>SRLM01000064.1:134227-385578 GCA_015708895.1 Populus ilicifolia | reverse complement strand
TTTATGCACACTTAAGAGTGTTTGGATGCAGGGCATTTGTACATGTTCCTAAAGATGAAAGGTCTAAGCTTGACAACAAGACAAAACAGTGCATTTTCTTAGGCTTTGAAGATGATGAGTTTGGCTATAGGTTGTGGGATCCAAAGGAGAAGAAAATTATAAAAAGCAGAGATGTTATCTTCTTTGAAGATCAAACCATTGAAGACTTTGAACAAAAGGAGAAAACAGAGTCTACTGTTTTTATTCCAACTAATTCAAATCCAAGACCTACTCCACAGTTGCCTTTAATGCCTGCTAATCACGGGGGAGACTTACAAAATGATGATGGTGGTGGTTCTCTTATTGAGCCATTAGTTGGTGATCCTGAAGCAACTAATGATGATGTTGATGTTATTCCTGAACAGGTTATGCAGGAAGCTCCAGATGAGCCACAATTGAGAAGGTCAACTAGACCTCGCCAACCTTCCACCAGATATTCTCCTCATGAGTATGTGTTGGTCACTGATGGGGGAGAGCCAAAATGCTTTGATGAAGCTATGTCACATGAAAAGAAAAGTGAGTGGTTGAAAGCAATGCAAGAAGAGATGAAATCCTTGCATGAAAACCATACCTTTGAGTTAGTGAAGCTTCCTAAAGGTAAAAGAGCACTCAAGAACAAATGGGTGTTCAGGTTGAAAATTGATGAACATTGCTCACAACCAAGGTACAAGGCAAGATTGGTTGTGAAAGGCTTCGGACAGAAGAAGGGTATTGATTTTGAAGAAATCTTTTCACCAGTGGTCAAGATGTCTTCAATCCGAGTTGTGCTTGGCTTAGCTGCTTCTTGGGACCAACAAAACAGGTTCTTGGTATGAAGATCACACGTGACAGGAAGAAGGGGAAACTTTGGCTATCTCAAGAGAGATATGTTCAAAAGGTACTTGAGAGATTCAACATGAGCAACTCCAAACCTGTTTGTTCTCCACTTGCAAGCCACTTTAAACTAAGTTCTAAGCAGTGTCCTTCAAGTGATGAAGAAAAAGATGAGATGAAAAAGGTTCCTTATGCATCCGTAGTTGGTAGCTTGATGTATGCCATGGTTTGCACAAGGCCAGATATAACTCATGCAATTGGTATGGTTAGTCGGTTTCTCTTCAATCCTGGTAAAGAACATTGGTCAGCAGTGAAATGGATACTCAGGTATCTCAAAGGTACTTCTAGTTTCAGCTTATGTTTTGGTAATGATAAACCTGTGTTGGTTGGATACACAGATGCAGATATGGCTGGTGATGTTGATTCTAGAAAGTCCATATCAGGACACTTAATGAAGTTTGCAGGGGGAGTAGTCTCATGGCAATCAAAGTTGCAAAAATGTGTTGCATTATCCACTACAGAGGTCGAATATATTGCTCTTACTGAAGGGGGCAAAGAGTTGTTATGGATGAAGAAGTTCTTGCATGAACTTAGCTTAGTTCAAGAGAACTTTGTGTTGCACTGTGACAGTCAAAGTGCAATCCATCTTAGTAAGCATCCTACTTTTCACTCTCGATCAAAGCACATTGAGGTTAGATATCAATGGATTCGAGATGCTATGGAGATGAAGTCATTTGTTGTTGAGAAGATCCATACTGATGACAACGTGTCTGACATAATGACCAAACCTCTACCGAGAGAGAAGTTTGAGTTTTGCAGAAAGAAAGCAGGCTTGTTAGAGCCTTCTAAATTGAATTTTACATATTGATCGCCAGTATGGCGAATTCCTCACATGGTGTGTGAGGGGGAGATTTGTTGTGTATGGTCCCACACCATGTGATGGTGGGACCATCACATTAAATGTCATGTGATGGCTGTCTCTTGGTGTTAATATTAGTGTGGTTCGGGTATTGTAGCAACAGATTTGAAAAGAGAAGAGAGGAGAAGAAAATCAAGAGAGAAAAAGAGAAGAAAAGGCAGCAGAGCAACCTGCATTCTTTCTTTGATTTCCAGCTCGTTCACCGTTGGATCGGGCTGAGATTTTGACAGCAGCTTCTAGACACATTGATCTTCATTCTGGACGGTTGGATCGAATATTGGTGGTGTGGAAGCAGGCCGTTTTGAAGAAAACGAGTCTGTCAGTTTTGTGAGTTTTTCTCAAATAATTTTCCTTTAATCTTGTTGTAATCCAAGAATAAGTTGTTCTTGATGATATATATGTTGTATCCCTTAGTTGAATCTAAGGAAGAATGATTGTGAATCCATTATTTGTTGATAGTGGAAGTTTTTAGGTGGACTACGGTCCCGTGGTTTTTCCCATATCGGGTTTTCCACGTTAAAAATTTTGGTGTTGATTTTGTGATTTTTGCATTATTTTTCATCATTGTTTGATTCTGTTTTACTGCACAAAGAGGGAAAGAATTAGGACTTGTGAATTGTAATTGTATTCCGCTGAATTGATCCGGGTAAATTGGTGTCTGGTTGTTCCGAGTTTTCCGAACATGTTCTGATGCTGAGCACTGACAACGCATCACTTCCTTCTCCAGAAGAACCTGCATTTTCTAGTATTAAGTGTAGGAAATCCAGCAATGTTGTTTCTTCTTCTTCTGATCACAACACTTTAAGTAGTTACTCTAACAATGAGTTGACAATTACCCTGCCAGATGTTCGATAGGTGTGATGTTTTGAAAGTAAATGGGCAAGAAAGGGCTGCAAAGCGCTTGTGAAAAACCGGGAGAAGGGAAGAAAAGGGAAAGAAGAAAAAGAGAAAAAAAAGGAAAGATAAGAAAAGGAGGAGATAGTTGAAGGAAATAAGTTTAAAGATAAGATTTAGATTGTTAAATATGTATTATTTCAGTTTTTAATTTCTGTTTTGATAAATGTTAGAATTTTGAAAATTGTGTTTTTGGTTTAATGATAAATTAATTTAAATGTTATAGGGTTGATTATTGTGGGTAATTGATTGTTTACTTATTTTTGAGATATTGTAGGTAAAGATGATGACTTTGAGATATGATTTGTATAAATGATGAATTTTGATTTATAAATTTGAAAAGAATAGTAGGTTTGAAATTATGAGTTTGAGGTCAAAGATGACAAAATTTTGGTTTAGTCCCTCAATTTGTGAAAATTATAGTTTAGTCCCTAAACTTTATAAAAAATAAAAGATTAGTCTATGTAGTATATTCTGAGATTCTGGACAGAATAAAAGATGAATTATGGGTAGAATTCCAGTATAGTTATGAATTTTTAACACTTTCAATTTGGTCCTTCAATTTGACCCTAAAAATTTGAAAAAAATCCAGAATGGTCCTTAGAGTATAATTATAGATTCTGGACAGAATTGAGGATGAATTATAGACATAATTCCATTATAGTAATTAATTTATGATATTTTTAGTTTCGTTCTTCAATTTGACAAAGTTATAATTTGACCCTTAAAAGTATGATAAAATTCAGATCGGTTCCTAGCTGTAATATTAGCTTTTGTAGATTGGTTTGATGAATAATTGAGGGTTATTTAGTGAATTATTATCAATTTTTTTATTTTTTTATTATATATTAGATTTTAGAAAACCATTTAATTTTGAGTTTTTAGAAAAAATTACTAATTTAGTTTAAAAACATATAAGGCTATAGAATAAACCTTTAGTTAAGTGTATTAAATAAGTTATATATTCTTTCAAGTTGTTCTTGAATATGTCTCATTTTTATTCAGATAATCCTAATATTTTACCAGCGGGATGTCAGTAGGATTTTCTTCGATATCAACTTTTGAGTTTTGTTTGCTTTCAAATCAAGTGAGTGAATAATTGTTTATATATATGAGAAATATTATAAATAGATGATTTGTTAATATAGATTTGATCATGCTTCTTAATAATATATATGTTGATTATTATTCTTATTATAATAAAACATGATCAATTGTTGAATATGAATTCTTGATATGAACAATATATATATATATATATATATTTGAATTGGCTTTTTAATTGATAGTTTCTTATTTGATTGGTGTTATGAGTTGAGTTTTGAGATATGAATATGTCAGTTTGATTATGATTATGAACCTATGATATGTTAGTCAGAATATTCATGTTAACAGAGTAGTGTTAGTTTTTGTGCATATCTTATTTGAACTTTAGTTGGTCGGAGGAGTCACCAACTAGTGTAGACTAATCATTTCACAGTATAGAATCTCATGCTAATTACATTTTGATTTCCTGATGAGCTTTACCTTATAATATTCTTGTTATGACCTATATGATAAACCTTTATATAAAAATCTAGAGTTATAATTGTATATATATTTCTCATTGTAGTATTACCTTTTATGTATATATTAAATGTTATCTACTTACTAAGTTGTTGAATTCACCCTTTCATTAGTTATCTTTTTAGGTTTATAACTTGTTAGTATGTTATTTTGTTAGACATTTAGGACTTGTTGTTTTGATTGTAATTTGTACCTTTCTATTATGTCTTGTTAGTGCTAAAAAATTATGAATTTATATAAATTCTTATATTAAGACAATCAAATTATATTATGAAGTTTATTTTATTATTAATACTGCATTAAACTCTGATTGAGTTATTTCAAAGATAAATTTCTATATAAATTGGGGTTCGCAGAGATATGGAACTTTAAAGGGAAACCTTGCCTGTATGCTAGTTATGGATCTAAAATTTAGGTCATGGCAATAGAACTTTTTATTTTTTTTTCACTTGAGATGTTTACTGTCACAACCTGATTTTCAAATCCATGATTAGCACATAGGTAAGATTACTTTCCAAGAT
The DNA here is from genome assembly GCA_015708895.1 of Populus ilicifolia. Classification (NCBI taxonomy): domain Eukaryota; kingdom Viridiplantae; phylum Streptophyta; class Magnoliopsida; order Malpighiales; family Salicaceae; genus Populus; species Populus ilicifolia. Next base: position 380,826 of record SRLM01000064.1, on the reverse strand, counting down.
TCTATATCTATACGAACTCAAACTTACATATAATCTTATCCTTTAAACAACTCAATTAGAGTTCAATGCATCATTAACAACAATTAACTTTATAATATAATACAATTTGATTGTTTTAATACAAGAGCTTATATAAATTCATAGTTTTGGAGCATTAATTAGACATAAAAGAAAGTTACAAATTTCAACCAAAAAGCAGGTTTGAAAGATCTAATAAAAGTGACCTACTATTAAGGTATAAGCATGAAAAGAAAAAATAATGAGAGTGTAAGTTTAATAACTCAGTGAGTAGATAATGTTTAATATACACACACGAGGTAATACAACAATAAGAAATATATATACAACTGACTTTAGGTTCTTATAATAAGATTCCTCAAATAGGTCATGATAAGAATATCATAAAATGAAGCTTGTTAGAAAATCAAAATGCAATGAGCATGATGCTCCGCGTTATGAAATGATTAGTTCACACAGGTTAATGACTCCCCCGATTAACTAGAATTCAGATACGATGTATGTAAAGACTAACACTACCTTTAGTAAGGGTATTCTGACTAACATACTATAGGTACACAATCATAATCAAATAAATATAGTTATATCTCAAGGCTCAACTCATGACATCAATTAAATAAGAAGCTATCAATTCAGAAGCCAATTCAGAATATATATTGGTTCATATCAAGAATTTAGATTCAACAAATCACGTTTTATCATAACAAAAATAATAATTAGCATATATATTACCAAGAAGTATGATCCAATTTATATTAACAAATCAAATATTTATAATATTTCTCATGCATATAAAAAATTATCCACTCACCTGACTCAAAAGCAAATAGAAGTAAAAAACATACACCAAAAAAAATCCTACTAACATCTCGTCGGTAAAATATCAGGATTATCTGAATACAAAGAAGATATATTCAAGGACTCGAAATAATATTTAGCCTATTTAATACACTTAACTAAGGGTGTATTTTATAGCGCTATATATTTTTGAACTAATTAGTTAATTTTTTTAAAAACCTAAAATTTAGTGGTTTTTCTGAAATCTAATTCATAATAAAAAAAAATAATAAAATTAGTAATAATTTACTAAATAACCCTCAATTATTCATCAAACCAATATGAAAAGGATAATATTACATCTAGGGATTAATCAGGAATTTATCATATTTTTAAGGGTCAAATTGTAACTTTTGTTAAATTGAAGGACTAAACTAAAAATATCATAAATTTATGACTATAGTGGAATCATATCCATCCATAATATCTTATTATGCTCCAGGGACTATTCTGGAATCTTCTCTAACTTTTTAGTGTCAAATTGTAATTTTTATCAAACTGAAGGACCAAATTAAAAATATCATAAATTCATGACTATACTGAAATTCTGATAATATTAAATCCTCAATTCTGTCTAGAATATCTCATTATGCTCTAGGGACCATTCTGGAATTTTTTCAAATTTTTAGGGTCAAGTTGTTATTCTTGTCAAATTAGAGGACCAAATTGAAAGTATTAAAATATCATAACCATAATGGAATTCTGCCCATAATTCATAATTTCTTCTGTTCATAATCTCAGAATATGCTCCAGGGAGTAGTTTGTAATTTTCCCAAGTTTTAGGACTAAACTGTAATTTTCACAAATTGAGGGACCCTACCAAAATTTTATTATCTTTAACTTCAAATCCAGAATTTTCATAGATTACCTACTGTTACCTCTTGATTTCTAATACAAATTCACCATTGAAACAAAATCATAACTCAAAATCTATTATATTTGCCTACAATATCTCAAAATCAACTACCAATCCATTACTCACAACAATCAATCCCATAACATTTAAATTAATCCACCAATTAAACCCAAAACATAAATTTTCTAAACCTTAACATTAATCAAAACCAAATTTAAAGTTCAAATAACACATTTATACATTAAAGTATAAATCTTACCCTTTTAACTTATTTTCTTCAATTTCTTTTTATTTTCCTTTTAATTTTTCTCTTTTCTCTTCTTTTTCTCCTTCTCCCCTCTTCTCTCTCACGGTTTGCTCCTTCAAATTTCAGATCCCTCTTTCCTTTTTTTTTATTTATATTTATCATCTCTTTATTTAATTACTACTATACCCCTCATTTAATTATACTCTCTCTTTAAACCTCCAAGGGCTTTATTGTCTTTTCTTACTCTTTAATCCAAAACATTACACTTGCAGATTGATCTTTCAATTTACCTATAGCACTGTCTGTAAACGCAATATCGAAATGTAATGCAAATGGAGCTATGGTCTGTATTTTCTCATCACTTGCACTGAGCCAAATGGATTTGTACAAATGCTTCAGTGAATTTTATACGCAGTTGTCGATGATGGAAATAGTTCTATGTTAGATTGAATACTTGCCACATTGCATTCCGTTTCGCTATTCATTTCTTGTGACAGATCCATCTGAAAAGGTAAATCTTGACTGGAGCAAACGTTTACGAATCATTGAGAGTACTGCTCAAGGCCTGCCTTACATCCACCATAAAAGAAAAAAGAAGAAAACAGAAGAGGGGGATGGAAGAAAGAAAACCTTCACAGCTCGATAACGATTCTTGGAAGTAATCTACCATAGCCATGCGTAGTTTCCACAGGGGTACCTTGGTCTCTTGCATGTCTACTTTACGTGCCCAAAACATTCCCAAAGTTGAAGTTTCCAATACCAATTCTGCGTATGACATCACCATGGTCGACGGCAGCCCACACGTTATGGACACGGCCCTTCTTTATGGCTGGTTCCTTCTCAAGGAAGAAAATTAAAATTGGTACCTGCTCTTTATCTCTTATGTTTGTATTTATTCCAATTTTCATATTCACATATGACTAAGTTGAAATTGATTTTGTTATGTGAAATGTGAAGGTAACCTATTCTTTGTTTAATACTTTAATTGAGTGCCAAGAATTCACTTGGAATTAAGATTTGGGCCATTTGTTCGCTTTTTCTTTCACTTTAATTAAATTTATTTATTTACTATAACATAATTAAGTAAACAAAATATATTGTACTTATCTACTTATAATAAATAAATTGAATGAAGAAAATATCATTTGTTAGTTTTTTTTTAATTGTATTTAACGGGTCATTTTTACTCGGTTATTGCCATATAATATAAAAGGTAGATATGAAATAAATATAAACATGTTTAATTAAAAAAATAAATATAACAATATAAAATAAATTTATTTTTAATCTAAATTTATCTTTATTATCATTGACATCATACACTAATTTACCTGGGCATAAAACCCTTTTGTACATTAATTTACACCCTTTTTTTTCCATAGAATAATGAAGAATTAAGAAAACAATCTTTAGAGATCACTTTTCAAAAAACGGGTTGGAGTAACTGATTTATCTTATAAATCCAATGGTCGGGACTTCTTCAAAAGTGATTAATTTTAGGAAATTTTTTCAACAAGAACAATCAAACTTGAGTCATCTCACTTGATTTTCTATGATAATCAATGTTTGTGTTCAGGCAAGATACAGATGTACTTATGAACAGTTGATGCTGTCCTTCCACCCCCCTACCTATTTCTTCCTAACCTGCATTAATGGATCTACTTGGTGTTTTTTTTTTCTGGGTTTCAAAAGATGGAGAGAGAGATGGATTATTTTGTACTCTCCAATAAAAAAACACTGTGTCGACATCGCATCATTTTTTTATCTAAAAAAAATCCCCATCGCATCTACATAAGATTATAGAAACTTTTATTCTTGTAGATGCATTAAGTTATAATCGTTTGAGAAAATAATTCAATTTTAAATAATGTATAAAATTCATCTAAGAATATTTTTTTTATTGTAAAGAGAAAACAGCATTTATGACTCTTAAAATGATTTTACTAATACAATATAATATTTAGTGTAAATAAAGTTCGGATTGAAAAATAATAGTTTTGATATATGAAAACTAGAAAGAGAGAAGGTATTTAATGGTGAAAATTATATATAGGGAGAAAAAAAAACAAAAAAAGGACAATAAGAATAAAAGGTACCCTTGTGGAGACAGTCGTGCAATTTTTTTAATTTTTTCACAAGCTCCTTTCAAATGGCAAGAGTACCCTTTCGTTGACAATATCTTCGGCTTTCCCAATTCGTGATGAAGTCAAAACTCAAGAAAAGCACAGATTCACGGAAATGACCAAAAGACCCTTGACAACCTTCTGCGAAATAGATGGTACTGCACCCCGTGTAAGGTATCAAAGCCGACCAAATTGTCTGTCCCTTCGCTGGCACCCCTTGAAGGACCATAACCCTTCAGTTCCTTCCTAGAAGATCCTCTTCCTCCTTTCCTCTCCTATATAAATGCACCGATCCATACCTTTCCACTCATAAATCACATAAGAATCCAATCTTCACACTTGTTTTCAAAAGTGTCCTGATCAAGAATGGCAGGGGTTGAGAAAAGAGCAGATTTTGAAGACTTGTTGCCTGTAATGGCAAACAAACTAGGTGGGGAAGGTTTGATAAACGAGCTGTGTAATGGGTTTCAGCTTTTGATGGATAAGGATAGAGGGGTCATTACCATGGAGAGTTTGAGAAGAAATTCGTCTTTCTTGGGCTTGCAAGATTTGAGTGATGATGAGCTTGCTAGTATGGTTAAAGAAGGTGATCTTGATGGTGATGGGGCCTTAAATCAAATGGAGTTTTGTGTTTTGATGTTTAGATTGAGTCCTGAGTTGATGCAAGAATCAAGATTCTGGCTTGAAGATGCATTTGAGGAGGAGCTCAAGAGTGATGGGCTTTGAGTCATGCTAGCTGCTGGTGATGATCATCATTGTCTCTTACGGTTTTTCTTTCGCCATTGCAAAGATTTGTATGCAAATAAAATTAACAGTGTCTTGATAAAGTGCTGACCACTTCAGTCTAGTTTCTTTGTTATTTGTTTTCTAATTTGTTGTTATTGATGTTCAAAATTGAAAGGAGAATACATAAATACAGAGCATTATTTGCAGGGAAATTTGGTGTTTGTGCTGTTCTCAATTCATAATTTTATTAGGCTATTGCTTTAAAATAAAAAAGAAACAGAGACGATTGCCCACTAATCCACTATTACAATTAACAAAACCATGCCATTACTCGGATTCGAAATCTCTTTTTGGGAGATTAGACCTGCCCAAGGCCCCGTATTTTTAGGAGTCTTATATAGTCCCTTAAGTTTCTGTAGTAGTCAAATTGGTCCCTAATGCCAGCAACTAACATTGACCACTTTTAGGATTGAAATTCTGGAACAATTCATAAAAGGAGACTTTCAGGATTGAAATTCAATATAGCTTACGATATTGAGCTGCTCGACAAGCCCAAAACAACTAACACTGGGGCACAGACAGTTTTCAAGATGATTCCAGTCATGATAAGGGCTACATTTTGAAAGTGATTTTCTTCTCTTGGTTCCCTTCTACGTCAACCTTGATTTGTTTTCCCAAGTTAGGGTCGTAGATTTGATTTTGTGATGCAACCATGCATCGAGCTATTGCTTTGTGAAAGGTATGGTAGGATGAGCAGCAAACCAATGAGGAAATAAATTGAAAATGTCTTCCAAGGTGTATCTTTATGGGAAGTTATGGGGGAAAAGAGACCACAATAATACATAGACGTTGTCATACTCTGAATTGATCTTGGAAATTTCAATCCATGATCTATTCAAATCCGTATCACTTCAATAAACTTAAATTATACGTTGGTGTGTATATGTTTGTGATGCGGTAGGCAGACAAAAGCTACGGCAAATCCAAGGTGTATATGGTTGTCGTACTCTGAATTGATCTTGTAAGTGAGGTTCTACCCCAACGGTAAAAGGAACTTATAGAATGTTCAGTGAACTATGTGGATTAGTCATGATGCGCGTAAGCTGACCCAGACATCACATCGTAAATAAAAAAAAAAAAGATTGTTGATCAAGTTGGCACCAAGTTCCATCCTCCTTCCATCTCTCAATGTTGTTATTACTGTTATTATGGGAAATCTATCAGCTTTACTAAGGGAGGTGAAATTCATCCATCATGAAAATTAACAAAACTTAACTGGCATTGGACAATTACTGTAGCTCTATCTTATTGTTACTATTTAGTGGAACTTTGTAAAGGTGTTTTTAACCCTTCTTCCAAAAATCTTTGCTCTAACTGTCTTTTCACATGATTTATTTATTATTTTTAAATTCATTAAGAATAAATATTTTTTTTTCATTTTTATTACACGGTGAAACAACTAGGATACTCTTGAGAAAAAAAATTCAAACCTGTATTTTTTTATTTCATAATTATTTTTTTATTATTACAATTTAAGTTGAAGTGCAATTTGGTATTTGATCAAATATAAAAATAATAAAAAATTTAAATACATATTAATATAACAAAAATCTACTTAAAATAAAAAATTTAAGCTTGAGGTCAATGGTTTTAGGTTTTTCATAATAGTTTTTTTTTTGTAATTAAAAAGTTAGATGAGGAGCATTTTTGTATTTAACTAAATAAATAAATAAATAAAAGAAAAGATAAAACCTGTCACCTACTAAAAGTGGTAATAATATCTCTACCTAGAATTTCTCTCTTAATTATATCTATTTTTTTTAATAGTGGATTAGAAAGTAACTAATAGGATATTATTAATTACTTTCTAAGCATCATTGTATATTTTTAGAATAAATTATTTTAAATATTATCTTAAAATTTGAATTCAAAACGATAATGAAAAAAAGAGAAAAAAAACTAAACATTAATTAATTATTTAACCCACTATTTAAGATACCTAATGAATATTTTTATACATACACCTCTTGATTTCCATACATTTTCCACCATTCTTTTCTTTAAATTTATGTTATTAAGTTTGACCTAGCCCATAATTATATTTAAAATTTGAGTTATAGATTAAACAAGATAATCTAAATTAATCTAATTCAATATAAAATAACTTTATTTCAAGATTTTTATTAAAATTAAAAAATTTATTTCGAATTTTTCTTAAATTATAGCCAAATTAAGTTTTAATTGAGTTACGAGTTGACTAATCCAATCAATTAAATCATGTTAAAATAGCAATCATCCAGTATAACTTGAAATCAAACCTGAGCTTGAGTGAGTAAATGAATCATCATAATATCTTGTCTAACCAACCCGATATAGGTCTAAATCAATCAAAATCGAACCATAAATCATGTGATTCATATAGCCGGCCAATCTTCACATCCCTTTCTGCCAAGATTTTACGAGTAAAAATAAAATACAAGCCTCTTCCTTCTGACCCGGGTAAATCAATATATAAATAGCAAGCCATTGATTGAGAAAATTCCAATAAATAACCGGGTGGTTATTAATTGAAATTTGAAGCAAACTATGGATTCTTCATTGTTATTTTCTTTGGACTTTGAAAATTGTGTTGTGAAAGCCGTTTACAACGTTAAAGTCAAGGAGAGTTTATAATTTCTCTTTTAACAACATTTTCCCTAATATCTACGCAATTTTCTTACATCATGCTATACGACCGAAAAGTATTTATTTTAGATTTTTAATAATTAAGGTATCATGGAATTGATTTTTACATAGTAAAATTATTTTTTCTTAAAAAGATTGTTTATAGCTAGATTGGGAGACTTCTTTCTTCATCCTCCCGTTAACACAAATGAGTTGGATCATCGCAATAATGTCTTTTCATGCTTTTATATTTGAAAAAGAAATTAAATTTTAAATTTTATATCCAGGTCTTGTTAGTTTCTTTAAAAAAAAACTTGACATATATAGTTATTTAATTAATTCCATTTATGAAGGTATTTTAAACTTTCACTGTTAAATAATCCCTCAAAATATGTGATTGTAAAGAACATACTACAAGTCGAGCCAATATGCACCGAAGATCTTAGAGTATTCTTGGAATAACTATCAATATTTACTTCATAGGTCCATTTTGAATTGAGAAATAGACTATGAAAGAGAGAATTATATTCAGACTCCATAAAAATAATAAAAACATTTTTACATAAGTTCGACAATATTTTTTATTCAAAAAACTCAAAAATATTTTTAATTATTATTTTTTCTTTATCTTTCCTTCTTATGTATATCTTTTTTATGGAATAAGTGTTGGTAGTTACTTTTGTGATACTTAAATATCATATTTAACATAAGTTTGACAAGTAGAAATTTAATGTCTTTAGAGTCTAATGGTTTGAATTAATGATTGAATTATTCAATAAAGTGATTTCTGTAAGTTTCAAGTGTGGATGAAATTGTTCCTCAAAAAAAAAAAAAAACATGAACAAGAAATTGAGTCCCAACTTCTTGCTAATTTTGTCTTTAAATAATTTTTCAAACAAATTTTCTTATATGATTTTGGGCTAAGAGCTTTAAACCCGGAATTAGAAGAAAGTGGTTCATACCTTTAACAATCAAGTAATTGGGCTGGATGCTGGATTCATTCTTTCAGCAACCTAGAGCACTCATTTCAAATTTCTAGATCACATATAATTTTTTTTCTAGCCCGTATGTAAAAGGGATTTACCTTCTGAACCTATTTCTTCAAAAATTATTTGGAGACGAAATTACCACACCGAAAAAATCAATCACATTATTAAGTCCTTTGTATTTTTAGTATTTAGTTGTTGTTTCAAAAAATAAAATAAAGAAAAAACATTAGTGATAAAAACATATTTATATCCTTACTATCTTTGTTATCTCGAATATATTTTTATACTAATTAATGAAATTATATCTTGCTATCAAAATCTGATTTATGGCTTGAAATTTGGATTTTTGATGGTTAAAATTGAAATATAATTTTCAAATTCTCTTAATAAACAAATAAAAATTTAAATAAAATAAAATAAAATAAAATATAATGATGAATGGCAACTTCCATCTTGTGTGCATAAGAAGGTATTTGAGAGTATACTAATAATTGTTTTTTAAAATATTTTTTATTTAAAAATTTATTAAAATAATATTTTTTTATTATTTTTAAAAAATTATTTTTGATATTAATACATCAAAGCGATCTAAATTTAAATAAAAAAAATTAAATTTTTATAAAACACTATTTACACCACGTTAATATCTTAATCCAAGGAGAAGAGTCTCATTGTACCCCTACTAAAGCACAGCATCATGCCTAAAGCCAGAGTGAGTAATATATTGTCTTATTAAGTGAATTAATGATGTTTTTTATAAGAAGAAAACTCCAACTCAGTATCTACACTTTTTATTTGTAAGATAATGATAAAAATATTGATAAATTATCACATTATTTTGATATTGAGGCATCGGAGTACTATTGTTCAAATGGCAATGTAGCCCATTGGGAGAGGGGCACGACGAAGGCCTCGTCCAGTCGTTTCAAAGCCACAGCAACTTCTGGAAGATATCTTGGATATGGAATCGGATGATCTTATCGATGGGATTTGCCTGCCATTTTTTCTCCCCTAACCTTTTGTGCATGGGGTTGCTAGTCAAAAGAGTATTCATAGCAATAAAATCCACCTCCTTTCTACAAGATAAACAGAGCTGCGCATAATATTTCATGCATATATAGTTAATTAGAAGAAGAAGAAGAAGAATTTCAATTCTATAATGTCTAAAGAGCTTGTGCCATTTATAATCACAATCAATGTTGTTGGCATTTTTATTTTATCTTATCATTTTTTATTAAAAGGAGAAATATGAAATAATATATTTAAAATTTTGAAATTAATTCAAAGATGTTATCACATCAATACCCGAAAGGGGGGAAAAAATCTATGAATGTTAGGAAATCTAATTTGTGGACAAAATAAAGGAGGCTACACAAACAAACATAATTATGTTACCCTTTTACATTTATCCTATCGGAATCAACTATAAAAAGACACATCTCTCTTTTTAGATTTACTTGTCAAATACAGTAAACCCATGTTGTCTCCCACATTACTTTCTATATATATATATATATATATAACCTCTACCATCTTGACACTTCTTTCCAGGACCATGCGTAGATATTTATTAATGTCTTTAACTTGTCAAGTGAGCTGTAGAAAATTGTACTAAAAACTATATTTATTAATATATCTTCTAACTATTCTTTAGATTTTACTTTTAAGAATTGAATTATCTTTTCTACTCGGAGCTTTTCCTTGATAAAGTTTTCATCTACCTTAATATGATTTATCCGATTATATTGAATTGGAATATAGGTTAACTCTATGGCTCTTCTGTTTTCATAAAATAGTACCATTTACCATTTGATATGCAACCAATTTTAGTGAATAGCACTTTCAGCCATAACATCTCACGTAACCTTTTGATGAGTCCTCTGAACTTTGCCTTTACTTCTTACTTCTTCATGAAATAATGTTATCTTTGCAAAGGTAAAATAGTTTAATGTGGATTTCCTATCTGTAATGCTTCTTGTCTAATTAACATTTAGGTGTTTATTTTTTTAGAACATTAGTCCTTACCTAATACCTGGTTTCAAATACCTAAGAATCCAGTTCACTGGATTCATATGTTTATTATTGAAAATATGCATAAACTAACTTATCAACTGTACAATATAAGATGTATTTGAATGTATATAGAACAACTAGATTAATTTTCTAACTAATCATTGACATCTCTTTTTATTAATGAGAATTTGATTGGGATATTCTCCAAAACCATAATTTTGTATTATTAGAATGTTAGTTGGTTTACTATTTAGCATGATTGTCTTTGAAAGCAAGTTTATCATATACTTCATTTGTGATGAGAATATTTCTTTTACTGATCTAGCCACTTCAAAGTTTGAGAAATATTTTAACCTTTTAAAGTTTTTCATTTCAAATTCAACTACTCTCGTTTTCTTTTGTTCTTTTAATTCTTGAAATCTCTTTTGTATCATCATCTGTAATTATCATATCATTGACATATATTATCAAGGCTATTACCTTTTTTCATTTATGTTTAAGAAACATTATATGATTTATATTATTTTTTCTGGATTCAAATTTGTTCATACTTGAACTAAATTGTCCAAACTATGCATAAGATGATTGTTTTAACGTATATATAGCTTTCTGCAATTTACATACTACTCTAGTTAATGAGTTTGTAGTGTATCCGAGTGGAATGTCACATCATCAACATATATTATCAAAATAATTTTTATATCAAACTGATGTAATGAACAATCTAGATTTGCTATTAAAGACATTAGAACCCTAACTATATTCAACTTTGCTATTTGAGAGAATGTCTTATAATAACCTATACCAAATATTTAAATGTATATTTTTGTCGTGAATCTTGTTTTAAACCTTTTAATAGTCCAATTTGCCCTATGTTTGATAAAATAACATCAATTTGCATCTTACAATTTTCTTTTCTTAGGGTAAAGGAACAATAGTCCAAATCTGATTATTTTTTTCTATTTTTGTAATGCCTCCTCCATTTCTATCATTATTGTCTAAGTCCACTCTTGGGCCTTTTGCAAATTGCTAGGAACATATAAACATAACAAATGTAGTATATAAGTTTATAATGGTTGTGGGAGCTTTTAGAAAGATATATGGTTGGTTATTAGATACTTGAATTTCTTGTATATTCTAAAAAATATTGATTTAGTAGTTTCTTATGATTATAACCAAAAGGTAGTTTATATCCAACATGATTATCTATTATATTAAGAGATGATGTGGAGTGTATTGCCCTAGAATTATTCTTAGAAAATTGGTCTTTTAGTATTTATAAAAAGGGGAGGTTTATTTTCTCTTGTATCAATTACCTATTGTTGGGTTGGTCCCATACTAGTACTTTCATTATACCATTAAAGTTTAAGTTTACACATTTTTCTTTTTTGTTATGAATCTCCTTTTAAAGAGGAGATATATAATGAGGAAGATGAGAAATATTATTTATTTTAATTTCAAGAAAATGACATCCATAATGACATATATACATTAGGTAGAAGGATGGTATCAATGATATCCTTTTTGATATGTTTTATATTCTAAAAAATACAACAACATATGAATCAAACTATGTGTGTTGGTTTTCATGGATATGAATAAAGGTAATAAGATCAAAGAGTAAAAGAGTAAGCATTAATATGGGTTGAAGTCTAAAAGTCAAACACCCTTAAAGGCATTCAATTCATTAGGTATATTGTGACGATAAATGCCCTATTCTAATCATATCATGAAAAATAGGCTCTAATAAATAGTACATAAACTATCTCTAATATATGTCTATTTTTTCTTTTCACAATATCATTTTGTTGAGGGTGTTTGAACACAAGATGTTTTATAAAGAAAATGTATGGATAAGAGTATTTATAAAATTCATGATTATCATATTCTCTACAATTATAAATATAGATAATTTGAATATTAAATGAAAATGAATTCTGAATCATGGTATGAAATATCTTGAAAAAGCTTAATACCTCATTTTTATTTTTCATTAAATAAAATCAAGTTATACGGATGCATTCATTCATAAAGGTGATAAACCAAGAAACATTAGAAAAAGTAGGGATTTATGAAAGTCCTTAAACATTCAAATGGATTAGAGTAAACAGCATAGTATAAAAGCTTAGTAAATATCATACCCAATGACTTTTAGCTAAAATTAATGAATCATATTTGAAATTTAGCTTATTCAAATTGGAAGAAAAATTAAGAAATATAGCTAAATGATGGATTTTCAAATAGAAAATATTACAACCAGATTTGTTTTCACTAGACATGTAATGAGCCTTGTATATTATTTGTTGTTCTAGTACAAAGACCATATAATAGTCCTTGCTTTTAGTATCATAACCAATGATCTTCTGGATGAAAACAACACATCCAATTCCTATAGTTTTTATGATACACTAGGATACAATATTGTAATTCCTTAACAACATGTCCAATAAATATTAATTTGTTCGAGTAAAAAAAAAATAAGTAAAAAGTTGGACAAGGATAAAGATGACGAGATGATAATTATTCTAGCTTATGTAATCGTGTAACTCACACCATTGGAATTAATAACTAAATGATGGGTTTTCTAATAAAAAAATATGATAACCATATTTATTTTTGCTAGATGTGTAATGAGCCTTGTATATTATTTTCTTTTCAAATACAAACACCATCCATATAATATAGTCTTTTCTTTTATTATCATAACTAATGATTTTTTAGATGAAAACAACACGTCCAATTTTTGCAATTTTTATAACTCTAGGACACAATATTGTAATTCCTTAGCAACATGTACAATAAACATTAATTTGTTTTAGAAAAAGGAACAAGTAAAGAGTTGGATAATGATAGAGATGATGAGATAACAATTGTTCTAGCTTACGTAATTATATAGGTTACACAATTGGAATTGAAAATATCAGATGACTTTTGTAATGTTTTGAATTAAAAGAGATAAGGAAAAGGTAATAAAGCTCTTAGAGGTTTAAAGAGTAGGTATAAATAAATGAGGGGTAATGTGATAATTGAATAAATATAAGAAGCATACATAGAAAAAGAAGAAGTAGAGAGATCTGAAATTAAGAGTGAAAAACTAATGGGAGAAGAGAAAAAAAAGGGGAAGAAGAAGAGAAAAGAGGGGAAAATAACAGATTTGAAGAAAATAAGTTTAAAGGTAAGATTTAAGTTTATAAATGTATAAATGTGTGTTCATTTGCCTTTAAATTTATGTTTTGTTGAATGTTAGGGTTTTGAAGATTGTGTTTGGGTTTGATTGATGAATTAATTTGAATGTTATAGATTAATTGTTATAGATAATGGAATATTTAGTTGATTATAGAAGATGGTAGGTAAAGATGATGATTTTAAGTTATGATTTGTGTAAATGATGAATTTTAAGTTAGAAATATGGAAAGAACAATAGGTTTTCTATTGAAATTTTGGGTTTAAGGTTGAAGATGATGAAATTTTAGTTTGGTCCTTTAATTTGTGAAAATTACAGTTTAATCCTAAAATTTTGAAAAAAATTCAAATTGGTCCCTGAAGCATATTCCAAGATTATGGATAGAATAAAAGATGAATTATGGGTATAATTCCAGTATAGTTATAAATTTTTAACACTTTTAATTTGGTCTTCCCAGTTAATAAAAATTATAATTTGACCTTAAAATTTTAAAAAAATTCCAGAATGATCTCTAGAGAATAATTAGAGATTCTAGAAATTAAATAGGATGAATTGTGGATATAATTCCACTATAGTCATGAATTTATAATATTTTTAGTTTGATTCTCCAATTTAACAAAGTTACAATTTGATCCTTAAAAATATGATAAATTCTAGATTGGTCTTGCCTTTTCATATTGGTTTGATAAATAATTGAGGTTTATTTAGTGAATTATTACCAATTTTGTTATTAGTTTTATTATGGATTGGATTTCAGGAAAACTGTTTAATTTTAAATTTTTGAAAAAATAGCTAGTTTAGTCTAAAAACATATAGGATTATGGAATATACCTTTAAATAAGTGTATTAAATAGGTTATATATTCTTTTGAGTTATTTTTGAACATGTCTCTTTTATATTTAGATAACCTTGATATTCTACTAACGGAACATTAGTAAAATTTCCTTCGGTATCTACTTTTGATTACTGTTTGTTTTTGAGTCAGATGAGTGAATAATTTTCTATATGCATAACAAATATTATAAAATTTTTATCTTTTAATATGAATTGGATAATTGTTTTTTATAATACTTATGTTGATTATGATCATTGTTATGATAAAACATGATTAATTGTTGAATCTAAACTCTTGATATGAACTAATATATATTTTGAATTGACTTGTAAATTGATAACTACTCATTTGATTCATGTTATGAGTTAAACCTTGAGATATGAATATGTCTGTTTAATTATGATTATGAACCTATGAATATGTTTGTTAGTCTTTATGCATTTCGTCTTTGAACCCTAGTTGGTTGAAGGAGTCACCAACCTGTATGGACTAGTCATCCTACAGTACAGAGCCTCATGCTCATTACATTTTGATTTTCTGATGAGCTTTACCTTATGATATTCTTGTTATGGTTTATTTAAGAAACTTGCCTATAAAAACCTAGATTCATAATTGTATATATATTTCTCATTATTGTATTATCTTGTGTGTGTATATTAAATGTTATCTATTTATTGAGTTGTTGAACTCACTATTTCATTATTTATTCTTTTCAGGCTTATAACTTGATAACAGGTCATTTTTATTGGATCTTCAAAACTTACTCTTTTAGTTGTAATTTATACCTTTTTTTTATATATCTAGTTAGTGCTTTAGAACTATGAATTTTTATTACCTCTTATATTAAGATAATTAAATTATTATGAAATTAGTTTTATTATTATTGTTGCGTTGAACTCTGAATGACCTATTTGAAAAATAAGTTTGTATGTAAGTTAAGGTTCGCATAGGTATAGAACCTTGGAGAAGAACATTACTTATGTATCGGTCATGAATTCAGAAATCAGGTTGTGACAATTTTGGTAGTATGGTGTCATTATAGTCTTTTGCATTTAATGTCATGTAATCTATAAATCTTTAATCAATTATCTTCATTATAGTCTTTATGATTGGTAATACATGTATAGATTTATGTATATGATCAAATTAATTATCCAATTGCAATGAAAGTATGGTAGGTCTATAACTCACAAGTTACTATATCAAAACTATACTATAATACAATGTTAAAAATATCATATAAAAACTTACTTTTTATTAAGACAAGGTAATAAATATGTAGATATAAAGTAATATCTAGATTTTAATTACAGATTAATTTTTAGGCTAGAATCAAGGTTTATAATTGACAAGAATTTTTTAAATAAAAAATTCACACCTTTTCTCTTCAACTTCATCTTGACAATTTATTCCAACAATTACCTCTATCTATACTGCAAGGCTACCTATGCCATCTTGAAATGTGGTTGTAGGTGAAAGAATTTGGGTTATGGTATGATGGAAGTCATGAATAAAAAAGACTCCAATCATTATCACATCCTTATTAAGGCCTTTATTATGTTGGGAACTAAATTAAGAAATTTTTAGACTATAGGAGTTAATCCCCATATTCCCACATCATCCAATATCATATCCTGTTTTTTATCCTCAATCTTTCCATGTATCTAATTAAATTTTTGGTATTTAATTAAATTTTTATTATACAAAAAAGATACAAAAGAACCTAGCCTCCCAAAATTTGTTGTTGTGGACAACCTAGAAAATCAATAGCATAACAGCCTTTCCAGCCTCCAATGTCCCATTTCCGATTGAGGTGGCTAGCATCGCTTGAACCAGCAGGAAAGAGGAGTCATGCTCATCGTGGAGTAATCCCCGTGTGTCTCCTTACCCTGGCAGCTCGTGAAGTACATACACTAATATTATTATTTTTTTCTAGTAGTTTTTTCTTTGTTTCGACAGACTCCAACGACATGTAAAGTTCAATTTTAAACCTTAAATGTGATTCTTTTTTTTTAGAATATTTTGTGATTTGTTTATTGATTTTAGACTCACGAGTGTATTGATTTGTATGTTGTTTTGGATAAATTCAAGATGTGCACGTAATTTTTTATTTTTATTTTTGCATTTGATTATGCTTATTCATATTAATTGAATTAATTAAAACATCTGTTATTATTTATGGTGAATATATTTGGTAAAATAATTAATTTATGATTGATTAATCTAAATTGTATAACAAAAAGAATCAAGACAAAACTTGAATGTGAGGATTAGGCTTTTTTATGAATCTTAAATTCTAAATCACTATGCAGGAGTTTTTACCTTCTAATAAATATAATAAATACAAGTATTTAGTTTAGAAGAAAAATTAGTATATATGCATAATATGTATTTTTATTATTAAAATTAAATAATAATACAACTTATTTTTAATAAGTTGTTTTAGAGTGATTTTTATATTGTTTTTTTAGTATAATCAACTCTTGAACAATTTCTTTTTAAAAAAGTTAATTAGAGATTATAGTTACTGTAGAACTAAAAAACAACTTTTTATTTTTATTTTTATTCTTTTTATATAATCAAATCACCAAGATATTTTGTGAAACTCAGCAAGCTATTCTACCTTGAAAATTCTTGGTGTAATCGATCATTGCCCTTTTAATTAGTACTATTTATGTTGGAACTTTGGGTCATCCATAATCTACACCTTTGTTATAATTTTCTGCTATGTTAGGGTATGCTACCTTCTCATCTCCTTGATAAATGTGCTCGCCACCATTGTTTTGTCTCACTAGCTAGCTGTCTTCATCTCTGGAAAATAAAGGCTAAAGGGCATGAAAAATTTCTCGCAATAAGCTCGCTCAAAAACGAAAATGTCACCTCCACATGTCTGCAATGATCTCTTAAAAGACAACGATGGTTTGTGCTTACTTTTTTGTCAAGCCATTGTTGGCTGTCTTTGGTCCCTCGTGTTAGCCAAACTTGCTACATGAAAAGATGGGCAGAAAGGCACATCTCACACGACAGGGTGAATTTGGCCATAAACTTCTTTAGTCTAAATCATCGAAAGTTTAAAGTTGTTCAGGAATTTTCAGTTGGATTAACCAAGTACAGTAGCAAAAGAATCCAGGTATTAGAACTAAATAGCTTTGTGCCTAAGAAGATCCAAAATAGTCATTATTTCATCTCTTGTACATGGATGCATCTAGTCATGCTTAATTTCAAAATTTGGATAAGTATTACCCCATTCAGCATGAATACTTATTTCATCTTTTGCTCCTTAATTTGATGTTAATCACTAATTTTGTTCCAAGTTCAGGTCACCTATGTGTGCCGACAGTCTTAAATGTTGCTGGAAAGTGCTCCTTGTATGGCTAATCATCATGCTTAATCTGTCTGATTCAAAACTTCCATTCTTTTTCAATGCTCCCATTGATAATGACGAGAGATAATAATTCTTGTCCACGGGAGTCTCGAGAAGTCCTCCTCCACCACCACGATGCCTGAACGAAAGTTCATGAACAGTGGCAAACCGGGGTAAAAATATTTGGGGTGGCTGAAAGAACCTAAAAATCGTTGACGCAAAATATTTCGTTACTGTGTTGTAATAGTAGAGATAAAAATAATTGTGATAGAGAGGACATGTCTTCGTATCTTTACTATTTTAAAATAATAAAAATTCATTTTAAAATTATTTCACAGATAATTTTATTTTTATATCTCTATTTTATTAAATATGTTTTTATCTCTTTTTATTAATTTCTTCTATCTTAAAACATTAACCAAACACAACATATGAACTCAAGGAACAGGATGCACATGAGATTTTCTCTTAACTTGGGGACTAAATATGGGGGCGTAATCAATGCTTCTCTACTGAATGACTTGATTAGTTGAAACAAATTAAAAATAAATTATCTTGTAATGAAAAACTAATTAGTTTGAACTTCTTTTTTTCTATTTTTTTAGATGTCATGCACCATAATTTCAAACTACTCTTTTTAGCTGATATTATAGGCCTCTTGACTGCATAAATAAACCGAGGAATTCTGGCGAGGCATTTCAAAGTAATGCCTTTACATAAAACCTACATTTGTTAGTTATTAGAATTACAAAGAAAAATAAAAATAAAAGAATTTTTCATTTACATTTCATCATTGTGAGTCGTATAATTAAATTACTATTTTGCCTTTGTTGAAAAAATTCATTTAACTTGTTTTTTGGGATAAAAAGTTTTTTTTCATAGAATCCATTAGTTATTATTGCTTTTAATGAAGGAACAAGTAAGTCTTTTTGTATTTTAAATGAACAATGTGATAACTTAAATATCCTGAAAGTACGACAATTTAAAACTGGAGAGAAAGGATTTATGCTTCTTCTTTTTTGTCATTTGAATGCACAATAAAAGAATTATATTGCCCTTAAAATAAAAAAAAATAATAGAAATTAATTACATTTGATTTGGGGTACATCTTCTCGATATAATTATTTTATAATTACATACTTATATACAAGCAATTAAGTCTTTAACCATAAATAAAATAATTATAAAAAAAATAATTGATCCGTGATACATATTAATAAATAAAGGGCGATCATGCTTTTTAAGAACCACATATGGTGTCTATTGCTAATCAGATATTGTCATCACCAACATTAAAAACAATCTTTTTTTTTTAACCATCTAGGTGGTGGCCAAGTGGTAAGGACTTGGGATCAAGGAGTTTGCTATCTCTGTGGTCTCAGGTTCGAGTCCTTGGTTGCTCATATGATGGCCACTGGAGGCTTACATGGTCGTTAACTTCAGGGCCCGTGGGATTAGTCGTGGTGCTCGAAAGCTGGTCCGGACACCCACGTTAATCTAAAAACAATCTTTTTTATAGTGGTGGAACATATATTTATGGAGAAAGTGCAATTTAGCTCTAGTGGTCATTTTTTCCTCTTTTCTAGCCTAGAAATTCACACCAACTCTTTCAAAAATCAATTGTGACCTCAACTTTGTGTATCAATCAATTTTGATCATTAATCTTTTGTTAACTATTTGTTTTATTTTTAATTTTTAATTTTTTTTATTTTGTACCTAAGCATTTTATTTATTTAATTTTTAAATTCAATTTGATCCTCGTTTTTTTTATTGTTTTTTTTTATTTTCTTGATTTTTTTCAATTGCATCCCTCATTATTTTATTGAGTTTAATTTTTGTATTTAATTTTGATCTTTAATCTTTTTATTGTTATTTTTTAATTATGTTCTTAATTTATTTTGATTTTTAATTTAATCCCTCATTGTTTTTTTCTTTTCATTTATGTTTTATGTCAAATATAGTCCTCTTTGCTTTTATTGCTATTTATTTTGTTTTTAATTTTTAATAATTAAGGATTTGCTTAGTGATTTTTTAGTGTTTGTCTTATATAGGTTGATACCAATATCATGAATCGAATATCAGTTTTAATGATTAGCCTAATTTAACTTTAGTATTTTTTATACCTTTTTGTCAAAATTGATTTGATTATTTTTCAAATATTTCATCATTCAATTTTAGGTTATTGGTCTTTTAATTTCTTGGTTTTTTCTACTTTTTTTTTTATGTGGGGTTGTTTAGATCTCATATCTCAAGTTATGAGTTTATCAGGTTAACCCAAGTTAATTTAATTTTTTATATTTTTTTTAATTTAATTTTTTTCTTTGATATTAAGTTATGAAGCCTTAAGCTTCGTGGTTTTTTGACATATTATGGATCTTATATATAATTTTTTTATTGATTTCATCATTTAAAATTATATTATTGGATAATCAACTTTATGATTGTTTTTCAATTTTCTTTTATGTGGACTTATCTCAGGCCACAAGTTAGTTAAGTTAACTTAAAAAATATTTTTTAATATTTGTTTTTATTTTACTTCGATCTTTTTTTATAGACTGTTATTTTTAATTTTTTTTATCTTAATATTATACCACAGATCACGAGATAATTGAGTTAACCCAGGTTAATTCAAAATATTTTTTTAATGTTTTTTTTATATATATTTTTAATTTTATTCTTTGATATTTGATAATTAAACCTTGAACCTTGTGATTTTTCTTGCTTTTGTTTTTTTGTATAGTTGACTTGAATCATAATTTAGTCAAGTTAAATCTTTTTACTGATTTAACTTTGTTTTTTATTCTATTACTTTATTCAACAAGTACTTTTTTTTCCAATTATATATTGTGGATAATGGGTGTCAAGTAAATCTGAGTTAATTTTGAATTTTTTTGACAAATTTATTTTATTTTTTTAATTTTATATTAGATTTAAACTTCTTTTTTTCCCCTTCTGTGGCGTTACATGAATCTCACGTTAATGACGTCATTTAGATAAAATTATACACACACATACATATATATACTAGTCCGGCGGTGTACTGCAGAAAACTCATCTGGTTACAAGACAATTAACTAATCCAATATCATACGCATAAGAGTAATTCTGATTTGTTCGAACTAGGGTTCTATAGCAGTTGACTATATGACAGAAGAGTACCGTGCAAGAACAGTTCTAGACATAGACAGGTACCAACGCGTACCCTTCAACCCACCAGGAAGAAAAGGTATTGCAATATCAAGAAAGTAATGATCATTAATCTACATAGTTATCATTCAAAAAGTTGAATCACCTTATAGGAGAATCAAAGAGAGGACGGCTTTGCATGATTATTATCATCATGCATGTTAAAATTGAAGCCATTGAACAATTTATAATTATCTTGGTAAGAAAGACAAAGTTTTTTGTACTCATGGAAAGGATAGTTTTCAAAATGGCATGTTTTCTTATTTCATAAAGATTAAAAGACGTGGACACAAGTACCCAATAGAGAAATTAAATTCGAAACAAAAAGGACTCATTCGATAAAGGTTTTTATTTAAGGGCTAAATGACAATTGGGTTATAGGTGAAGGATTGAGGCTTCTCCATTAGTTAATTAGTCCTAAGTTTAGTCCCAAGTATTATTATTTAGGAAGGTGCTTAGAGAACTAGTGCTAATTTTACTGATATTGATATTATTATTTATTGAGTTCAATTTTAACTTGCATGTAATATTTAAATGTATTTCTAGTTAATCACATATCACTTAATTAAAAAATAAATTAAAATCACTTCTTTCTAATTAATCATATATGACTTAATTAAAAAAATAAATTAAAATCACTTCTTTCTCGTGCATGAGTAGTGTTATGAAACCTAGATTCAATTCAACTGAAAATCCAAGTGACCTGACCATCTAATCAAATAACTCATCAAATCAAGCTTAAACTTGTGAAAACTTGACCAAATCTGATGGAACCTAAGCAAGTTGGACCCATTAGTTTTTGTTTTTCTTAAAAAAATTATATCTTATGGGTTTTGTCTTGGTATCTTCACTTAAAAAAACAAAACAATTGTATATTATAGTTGAATAATGTTATGGTCTCATAAATAACCCATCAGTTTAATTGCTAATTCACAATTTAATATTTTGATTGGGTCATTATCTGGATCAGTTTTAAAAAGATTGCATGTCTATATGTCATTATGTCCAAGAAGATACTTAAAATCTAAATATCCAACCGTGGAAATTAAAAGAAAAGGAGAAAGAAGAAGATTTTTAAACTAGACATCTTGATATGATAGTAGTGATTTTTAACTATGCTAGGATTCACTTGGGAATATGATTAACATGCATGGTTAAAACTGTATTTTATTTTTATCATGGTTTTGAAAGTATTTTATTAATCAATATATACATATAATAATTTTATAATATTTTATTAAAAACCCTCCTTAAAAAATTTATTTAGAAAAACTATTTTGTAACTTAATTTTTTAAATTACAATAATAAAAGCTAGCACCTTAATACCGGTCATGATTAATTTGGCTTCCCAATCCTCTCATAGAAATGTTCATCATTCATGGTTTTTTTCTTCGGCATGTCGGTATCAAATCGATCCAAAAAAGTTAGGTAAATTGTCTATTCTAGTTGTTGCGTATTAAAATGATGCATGGCTAAGCATAGAAAATGGTAAAAGCTCAGGTACTGAACTGATCAGTTGTTGAGAGGTCAAATTCACAAGTCCTTCGGCATGGGTGTCCGAGCGTGATTGTGTGCGATATCAATGATCCATATTGTTCCTTTACACAAGTTTGGGTAATCACACAGTGAAAGGAATCAAACTACAAAATTCTACTACCATGCATTAAATATCAGCATGATGATGTATATTGTGGCCAACTTATGAAGAATATTATTTTAGTGCAAACACATTTTTTTTTTTAAAAAAAAGACTTATATGAAGGATATTTTATTATGGTGAGAAATTTATAGAAATATACATTTCTTATATTTTTTCAAATTACTCCCATTTCTCCGAAGTACTCTATTTCTATGCTGGTAATCTCTTTCCATTCTATGAAAATGCCGACAGTAATTGAGATATATCTTTGTCAAACGTTAATCAACAAGAGAGTTATGTTTGTTTAAGAAAGAAGCTAGCTACTTCAAACAGTTATGGCATGCATGGGAAAGTACTTTGAGAACGTCTTCATCATTATTGAAAAAAAGAATTGAATAGTGCTGATCGTTATGAATGTCTTTCTCATCATACTGTTAAAAGTTTTTGTTTCCCACAAGTGGACGGAGCTAGCTCTGTAGCAAAATGGATGGGGAATGATATTTTTGCCCAAGTTAGAAACTTTAGTTTCTTTTTTGTTGAAGATATTATCAAATTTATTAACCATAATATTAATACTAAAGATAATATCAATTGTGATTATATCTATATAAAAAATTATTGACACTAAAAATAATCATATTCATATCTACAAGAGATATTCTAGAAATTAAATGTATATCTTATCATTTATTGCATCATTAAATATAGTATTTTTGAATAAAAGGATTGTAATATACATTGGACTCTGTAATATATATATATATATATATATATAAATTTAATGTAACAATAATTTATAAGTTTTTTTTCAAACTATTTTGCAACACTTCTATATAATTCTCTCTATTCTCACATCTTTATATGGTATCAAAGTCATTGACTCAACATTAAATTTATGATGTTGCCATCAATGGCAATCCTTCACTTGTTTCTCCTCTAGTTATAAACATTACAAAACTCTCAAAAGATAACTATCATGTCTAGAAAGCACAATTAATTCCTTTCATGGGCAAGGTTTCTTTGGCTACCTTTGATGGAACCATACTATCATGTTTAGAAAGCACAATTCAAGACTACACTAGGAAAATCATTCATCTCGACATCTTTGAAGATGTTTTATCTTCATTCTTCAGCCTGTTAAATACCTTTGCTCCTTATGCACTCACAACTTTGTGTGCTTCTTAGCAATTATAGCACAACCAGCTTGGCCATGCCTCATTTCTAGTTTTTTAAAAATTGATTTATGCATTTATGTTACTTGTTGTAAATAAAAAACTTCTACTTTGTTCAGATTGTCAACTAGTTAGAAGCAACCAACTATCTTTCAAAACTAGTAATCATAAACATGTTCATCCTATAGACATAGGGCGCACTAATGTTTGGAGACCAACATCTATCTTGTCAAACAGCGATGCTCGATATTATGCATGTTTTTTGGATGATTGCACTAAATTTATATGCTTGTTTCCTCTAAAGTTAAGATCTGATATCAAAAAAGTGTTTTTGATCTTTAAATCTTTTATTGAATGATAATTTAATTGTATAATAAAAAACATCCAATTTGATTGGGGAGGTGACTGAATTTCTAAACTCTTAACTCATATTTGAATTCATCATTGTAGAGATGTTCATACACTCATCAACAAATAAACGCTATTGAACATTGTCATAAATAAATTGTTGAAGTTAGTCTTTCATCAATTTCACATTCTAACCTTCTGCAACCATTTTGGGAAGATACTTTTGTCACGACCACTTATATTATCAATTGTTTTCCTACTCCTATTCTTAATAAAAAAAATCTTCATATGAAATTGTTTATCATCATACACCTGATTATCATTTCCTTAGAGTTTTTGGTTGTACCTGTTGGCCTTCTTTTTGATTATACAACAAACACAAAATAGATTTCAAATCTAAAACCTGTATTTTTATTAGTTATAGTTTGAACCCTCATGGTTACAAATGTCTTGATCTTGTAATAGGTAAAGTTTATATATCTTGTCATATTATTTTTTATGAAAATAATTTTCCATATAAAAGTCTTGCTTAAACACCTTTTATTTTTTAAGATTGTGATTCCATAGGGATACCATTTTCAAATACTATAACTCCTTTATCACTAACATCTGCAAGTTCTCATGTACCTTCACATTCACCATATAATGACTTATGCCTATCAGTATCTCCATCCTCTTCAAATCCGGCACATCAACCACCAATGGGTACTTTCCCTAACTCACCTCCTATACTAATCTTAAATCCAATGGTTATCAAATCCAAAAATAACATTTCCAAACAAAAAAAAAACATGATTGTAAAACTTTATACCCTCTACCATAAGCAATATATGTCTCTAACTCTCCATCCTTTAGAGAACCTACTTTATTTACTGAAGTCTCCAAATCTTATCATTGACGATCTGCGATGAATGCTGAGTTTGATATCTTGTTACAAAATCACACTTAGAAACTGGTTCCTCTATCAAGCCATTTTAATGTCATTGGTTGTCACTAGATTTTAAAAATCAAACAATGAGTTTATGGCTCAATTGAAAGGTATAAAGCCCGACAATTGCTAAAGGTTACAATCAGCAACTAGGGGTAGATTTTTATGAAAATTACAGTCCAATTGTAAAACCTGCAACTATACGACTTGTTTTATCTATTTTAGTATGTAACAATTGGTCAGTCTATCAACTAGATGTTCAAAATGTATTTCTCCATGGTAATTTGATAAAAGTGGTTTACATAGACTCACCTCTAGGTTTCAAACATCCTCAGTTTCCTAACTATATGTATAAGCTACACACTCCTTATATGGATTTAAATAGGCACTTTGCCAATGATTTTCCTGCTTTGCTACTATGTTGATATAATTCAAGTTTGTTAGCAGTAAGATAAATTTATCACTCTTTGTGTACACTAGAACCTCTAGCATCATATACATCTTTATATATGTTGATGACATTATTATTACTAGCTCTAATGATGCAGTTATTACAAATATCATTCACCTACTACAATAGGAGTTTGCTATCACAGACCTTGGCTCTTTAACTTTTTTTTAAACGTTGAAGCTATCTGTGATGATACATAAATCTATCTCACTTAACACAGATATATTGTTAATGTTCTAATAAAATAAAAAATAAATGGTGCCAAGCCTTATTCCACTCTAATGTCCACCACTATGGTGTTGACAACCACTAATGCTGTATAATTTGATAATCCAACTCTATATAGAAGTATTATTAGGAGCCTTCATTATCTCTCTTTCACTTGACCTAATATTGCCTTCACAGTCCATCATGTTAGCAAGTTCATGCATTAACCAAAACAGTCATATTAAAAATATGTAAAAAGAATTTTATGCTATCTTAAACACCTGATCTCCTACTATTTATTCTTGTCTCACAGAAGTCCTTTCACATTTCAGGTGTTCTTTGATGCAAATTGGGAAGGGGATATAAATGATTGCCAATCTATTGATGTTTATTATGTGTTTCTTGGATCTAATTTAATCTTTTAGCGTAGTAAGCAACAAGCTAAAGTTGCTCCTAGTAGTATAAAGGCAAAATACAAGGCTTTCGCAGACACTGCAATCGAAATCTAATGGTTACAATATTTAGCTATAGAACTTAGTTTACAACTACCTCAAGGACTCACTTTTTGGTGTGATAATATTAGCACCACATATCTATCCTCTAATATGGTATTTCATGCTCAAACTAAACACATCGAGATTGACTTTCACTTTTTCAGAGATCTTTTTGCCTAAAAAAATTAATTGTTAACTTATTGTTTAGTTGTGATCAACTAGCCGACCTCCTTACTAAACCACTCTTTACTATACAATTCAACCTTTTATGATCTAATCTCAATGTTTGTGATCTCTTGTTCAGGTTATAAGGGCATGTTAAAGATATTATCAAATCTATTAACGATAATATTAATACTGAAGATAATATTAAATTGTGATCATATCTGTATAAAAGATTATTGATATAAAAGATAATCATGATTATATCTGTAAGAGATATTCTAGGAATTAAGTGCATATCTTATCATTCATTGCATCCTTAAATATAGCATTTTTTAATCAAAGGATTGTAATATATATGGAACTTTGTAATATATATAGGACTCTGATGTAATAGTAATTAATAATTTTTTTCTGCAACGCTTTTACACAATTCTCTCCTTGTTCTCTCATCTTTAGATGGTATTAGAGTCACTGACTCATGTCACACAAATGACTTCTTCCTCAACAAACATTTTTTATGCCACCATTAATGGCAATTCTTCAAGATAACCCAACATAAAGAAAACCAAAAACATTACAAAGCTCAGAGGCCAATAATTTAATGCAAAATAATAAAATTAAAAAAAAATCAACCTTATAAAAATAAATCTAAGAAAAAAAATCTGAGTCAAGCTGATTTTACTTGACTAACTTGTTATTTGAGACATAAAATCAAGATAATTCAACCAAAAAAAATTGGAACAAGCAATGAAACCAAAAGCATAATAAGCAAATATCAAATGATGAATTTAAAAAAAACCAATAATTATTTTTTAATATACAATCCTAGAAAAAGGCTAAACTTAGTCGAGCCCTAGTCATAAGCTAGTAATTATTCTGTAAGAAGGCAATCATAAACAAATAGCAAAGTAAAATTTTTAATTGTAAAATAATTTTAAACTCAAACAATATGAACCGAAATTGATATAAAAACAAAATAAAAGAAAGTGATTAGAGGTTAAATTGAAAAACAAAATAAATTAAGAAAAGAATAAAAAAATAATTGAAAGAATGAGAACCAAAATTGGACAAACAAACAAAATGAAATAAAATGTTAAGGGAAAAATTAAAATAAAAAGATAAATTAAGAAAAGGATAAGAAAATAAAAATCACAAGAATAAGGACTAAAATTGGATTAAAAAATGCAATAAAATAGTAAGGGATAAAATTAAAAAAATAAATAATCAAGAAAAATATATGAAACATAGAAAAAAATAAAAATAAAAGGACCAAATCAAATATATAAATCAAATTGAATATAATACCTAAGGATATAATTGAAATAAAGCTAAACTTTAAAAAGTATTAAAAAAATAATTAAAATAATAAGAATTAAAATTGATAAAATTATAATTGGAAAACACAATTATTTTGCAAGGGTTGACTTAAATTTCAAAGGCACAAGAGAGGAAATAAAAAAAAAACTTCATTATAGCCCAATAGAACCTCCATATAAAAAACACAAGGGTTGATGTGTGCATTGCACAAATTAATAATTTTTTAATAATATTTAATTATTTAAAATTACTAAATAATTCCTAACTAAATCCAAAAATACAAAAAATATAGAATGAAAAGACTAAAATGCCCTTAAAAGCAACTTTGTGCTCTAACTTTTTTTTTTCTCTGAAGGGTATGCTATAGCATTATTGTGTAATTTTATTGAAAGACAAAAGAGCTTATGATTGAAAGTTTAATATTTTTTTTTTGTTTTCAATGGAAAAATAGTTATTTTATTGTGATAAAAAAGTCATAACCAATTTATCCCTAATTAAATTTACAATGACTAATGGATTCTCTGCAAAAATAATTTTACCTCTAATTGCAAGTTTTTTTGTTCAATGATACAAGTATCATTTGACAGTTTTGGTACCACCCCCAAATATTCAAAGCCATCGGTAGAATACGTACTAGGTTGTGGTTAGATAGTAGCATTATAGGATACACATTCTGATTATCATTTCGAGGTTACTTTGTCCACGGGATTAGGGTACTTGAACGTGATTTGATTGGGTTGAAAATGTGTTAAAAGCTGTTCTAAGCCCGAAAAAAGAGAGAGCATGTTTCCTCTTAGTAGGCAAAACGATCAATGTCAAAGTGTTGTACTTAATACTTACTTGTTAGTCCGCCAAGGGGGTTTGATTTGTGGTATTTCCAAGGATTTCTTAATTAGCACTCTTTTCACTCACTAAAGTCGTCAGTTCTTGTTGATTAATTCAAGTCCTCTTATTGCAGGTAGCGAAGGCTCTTCTCAGTTCACTGTTCCTTACCACAAACAATGAGTGAAGAATTTAACTAGTCCAAAGACCAATTTCCTTGATCGTTTCATGTTTAGTAATGTTCATTTCAATTCAATTTTGTCCAGTATACCATATATAAAATAAGAAAGAAAACATTAATGTACAGTTAATTATTTTATACAGGCTTATATGTCCACTTCATGACCTCTATTTATATTTGAGTGGCAATGAAATATTTTAAACTCATATTTCTTAAATGATTAACCTAATTAACTGTCTCAAACTCGATTAATTGTTGAAGATTCGGTGTTAAAAAAAATTGTATTTGTGAAATAGTTAATGCTATTAGTTTTGTAGAAAGATTTTTTTAAAAAAACTTTCTCATTAATTAATCAATTTATTAGTTAATGGATTTCAAAAACTAATAATTATAATTCTTACAAAGTAATTTCAAAAAGATTTTAGTACAATTATTAAACTTGATCTTGTTAAATGAGTTGATCTAAAATTAGATCGATCTAGCTTTTAGTTTAATTTTTTTTAATTTTAACATTTAATTTGATTTGATTTAGTTAGCTTTACAAATAAATTGCAACTTAATCAAAATCTATTTTGATTATGCAAAATTGAAGATTAACTTCTCAATTCAATTTAATATGTGTTAAAAAATATATGTATTTGTTAAATAGGTAATGCTATTAGTTTAGTTTTGTAGAAAGATTTGTTTAAAATATCTCATTAATTAATCGATTTCACGAGTTATAATTTCTTACAAACTAATTTAAAAAAGATTTTAGTATAATTACTAAACATGATCTTGTTAGACGAGTCACCACCTAACTCTTGATCTCAAATCGAGGTTTTTTTTTTTTAAATTAACTTGAAATTGATGTGATTTAACTTGGTTAACTTAGCAAAACAACTACAACTTGATAAAAAACTAATTTGATTATATATAAAAAAAATCTAATTTTACTATACAATGTTTTTTTTGTAAAAAAATAATAACTTGTGTCAATTATATAACTAGACTATGGGTTTAATAAGTTTAGATTTTAGGCAAAGGTAGCATTTTCCTTTCTCAAAATACATAATAGTTTCATATAGCAGCTCAAACTTTTTTATCTTTGATTCATTGGAAGATCTAACAGGAGATAACCCTCCCTTTTATACTATTATAATCAAATAAATTGCAATTAATTGGATAATCAAAGAAATTATTACAGATACACGAAAGCTACGCTCAGAATCTTCATAAAGATAAAAATATGTAAAGGTCAATGAAAACTAACGTACAGAACAAAACTGTGCATCCAAGCGAAAACAATAAGACAATAATCCCACATAAACATTCCCCGAAATCTCCAGTTTATCATAATCTCACCAAGCACAAAGCATCCCTGTCTTGATGGGAGCTCTTTCACTTTGCATTTCTCCTCCTTAAGCAACGGGTCATTTTCCATGGGGTTGACTAGATTAATTAATTAAAGGAACAGGAAATTTTTTTATCACTGAGACAGCCATTAATGGGCTCGAAGCAATTGGCTATTGAAAGTGACTGTGAATGGCCATATAGGGGAACACCAAGAGAAGAGGCCGGGGATGGGACCAGAAATCAAACAGTTACTGATCATATCTTATTGTATTTTTGTTGAGGCATGGCCATGAATCAATTCCACATGCTAATATTATACTATATGTTAATTCTTTGGCCCACATCATTTCTCACACAACACACAATCCCATATATTTTTTGCCCTAAGGTTTTCAATTATACAAACGCATTTTGAAACGAAAAAGCTCAAGTGTTGCATGGTCTAATTTATTTACTAAACTCATAGAGGATTAGCCTAACAAGTGATTGTCATTGCTTGTATGGATTTTGTGGCATAACCGTGACTGATTCAAATAAAACTACAAACATAATTGACATATTAATGACATATGATGGTTACATAATGTAACTTACATTATTTTCCTTTCATAGTTGTTGATGGACCCTCCTTAATTAATGACTAATCGTAAATCTGATCACAATCATGCAGGGGGGATCTGTTTAATTAATGATCATCTTAAAGTAGAAATCTGGAGGCATGCATGCATGAATGTCCTAGCCGGCGCCGGCAACTTGTCTTGCGGTGTTGCTGCTACAATTTCCATAGATTTTATGAAAAATATATGCTTAAAGGTATACGTACATGTGCTAAACAAATAAGAAGTGCACTTTACTCCATAAATTATCTCANATATATATATTTCCCTTGATTGAACTCTAAGGTACAATCCATTTTCTTGAAGATTATGGATACCAATTTTCATTTTGACATAATCTCATTAAATTGTTTTTTTCTCAATATAATTGTTTTAAGTCATAATTTCTCACTTTAGGTGGAATTAGTCCATTAGAATTGATTCAAAATAAATGAGACATTTCGGAGATGCTTTTATAATGAACTTGTGTATTTTAAATTGGTAAACACAATTTTTCCCACAACATTTTCCCTCTCAATACAAATATTTCTCTAGGTGTGCTACTATTTTACTCGGCAGAATTTTATATTACTTATTTTTGCTGTCTTTTTAATACGTCAAATAATTTATTTAAAATTTGATTATGGAAAATCTATAAAAAAGAATTAACTTTTCTTGTTATAAAAAAGCTGGTCTAACAACGCCTTTAATAACTTGTGAACAACATTTTAATAAATAAATAAAACTTGAAAACCAAGCTTTATTATATATTTCGTTAGAAGTAATCAATGTTAATCACAAATACTTCACCACCACCGCCACCACCATTTTATCTCTTAAAACAATTAGTATAAACTCGGACACCAAGCTTTGTTAGTTTACTTAGAATTAAAGTGTCGGTTTGAAGATTATTCGATGCTTAACAAACTAATCTGCTTAAGAAACTAATCCACTCCTTTTAACCACATCAAATTTTTAATTAATTTTTCTTAACAACACCCGTAGCTCTAATAATCCCAGTTTCACCAGATGTTTCCTGTCCTCACACCTCTTTTTACGATTGAAATCTTCTTTTACGTAGACTACTCCGAACAATTTTCTTGTTTTCCTTGCTAGCCAAGCACATATATAACGATGATGATGATTATTTTTCCATATTGTTTTTTCAACTACTACTAATTTCACTGAAAAAAAATCCCATTTATTGTAATAATGACTCACTCATGATCCAATAGATGGAGATATTTAGGTTTATTATGAAACTGCGAAGCCATTTTCATTAAAATAAGTTTTTATCCTTCTTTGATTTGAGTTTAGGCCCGATAGTATTTTTGAGTCATCAATAGTTCTAGCCAAAACTATGTTCATCTCTTCAGTTATGTCATTTTCTTTAATATGAGATAATATAAAAAAAATATTACTTATTTTGCTTTACACCATAGTGTTGATCAAGAAATCAGAATCTAGAGCTTAATTCAAGTCGAGCTTTTAATTAAACCAGATAAAATATTAAATAACATATTAATCTAGACTCTATTTTGAGTCAGTCCTCCAGTAAGTTATAACACTATGCTTTACCCTATGATTATTTCTACATTATCACTTTTAACTTGGCTCAAAAGAAGAGTAGAATTCGAAACCCAAGTAAAGCAGGGAAGAGTAAAAAAGAGTTTCTTAATTGAGGTATACCTTGGAAAATAAAATTAATAACGAAATATAATTTTTTAGAGACATACAATTTATCCTTTCGTTTACACTATTTGCTTAAACATGTTGCGTGTTTTTGTATGTGTAGTGGGTTACAGGCAGTCACTTGGAATGTTTTATTTTATTTTTTTGTTTTATATAAACCCCATACTCCCTCCCCTTCATTTCACACCAAACAATATAGCCCTACTTGCTACAATTGCCATAGTTTCTTCCTTCTCCTTGTCTCCTCCTAAATTTCATTTCTTTCACTTCGTTTTTCTATATAGTAAAACCATGCCTGAAGAAGCTCCTATGAAAAACTTGGTTTGTGAAAAAAGTAGTAAGGCTTTACAGTTTATTGAAGATGTTACACGTAATGCTGATAAGGTGCAAAGAAAGGTTCTTGCTGAAATCCTCTCTAGGAATGCAAATGTTGAGTATTTGCAGAGATATGGCCTGAATGGGAACAAAGCAGACAGAGAAACTTTCAAGAAAGTGATGCCTGTTGTCAGTTATGAGGATCTGAAGCCAGATATTGATCGTATTGCTAATGGCGATACTTCTCAAATCATATGTTCCCAGCCCATTTCAGAGTTCTTGACAAGGTGATGATTCCATCAACTTAGCTTCAGAAGTATTTATACATATATATATATATGTATGTATATAATGGTACACGTGTTTATATATATATATATTGTGTGTGTGACCTGATGCTATTTGATGTGTAGTTCTGGTACATCTGCTGGAGAAAGGAAACTGATGCCAACAATTGAGGAAGAGCTCGGAAGAAGATCATTGCTATATAGCCTATTGATGCCAGTGATGAATCAATTTGTTCCAGGTTTGGATAGAGGAAAAGGGATGTACTTTTTGTTCATAAAATCAGAAGCTAAGACTCCTGGAGGATTATTGGCACGTCCAGTTTTAACTAGCTATTACAAAAGTTCATACTTCAGAGATAGGCCTTATGATCCATACAACAACTATACTAGCCCAAATGAAACCATTCTTTGCCAGGATTCTTACCAGAGTATGTACTCTCAATTGCTTTGTGGCCTTTATCAAAACTATGATGTTCTTCGAGTCGGTGCAGTCTTTGCTTCTGGGTTCATTAGGGCAATTAAGTTCCTTGAAAAACATTGGATTTTGCTTTGCAATGATATCCGGAATGGAACAATTGACCCCAAAATAAGTGACCCTTCAGTAAGAGAGGCTGTTTTGAAAATTCTCAAACCCAATCAGAAACTAGCTGATTTTGTTGAGGCTGAATGTACCAGAGAGTCGTGGAAAGGGATCATAACTAGGTTGTGGCCTAACACCAAGTACATTGATGTTATTGTCACAGGGACAATGTCACAGTATATTCCTACACTTGACTATTACTGTGATGGCCTCCCCCTAGTTTGCACCATGTATGCTTCTTCTGAATGTTACTTTGGCCTTAACCTGAATCCTTTGTCCAAGCCAAGCGAAGTTTCTTACACCCTAATCCCAACTATGGCCTACTTTGAGTTCTTGCCTGTGAACCGAAAGAATGGACTTATAAATTCAATCACTGCACCGACATCCCTTGATCAGAAGAAAGACCAGGAATTGGTTGATCTTGTTGATGTCAAACTAGGTGAAGAATATGAGCTTGTTGTCACCACCTATGCAGGTAAGCAGCGAAACCCTTTGCACAATACATAAATTGCTAACTTCTAGACAGAATATTAAATTGCACCATTTTGGCCTTAAATGAAATCGATAACAATTTTTTTTTTTTAGGTCTTTATCGGTATCGAGTGGGGGACATACTTCGTGTGGCTGGATTCAAGAACAAGGCTCCTCAATTCAACTTTGTATGTAGAAAGAATGTTGTTCTCAGCATTGATTCTGATAAGACTGACGAAGTTGAGCTGCAAAATGCAGTGCAGAATGCAGCTAACCATCTTTTACCATTCGGTGCATCTCTCACAGAATATACAAGCTATGCTGACACATCAAAGATACCTGGCCACTATGTATTATTCTGGGAGATCTGCCTTAGTGGAACAACTCCTATTCCTCCTTCAGTTTTTGAAGACTGTTGCCTTGCTATTGAAGAATCACTCAACAGTGTTTATCGCCAAGGCCGAGTCTCAGATAAGTCCATTGGCCCTCTGGAGATAAGGATAACTGAGAGGGGGACATTTGACAAGCTCATGGACTTCGCTTTAAGCCAAGGTGCATCAATAAATCAGTACAAGGCTCCAAGGTGTGTTAAATACGCACCGATAATCGAGCTTCTCAACTCAAAGGTTGTGTCAAATTACATCAGTCCAAAATGCCCGAAATGGGTTCCTGGTCATAAGCAATGGTGCACTTCAAACTGAAGGATATCGAGTACTTCTTTCTAAGATATATATATATATATATATATATATNATATATATAGGGACTTCATGTTTCAGTGGAAGTAGAAGGAATAGAATAGGAATGTCTTGGAACCAAGATATGTAGTAGAATAATCCCAGTCTAGGGTTTCTTGTTTAAGTTGTTTAATATTTATCTAAATCGGTTGATTGTACACAGGTTTCTTGATGATGACCTTTTAATTTGCTTATATACTTCTGCCTATTCCAAGCATCAAAAGTAAACCAGAAAATGAAGCACACAACAACTATTATGTTTGGCTACGCCTTAATGTGCCAATTTAACGGGGGAAAGGACAATAATTATTATACAACATTCAATTACCTTCCAGCAATTATGCATGACAATGTGATGCAAATGGAAATACGATGTCAACAAATATGCAGAGAAAAGACAGAATCTGATGAACCCAAAGGATTGCAGTTATGCAATTTAAATTTATAATTTTATTCTCTACAATAAAATTTAATGAAGTTTAAAGAGGTTAATTTACAATTTCTTTTGATAGGCTATGAAACCGATCTTTACTAGGGTTAAAAAAAAGAATTTTAAAACATAAAAAAAATATATATAAAATTAAACATGAAATCTCGACCGACAAGGTGGTTCCTATGTATTAAAATAGAATCTCCTAGAAAAATTTAAGCTCAATTAAATATAATAAATTAAAAAGTTATAGCTTCTTTTAATTATTATACAGATCTAGCACGATCAGATCTTATTTTAGATTTAGCGCTATCCTAATAGTCTAGGAAAACATATGTTAGGTAATCTGTTTGTGGTGTATCATCTTCTAGCCGTGTGAAAGATTCTTTTTCGACTACTTAAAACCTTAAGGTTTTGTAGCCCGACTGCATCAGATAAATTCTTCAATTAATATCTTCGAAAATCTAGATAAGGGAATAGAGCTGCGAGTGTTTGAAACATCTAGTTTTATGTCCTCCTCCATGGCTATATATTTGAAACATGGAGATTGAAAGAGATGTTTCAAACATCTGCCGCTCTGTGCCTTTTCAAGGACTTAGAAGGCACTGATGTTGCAACTCTTAACCGGCATTCTAGCCCATTGTTTTAAAAGGTCACGTGTTATTGCACTGCAACACTTTAAAATGCTCGTTGCTTACTGATATTGCTTATAATTGTCCTGATGATCTGTAGAAACTCATCCGTAACATTCACTGAGTACTCTAGCTACATTAACCAAGAATTAATTCTCAAGAGATTCTACTACATGGGCCACAGAACAACGAGTCCAAGTCTAGATTTTTGGACAAGATAGCACGTTGAAGTTCTGTTTTTCACAGACAAGATAAATGCCACGTTCTTGAAACGTTACTTCGAAAGCTGAATAACTGAGACAAAAAGTACTTGGACGAAAACACGCTTTCAAATAAATTCTACCCCATCATTGCCCCCTGCCTAGCTTGATGAAATGGAGTGACCCTACGATGGTGGCCTTGCATTTAAATCTTACAAAGTACACATGTGAGCTGTAAGAGATTGAATTTATTCCTCATGTTAATTGAGTCACCAAGATGTTCATAATTGAGCACTTGAAATTGACCTGAAAATACGCTTACGTGCAGACACACTCATGCGTGCATGCGAGCTCTAGAGAATTCGTTGTCTGGTCTAGATATCCAACTTGGGAGAAAAAGTTGATACACAAAATTAATATTGTCGATTGTATCATTTTCATGTTTCATCAACTTAACCACCGTGTTTCACAGATGACTCGTGCACTGCCATGAAAGAAAAATAATTAGCTTTCCATCCATTACTAATGGCAGTCCACTTTTCTATCTCTTGTAAAAATTTCCCGCTGTTAATTAGTGTTTGTGAAAATTTATTGGCTAACGGACATAAAAAGACTGATTACAAGTAGTTAGAAGAGAAGAATTAATAGCAAAAAAGTTGGGGCTCCATGTAGAGGAGTACTAGTTAAAAAAGGAAACGTGCTGCTGTTAAAAGATGATGGTAATTTAGGAGGCAGTTCAGAGGTTTTAGTGATTAGAAATTGAAATGAAAGTAGTTCGATAGTAAAGATCTCCAGTTGTAATAGTTTAGTAAAAAAGGAGCTTAGTTTATAGTTTGGAAATTGTTGAAGGATGCGGAATACACAAAACAAAAACTTTGCTGCTAGAAGATGTAATACAAGAAGAGTTTTAGGACAAAGACTTTGAGATTAGCATAGTTTTTGGCTTGCTTTACGGATGATGCTTGCATGGCTATCTATAGCCTTCCTAGCTAACTTTAATGGAACAATCTAAACAAATTTTCCAACCATAGGACTTGCTGGAAATTTAGCCAATACACACAAGAAAATTCAAAAAAAAAATTGAATTATGGACAAGCATTCTTTTTTTCCCAAAACATTCCTAGTGTTTGTTTGATTTCTCTATAACTTTCCTAACTTATCTTAGAACTAACTTGTATTTTTTAGTGTTTTATAGAATTTATCTCTAGAATCTTCTTTAAGTGCATTAATAATTTAACACTTCTCCTTAATGCACGTAATTGATACACCAAGTTGTTCTTATAGTGCCTTAAACTTGAATCGTTGCTACATATTTGCTAATTGTTATTTAATCTTGTAATACTTAAAATTGATTTTTTTTATTGCCAATTGCTTCTTATAGAAAATGATATTTGATTAATACATGAATAGTCCTGTTATGAAATATAAGATTTTTCATCATAATAATTGTTGATTTATTATCATATAATATCATTATAGATCCTTATTTATCATTCTCTCATAGCTTCTAGTATTTTTTTAAGCTACATAGCTTGACTTGTTGATCTTACTGTTGTTATATACTCTGCTTCAATTGATGATTTTGCTACAAACACTTGCTTTTTAGATACCCAAGAGAATATTCCAAAACTAAGTCAAAATGTGAAGCCTGGAGTGTTTTTTATATCATCAATTGATCTAGCCCAATCATTATATATGTATTTATATAGTCTTATATCCATAATTGATATATACCATATGCCATACTTTTTTGTTCTTTATAAGTATCTAAGTATTCTTTTAACAGCTCCAAAGTGGATTTTTAGCTTGAACTTTGCATGAACCTTAATAATAGACTTGTTGTATACATTATATCTGGCCTTATTATTGTCAGATATAGTAAGTTTTCTATTAAACTTCTAAATATTGATGTGTTTTTTTTTAAGCCATCTTCCTTTTATAATTTCTCATTAGTCATAAATGGAGTAGCAATTGCTTTGTATCTTGTCATCTGTAATTTCTTGAGAAGGCTCTTAGTGTATTTTTTTTGTGAGATAAATATTGCTTCATTTTCTTGACTTATTTTTATTCCTGAAAAATAATGCATCAAACCCAAATTTATCATTTTAAAAGTCTTCATCATATCTTTTTTGAACTCCTAAATCGTCTCCTTGTTGTTTCCTATATAGATAAGATTATCAACATACAGAGAGACATTGAGGGTGTTAGAGTTACCTTGGTTTTTAATGTAAAGTGTTGACTCACTTTTACTTTCTTTTAATTTTAATATTTTATTTTTGTTACTTTTTACTAAGAAATTGAATGGTTACTCCACATATATTTTTTATTCTAAAACTCCATTCAAGAAAGTATATTTCACATCAAGCCAATAAATTTTTCATCTCTTTTGATCATTTAAAGCAATTAATGCTTAAATAGTGTCTAGTTGAGCAACTGTAACAAATATTTCATCATAGTCAATACCACGTAGTTGAGAGTAACCTTGTGCTACTACCCTACTTTATATTTTTGTATTGAACTATCAGAGTTAAGCTTTGTTTTATAGACCCACTTAACTCTAATGACATATTTATTTTTTAGTTAATCCATTAACTCCCATGTCTTATTTTCTCAATCATTTTAATTTCTTTTTTCATTGCCTTCGCTCAAACTTCGTTCGTAGATGTAGCTTCATAGCTTTTAGGCTTCACAATTGTGAAGCTACAACTTTCATAAATGTTAATTAGTGACCTTATTTTACTAACTAGTGAACTTGAAGAAATTCTTTCTTGGTTTATAATTGATGGTGATCTAGGTGAACTTGGAGGGGTTGATGATTGACTTGTTGATGAAGAAATTCATGGTGATGATGGTTGATTTCTACTTTCTTCAACATCTCCTCTATCAGCTTAAGTTTAGTGAAAATTGATTTTTTTTTAACTTTTTCTTCATCCTAATTCCACTTAACATTTTCATCGAACTCAATATTTCAACTAATAATTAGTTTTTTGGTCTTCAAATTGTATACCCAGTAGCCTTTTGATGTTGAACTATAGCTAAAAAATGTTCCTTTCTTGGTTTTGTTATTAAACTTACTCTTTTTTTTTTCTCTGGAATACAAGTGTAACATATACTACCAAAAACTTTGAGATGCTTTGTTGAAGGCTTATTTCCTTACCATGTTTCCATTAGCATTTTATTTTTTATTGCTTTTGTTGAATATCTATTTAGTATATATACAGTAGTGGATACTGCATAAGCCCAAAACTTATTTGAAAGACTTTTCTCCTTCAGCATTGATCTTACTATCTCCGATATTGACCTGTTCTTTCTTTATGATACTTCATTTTGTTTAGGAGCATATTTTATGGTAAGTTATCATTTGACACCTTCTTCTTCGCAAAGTTTTGCAAACTCTTGTAAGTTGTATTTTGTACCTTGATCACTCCTCAACACCTTGATATATTGACCATTTTGCTTTTCAATATAATTTTTAATTTTTTTGAATATATGAAATTTCATGCATGAAGTAGACTCATGCCATTCTAGTATAATCATTAATAAAGAAAATGAATTACCTTTTTTGATTTAGTGACAATGTCCTTACCGATCCACACTCTAATAGGCTTTTTCCTCTCTAAGCTCCTCTAAAAGGAAATTACCATCTTGGTTGTTTGCCAATTAGGCAACTTTCACAAACATCATTTACTTTTATTGTTTTTGGAAGATCTTTCATCATATTCTTCTAACATAGGTCCTTCAGCACCTTAAAATTAAAGTGGTCAAATCTTCGATGCCATAACTTGGAATCATTAATTTGTGCCTTCATTGCAATATTTTGGATATATTGTCATCTGATAGGAAAACATCTATTTTTCATCCTTATTATCCTTTTTTTTATCATATATAGTGCAACAATCTCCATCAAAGTAAAGAGCTTAACCTTTTTCCTATATCAGGCCTCCACTAAACAAATTATTTTTTAAATTCAGGACAAGCAATATATTGTTAACAAATTAAATACATTATTTTTTTTTCATAGTGATATTGACTTTTCCTTTAGCCCCAACCTCTATATTTTTTTCAAATCTAACTTTGAAATTGACCGATGAATCTAAATTGTGAGATATGATATCCTTGCTTGTCATGTAGTTATTGTACAAGCTATCAATATACCACATATCTTATCTTCAGTGGTAGCATGATAGCAATAGAATAACTCTTTATCATCCTTTTTTTTATAAAAATTTGCTTGGTAATTTTTTTTATACGACAATCCCTTTATAGATGTTTAAACCATCCATAAAAATGACATTGTGGTTTACCATGATTCTAACAATCTTTCTCTAAATGATTTGTATTTTTAAAAATGTTGCAAGAAGGATACTTTCTTCTTGGCTGGCTATTTTTTCTTCTAAAATCTTATTTTCTTCTAATTCTTTTCAAGAATTATATGTAAATTTCTCAGTGTTATGTCTAGATTTTTAAGACCTTATATTAAGCTCAAACTGAAAAGCACTCTTAATGGAGTCTTCTTCATAGCTACTAAGCCTTGTATTATGTGTTTCTAAAAAGCCTATTTGTTTAGCTATTAACATGGTTGTTAAATCTTTTGATTGTTCTATAATAGCAACTATAGAGTTATATTTTCTTGTACGACTGACTAGGATTTTTTTCAACAACTCTTTGATCAATAATATTTTCTCCTAAAGATCTCATTTAATTTACCACAACTTTAGTTCTTCTATGATAATCTTTAACGGTCTTAGATTCTTTTATTTTTAATTTTTTCCAACTCTCTTCATCATGTTCAGATTTTAATGGTGTGTACCTTAGAATTGCCGAGAAACTCCTCCTACAATATATCGTATGCTTGCTTTCTTGTTGAAGCTCTAATAATCCTAGAAAAAATTGTATTAGCTAGTAATTGTTGAATCAAATAAAAAGCATTAGTATCCTTTTGATCTTTTACATTTAACTCCTTTTGTTGTCCTTCTTATAGAATAGAGATATTTTTCGGGATGTTAAGTCTCTCCATAACAATGTCCCAAAGCTTTTGAGACTTGAAAAGTGTAATCATTTTTATTTTCCACAAATCATAGTTACTCCCATAAAAAATAAAAAATGACATAGAGATAAATTATGATGAATTTATAGTGGCTATAAAGACCTTAATGCCCATTTATGATTAATTGGGGCTCTGATACCACTTTTAAAGAGTGATGGTAGTTTAGAGGTTTTAGTGATTAGAAATTGAAATGAAAATAGTTTGATAGTTAAGGTTTTTAGTTGTAGTAGTTTAGTAAAAGAAGGACTAGTTTATAGTTTGGAAATGGTTGAAGGATGTGGGATACACAAAACAAAAACTCTGTTGATAGAAGATATAATACGAGGAGGAGAGTTTTAGTACAAAGGCTTTAAGCTTAGCATAGTTTTTGGCTTGCTTTACATATGATGATTACATGGCTATTTATAGCCTTCTTAACCAACCTAAATGGAACAATCTATACAAGCTTTTCAGCCATAGAACTTGCTGGAAATTTAGCCTATACACTAGAAAATTCTAGTCATTCTTCAGAGTCCTTTCCTTGCTTGGGAAAATACTCTGCCCGAATAACGTCATCTAACATTCTAAACATCCATTAATT
Organism: Populus ilicifolia; assembly: GCA_015708895.1. Classification (NCBI taxonomy): domain Eukaryota; kingdom Viridiplantae; phylum Streptophyta; class Magnoliopsida; order Malpighiales; family Salicaceae; genus Populus; species Populus ilicifolia. The sequence continues at coordinate 339,157 of SRLM01000064.1, read as the reverse complement.
TTCACTACCTCGGGTTGTTTAAGAAAGACTTCAAACTCCGAATTTGAACACCTAGTATTGCTCTTCCGAGAAGGTAGACATGTCCCAGAAGTCCCCATTCAGTTTTCGAAAAGGACTTGTCTGGAGATACCTTTGCAGAAGAGCAATATTTTGAAGCCTTTCCTAAACAACCTCAAGGTAGAAAAGATTCATGGATTTTAGAATGTGAGAATTAAGTTATTATAACAAAAGTTTTACACAAGTACGGAAAGGGATAGCAAAAAATATTCATTGCACAGCACATTTTAGAACAGTCCAATTAACAGGAAAAAATAATTATACTCTATTAAGAGGACAGTAAGAATACAATTTTAGCATTAGATGAAGCCCAAGAGAATCCCATTATTTGTGACCGAACTTTTTGTCGCCGAAGAGAATCCTTAAAGTTGCAACATTTTGTTGTGCAAAGTGTCATTTCTTGCAAGTCCTTCCCATGCTTGAGCAAAAACTTTGCTAGGCTAACTTCGTTTTCACACTCTAAGAATCCATGTATCTTTACTACCTTGAGGTGGTCTAGGAAAGGCCTTAAAGCTTGGAGTTGAGATTCCCAATATTGCTCCTCTGCAGAGGTAGACAAGTCCCACAAGTCCCTATTCCATTGCTGAAAGAACAAAAATATGAAACAAAACTAAGGCAAAGTGTGCATGTATATACAAGGCCGTAAATCAAACAGAATTACATTTATGGTGCTCACTCTTCTTTCAGTCTTGAAGTCATTGATGATCTTGAGGATGAGTGTGTGCAACGTGGGAGAACTCCTGAATAGGAATGCTAATCCTGGTACATTATTTTTCTCGAAACCAGTATGCAACTCCAGAACCTTAAGGTTGTTAAATGGATGGAGAAGGTTTATAATATCGTTCTTGTTTGATAGAATCTGCCAAAATAGTGAGAGTCCATTCTCATGCACTGAATAAAATATAACTATTATGCCGGAAAAAATAAAAAAAGATTGTGATAATTGAGCAATATTTCAGGCAGGAAGAAAGGCTTTTACCTCAACACACTGGCTATCAAGAGTTAAACTATGGACATGAGAGAGTCCAGATAAAAAATTGCACACACTCTGAAGCTTTTCCACGCTCAAATTTTCATGAAGTAGAGAGAAACCAACAGAGGCCTCATGCAGAGAGGTCAAGTTCACTAGAGAACTGCTAGCAGTAATAGAATTATATTCCCACGAAATGCTCCTAAGCCTTGGTGCATTAACCTTAAACCATGTCTTATCACTGTATGCATCAAAACAGCTTGCAACTCTTAAATTTTCCAATTTTGCAGAACAAATGTCCAAACTGTGTAGCTGAAAACAATTCTCTATTGTTAAATCTTCAAGGGCTCGACAACAAACCTTGAGATGTTTCATCCCAAAACAAGCATCGAGATTAAGATTCTTTAGACAAGGAAATGACGATTCTGTAAACAAGTCCAAGAGGGAGGATTGTTCATATAAAATGACAAGTGATAGTGACAATGTGTGGAGTGATGGAAACCCAAGAGTCATTACCGAAGATGGAAGCAATCTAAAACCGGGATACCGAGATCTCAGTTTGAGAACCCGCAAAGATTCACTCGTTATGACTCCTCGAGGGAAATTGAAGTAATCACCGGTGGCGACTTCCACATCAAGTTCTTGCACATTACACCTAATTGCTCTTCTGATCAAACCATTTAGATGGGAGAAACTCAAATGTGCACGAAAGCGAAGGGCTCTTAGATCAGAATGCTTGTCACGGAGGGCTAGGACATTGGCGATGAAGTCCATCGAAGACCACCATCTTTTTGATTTAAGCTTTGGTGTAAAACAAATGGCCTTACTAGGGTTCATTGTGGTGAAATCAAGGTCAGGAAATGAGGACCAGAGAGATCTCCATCTTTGAGATAAGGCACTGGTTTGAGCAATGGATTTAAGGGGAAGAAGCAAGAGAATGTGATGGAGGATAGCATCAGGGAGATCGCTGATCCTGTCAATGTCATTATCACCTTCATTATTTGATGCGAACCACAGCTTTCTTCTCTTGGTGGATCTTGTTTCCATTACCATGATGGTGATTGTTGTGTTGAATATATCTCTCTGTATTGTAAGCTGCTATCAATTTAGATTAGGATTTGAAAGTTTCGAAAGTGTGAAGTAAGATGATGATAGAGTGCTTGAGTTTGTTTGCACTGTCCTTCAACTTTTAATTTCTTTTTTTATTATTATTTTTTGAATAATTCACGTTTGAGTTTGAAAGTTTCAAAAGAGTGAAGGTAGGATTTTTTTAGAAGATTTCTTGGCAAGGCTTGCGTCTAGGTTTGACATCTCCAAGCAAGTGTGGAAGTCTCTCGCTTTCGGGATCTCTCATCTTTCTTGCTAGCAGACTCCATGGATTATTTTTTGTTTTTCGTGAGGTCCAACAGGCCTTAATTATAATGTAAGATAGAATTTATTTATTTTTTACAGTGTTTAGCGATCAAAATATTAATTTTTTAAATTTTTTTATTTTTTATTTGAAATTAATTTTTGTTTTTAAATGTTTTAAAGCGATAATATTATAAATAAATTTTAAAAAATAATATATATATATATATCATTTTAATATATTTTCAAAATAAAAGAATCAGAAGAGAGGGCAGTAGCTCCTCTTCAAAGAAAAGAAAAGGTTAAGTTTTTTTAGAGTATTTTTTTTCGTGTTGCCTTTCCTGATTGCAAAATTGTCCCTCCAATGTTTCAAATTGCTCCTCTTTTTGTATGTGTGTTTAAGGCTACTATATATAAATAAAATATTGTTTGGGTCTCAAAATGGGTCCCTAGACTTTTTTTATGTTTTTTTTGCTATTTTTTATTTTTAAAAAAATTTATCAAACATGGGTCTAATTAACAACACCTGTTTCAGCCTCTTAAATATAGATATAAAATATATAGGCAAGGAATTAAGGACACTTTTAATGTAACAAAGACGTCCAGCAATAATCTCCCTTTCCATATATGAAGCCTTTTATGAAACTTCTTTATCGTTGGCTTTCATGTGGAAATACTAGATGGATTAGGTCTAGTGTCATGCCAAGATATTTTCTTGGAAGAGAGTCTGATCTGTAAAAATAGATGTAGCCAATTGCAAACACAAGTGACCATCGACATTAATACCGATAATGGAGCTTTTATAGAAGTTTATGTGAAGGCTTGAACTCAGAGCATACCATCTAGAATTATCTTGACTTAAACTTACTAATCAATATCTATCGAGATGAATATTAGCATGTCATCTGCTTATTGCAGGTAGCTAAGGAAAATTCCTGATGCGAACTACAGCCCATTGGGAATGTTCCCCCTAGATGTCCTTTAGAAAATGATCAATAAGCCCTCAAAAGCTATGTCAACTAGAAAAAGGGAAATCAAATCTTTTTGATGTTGTTCTTGTCGAATAGAAAATTCTCTTGAAGGAGATCCATTGATGAAGACTGAGAGTTTTTAAATCAAAAGCCCTCAAAGGACATTTTTAAATCATGCTTCTCCATTTTCTATCAAACCCCATATAGCCCATGATATCATCTAGCTAATCCTAATAGATTGAGTCAAAGACTTTACAGAAATCAATCTTGAAAATCAAACCTATTGCTTTTTATTTTTTTCAGATCACTCACCAATTCATTTGCAATCATAAAGCCATCTATAATGTTATGGTTGTTATAAATGCTGATTGGTTAATGCTCATGATGTCTTGCATAACAGTCTTTAGCCTGGACGCAAGGATTTTAGCAATGATCTTATAGATACCATGAATCATATTGATAGGCCAGAAATTTTTAAACTCTATGGGGTCTACTGTATTGGGGAGGAGAGTTATGTATGTTATATTGATTCCTTTAGGTAGCCTTCCTATTATGAACAAGCTTAAAACTACATCAAGGATGTTTTGAGCAATAAAATCCCATGTTAATCTATAAAATTTGAAATTAAAACCATCTGGTCTAAGACACTTTGACCTATTATAGCTCCATACACTAAGCCTCACTTCTTCTAATGTGATTTTCTGCTCCAGCCATTCAGAGGATTCTTTAAAGAGGCATTTGAAATTTAAAGAATTCAACTGCGGCTTTCTTTCAGAAGGGGAGTCATACAGCTCAGAGAAATATTATACAACAACTTACTTAATATCTCGCTGAGAATCAAAAGTGTTGCTATTATGGTGGATTTTTAGGATAAAAGATTTAGCCTTCCTGAAATTAGCAATCAAATGAAAAAATTTGTTATTTCTGTCTCCTAATTTACAACACATCTATCTTTATTTTTGCCTTCAAATAGATTCAATGTGGTTGTTGTGAACCTAGCGGTCTTTCAACAAAAAGTCTAAATGCTCAACAAATTAAACACTAGAAGAGAGGGAGTTAAGGAATTAAAAAGGGTTTAGAAGGGATTTGGATAGAAACCAAAGATTTCTTGTAGATTTTGGAGAGTGAATGGTGGTGGGGAGAAAAGGGAGAAATAAAAGAAGGAGAAAAATCATTTTTGTTGCTTTCCATTTTTAATTTTATTGTGATTAAGTGGTAAGCAACCTTGTTTTATGTTTAAAGTGAATTCATTTTTATGGATTGATGAGTTGTTTGAATGAATTTTTAGGCAAACATTTAGTTGGATAAATTAGTTTATTGATTTAAAATGTTATGTTTTAATTAATCATGATTCTTGATATGAGAAAAGATTGGATAATATGCAGAAGACAAAAATTAAAAAAGAAAACTACCCTTGATTATGCATGGAGATAAATTCAGCAATTTAATGAGAATAAGGGCATGAATTGTTTGGCTGAGTTTTAGTCATTCATGAATAGAATTATATTAGTTGGAATGTAAATTGATGGAGTGTAGGTAGAATTGAGGAGAAATTTTAAAAGAGTTGCCTTGATTACTACAAAGCTATTCGGCCAAAATAGAGATTCTAGGGCTTGAGGATATTTGTTTGAATTGTTGTATGAATTATGTAGAATTAAACTAACTTGGATGAAAGAAATTGTTAAAAAGACGTAAAAAGTGTGGAGATTTGAAGGGAAAAAAACATTTCATTTTCCTTAATATTTATAGTTCACCAAAGAAATAATGAAAAGGAGGATGAGTTCTATTAGATGTATGGATTAAATAGGATAAATTTAACATGAAATAAAATAAAATAAATGAAAGGGTGAATTTAAAAAAGATTTGAAATAAATAAACAATATAATGAGAAATCATTACTATCATAACCTAATTTTTGACCTTTTTATTTTAATTATTTTATTTACTAAAAAAATGATGCAAAACAAGTAAAAATAAAATAAATGAAGAATGAATTAAAATTTGGGTTAAGGGTAATATGATTGGAATTTTAAAGATTTAACTAAACTCTTGACTAATTTAATTAATTAAATTAAGAGTTTAATTGGAGAATTGATAAGTTTTGAGACTTAATTGAGCTTGGAATTAGTTTAATTAATCAAATCAAAGGGCTTAATTGGAGATTTGATAAGTTTGGGACTTAATTGGACTTGGATTTAATTTAATTAATGAAATCAGGGACTTAATTGGAGAAATAGCAAAGTTTGGGGTTAATGGGGAGCACAATTGCAAACAGATTAAAGTCCAAGGACTAACTTGTAAAATACGCCGAAAGGCAGGGGTCCAATTACAATTCAACTAGGAGCTTAATTAAAAAACTTTCCAACATTCAAGGTCCACAATGGAAGTTGTGAATGGCGCCGTTTCTGAATCAAACGCTCCACCTTCTTCGTCGCTCAAGACCGTTTTCAGCAGGAGATCTGTAACTGCAGATCGTGGGACGCATGGACGAACGTGGCTCACCTTCATTACCACGTTCTCTAGCTTTATAAAATCCAGAGAAAAAGGAGAAAAAAGGGGGGAGAGAGCGACCTGTAGGAAAAGAAGAAAAACTTGGGGGAGCATACGAAAAAAAAGAAAGACAGTAGAGAGCAAATTTTCTGCCCCTGCTTCTTCCCAAGGAAACAGAGGCGTTCGTGCCTCGCGATCGTGAGGCACGAACACGTGAACAGAGGCCATCCTCTGGGTTTATAAAAGCCGGAGAAGGCCACAGGGAAGAGAAGAAAAACCCAGAACACGGGGAAAAGAAGGGGAAAACGAGGGCTTCGGCAAACAAGCGTAACACAGAGACGAACAGAGAAAACGCAGAGGAGGGAGCTTCTATTCAACCAGCAGCACCTCGTGCCTTTATCACCATCGTCTTCTTCCTGAGCGAGGGGACGGCAGAACGAACAGAGGAACGGGAGCATAAAAAAAAACAGAGAGTTAAAAAACCGATAGAGGGGAGCGACTGAGAGCAAATTCACAGATAGAAAAAAGGGCAGACCGGGGGGGTGAAAAACTGAAACAGAGGAGAGGAAGCCGTGTTGGTGGAACTTCCCTTCCATACCGTCATCTTCGTTTGCAAGCAGCAGAGGCCAGGAACCAGAGAAGAAAACAAGGGGGATTGGACCGAAAACCAGGGGGAGGAGGAACGAAACAAGTCACCTTCATCACAATCGACTTCACAGTCTTCGGAAACCAGTGACGAGCGAACATAGGAAAGAAACAGAGAAGATGGAGTGCAAGCAAATAAAAACAGAGGAGCTTGTTATGTGTGTGAACACAAATGGACGGTGGCAGCCATGGTTGGTGGCAGCCATGGTTGGTGGCAGCCATGGTTGAAGTCATAGTCAAAAGGTAGGTGCCTAACTTGCCCACCATTGTTGAACAATCATCTCCCTCATCAGCTATAAATAGATGTGCATTGATAGCTGAGATAGAGCACGAAATAGAGAGAAACACAGAGAGAGAGCTAAGGGTGAGAGTTGAGTTGAGTTGAGAAGTTTTCTCCTCCTCCTTGTTTTCTTGTTTGTATTGCTTTTGAGCTTGATTAATACAAACCAGTAGCTCCGTGGAGTAGGCAAGTTGCCGAATCACGTAAATTTGTGTGTGTTTGAATGTTTGGATCTCCTAACAATTGGTATCAGAGCTTGTTCTTGAAAGTTCTTGAAAAAGAGGGTGTTTGATCCAAACTCAAAAATCAAAGTTATCAAAACGTGTTTTTGAAGATACCACCGTGAAGAGGACGACGAGAGGAATCCACTGGTGAAAACACGACGAAAATCCGACGTCCTGCATGCCCGCACGCGCCTGCACGCGCCCCACCAGTACTGTCCACGCGCACAGACGCGCCGAACGCGCGTCACGCGTCTTCCTCACCGTTTCCTGCAACTCGACTCTACCACGTCATCAGACACGTCAGCTGATCGACACAGTCAGCAGCCACGTCACCCGCCACATCAGCGGTTTGACACGGTCAACAGCCACGTCATCACTGACACGTCATCTGCCACATCACCACTGCCACGTCAGACGAAAATCTCCGTGGATCTGACGCGTCAGATTTGGTGGACCCCGCACTGCCTACGTGTCTGACACGTCAGCCTGTCATGTCATCATAACTGGGTTTTGATCCGGTGTGGCGCAGCGACTATTCCGCCTGCTACGTGGCTTCATCTGCAGCGTCCAGTTATCCCAAACTTTGATTGCTTAAATCGGAGCCATCCGAAGTCCGATTTGAGTGATCTCAGTGTCGTTTCCAGCATTTTTGGCCATTCCGGACACATCTGTAAGGTCAGATTTTTGAGATTCAAATCCAAGAAGGAGTAAAAATGGCTGATGAAATAAAGGCTGCAGGTATTGAAAATTTTGATGGAACTGATTTTGGATATTGGAAAATGCAAATTGAAGATTATCTATATGGGAAGAAACTTCATCTTCCTCTGTTGGGGAGCAAGCCAGAAAACATGTCAGAAGAAGATTGGCAGATTCTTGATAGACAAGTCTTGGGCATTATCCGGCTATCATTATCAAGAAGAGTTGCTCATAATGTTACAAAAGAGAAATCCACAGCAAGATTGATGGAAGCCTTGTCTGGGATGTATGAGAAGCCATCAGCAAATAACAAAGTGCACTTGATGAAGAAGCTGTTCAACCTGAAGATGACGGAAAGCACCTCTGTTACACAGCATCTTAATAATTTCAATACCATCACAAATCAATTGTCATCTGTTGAAATTGAGTTTGATGATGAGATCCGAGCACTTATTTTGCTAGCTTCACTTCCAAGCAGTTGGGAAGGTATGAGAACAGCTGTAAGCAACTCAGCCGGAAAATCCAAATTAAAATATGATGACATTCGAGACCTGATTTTAGCAGAAGAAGTACGAAGGAAAGACTCGGGTGAAAGTTCAAGTTCAGGTTCAGCTTTCAACATCAACACTCGAGGAAGGAGACAAGACAGAGGCTTATCCAGAGGCAGATCAAAATCAAGGTACAGAAGCAAAAGCAAGTTTGGACCTAGGAAGCAGGTTGAATGTTGGAATTGTGGCAAACCTGGCCATTTCATGAGGAGTTGCACAAAACCAAAGAAACCTGAAGCTGACTCTGCAAATGCCGCTACAGACGAGGTACAGGATGCTTTGATCCTTGCAGTACATAGTCCTATTGATGATTGGGTTCTTGATTCTGGAGCTTCATTTCACTGTACACCACACCATGAAATGATGCAAAATTATACTGCTGGAAATTATGGGGTAGTCTATCTGGCCGATGGACAACCATTGAATATTGTGGGTATAGGAGATGTGCAAATCAAGACAATGAATGGATCTATATGGAACTTGCAAAATGTGAGGCATGTTCCTGAACTAAAGAAGAAGTTGATCTCGGTCGGACAACTTGATGATAGTGGCCATTCAATCCTTTTCTCTGGAGGAATGTGGAAGGTATCAAAGGGAGCAATGGTTTTGGCTCGTGGAAAGAAAACTGGCACTCTGTATATGACCACAAGATCAGCAGATATAATTGCCTCTACTGAAGCAGAAAATCAAGCGCAGCTATGGCATTGTAGACTCGGCCATATGAGTCAAAAGGGAATGAAGATACTTCAGTCAAAGGGAAAGCTGCCAGAGTTAAAAAATGTTGATCTAGACATTTGTGAAAGTTGTGTTCTCGGAAAACAGAAGAAGCTCAGTTTCTTAAAGGTTGGCAGGACCTTAAGACCAAGAAAACTAGAACTGGTGCACACAGATTTATGGGGACCAGCTCCAGTAGCATCTCTTGGCGGTTCTCGGTACTATGTCACTTTTATTGATGACTTTAGCAGAAAGGTATGGGTCTACTTTCTAAAAAATAAATCTGATGTGTTTGACACATTCAAGAAATGGAAGGCTATGGTTGAGACTGAATCAGGTTTGAAGCTGAAATGCTTACGATCTGATAATGGAGGAGAATACATTGATGGAGGTTTCAAGGAGTATTGCGCTGTCAACGGTATCAGAATGGAAAAGACAGTTCCAGGCACACCACAACAGAATGGTATTGCTGAACGGATGAACCGGACCATCAATGAACGAGCTAGAAGCATGAGGTTGCATTCTGGGCTACCTCAAACATTCTGGGCTGATGCAGTTCATACTGCAGTTTACTTGATCAACCGTGGACCATCAGTACCTTTGGAGTTCAGACTGCCCGAGGAAGTTTGGAGAGGTAAAGAAGTACAACTTGCTCATCTAAAAATCTTTGGGTGTGTTTCCTATGTGCATGTAGACTCTGATGCTCGCAACAAGCTGGATGCCAAATCAAAGAAATGTTTCTTTATTGGCTATGGAGATGAAGAATTTGGATTTCGGTTTTGGGATGATCAAAACAGGAAGATTATCAGAAGCAGGAACGTGATCTTCAACGAGAAAGTTTTGTACAAAGACAGATCAAGTACAGAACTAGAGATAACTGATTCAGATACGAGTCCACAGAAATCTGAATTCATACAATTAGAAGGGCTTCCTGATATTACCACTCAAGAGTCCATCCAAGACAGTGCAAACACTTCAGTACCCACCACTTCTTCACAAGATAGTGCAGAGCCAAGTGAACCAGCTGTTCGCAGGTCTTCAAGGACTATAAAGCCTCCACAACGGTTCACACTTCTACTGAATTATATCTTGTTGACAGATGGTGGTGAACCATTAACCTATGAAGAATCCTTACAAGATGGAAACTCGAGCAAGTGGGAGTTAGCCATGAAGGACGAGATGGAGTCATTGCTGAAGAACAAGACTTGGGAGTTAACCAAACTGCCTGAAGGAAAGAAGGCCTTGCAAAACAAGTGGGTTTACAGAGTAAAGACCGAGCATGATGGAAGCAAACGCTTCAAGGCAAGACTTGTTGTAAAAGGGTTTCAGCAAAAGAAAGGGATCGACTATTCTGAGATATTTTCTCCAGTTGTGAAGCTTACAACAATCAGAGTTGTCCTGGGGATAGTAGCTGCAGAAAATTTACATCTTGAACAATTAGATGTAAAAACAGCATTTCTTCATGGAGAATTGGAGGAAGACATTTACATGCAACAACCAGAGGGGTTTGCAATACCAGGAAAGGAGAGTCAAGTTTGCAAGCTGAAGAAGAGCCTATATGGTCTGAAACAAGCTCCAAGACAGTGGTACAAGAAGTTTGACAACTTCATGTGTAGTACGGGATACACAAAATGTCAGGCTGATCATTGTTGCTATGTCAAACATTTTGACAACTCTTATATCATTCTACTGCTATATGTAGATGATATGTTGATTGCAGGATCCAGCATGGAAGAGATTGACAAGCTAAAGCAACAATTGTCAAAACAGTTTGAAATGAAGGATCTGGGAGCTGCTAAGCAAATACTTGGCATGAGAATCATCAGAGACAAAGACAAAGGCATACTAAAGCTTTCACAGGCAGAGTATGTCAAGAAGGTTCTTAGCAGGTTTAGTATGGATAATGCTAAGCCAGTATGTACACCTTTGGGGAATCATTTCAAGCTCAGTAAAGACCAGTCACCAAAAACTGAGCTAGAACGTGGATACATGGACCAGATTCCATACGCCTCAGCTATCGGCTCTTTGATGTATGCCATGGTCTGTACTAGACCAGATATTGCCCATGCAGTGGGAGTTGTAAGCCGATATATGAGCAATCCTGGAAAGCAACATTGGGAGGCAGTGAAATGGATCATGAGGTATTTAAAAGGCTCATCGGAGACATGTCTTATTTTCACAGCTGACGGATTGAAACTTGAAGGCTTTGTAGATGCTGATCTAGCAGGAGATGTTGATAGCAGAAAGAGTACTACAGGTTACATATACACTCTAGGAGGCACTGCTGTTTCTTGGAGTTCTACCTTGCAAAAGATAGTTGCTCTTTCAACGACAGAAGCAGAATATGTTGCAGTTTCAGAATCTGCAAAAGAGATAGTATGGCTACAGAGTTTCCTGCAAGAATTAGGCAAGATGCATGAAAAAGGTACTTTGTATAGTGACAGTCAGAGTGCAATCTTCCTTGCCAAGAATCCAGCATTTCACTCCAGAACAAAGCACATACAGATCAAATATCACTTCATCAGGCAATTGCTCGACGATGAACAACTGTTACTTGAAAAGATCTGTGGAAGCAAGAATCCAGCCGACATGTTAACCAAAGGAGTTACTCTCGATAAACTGAAGCTGTGTAAAGCTTCAGTGGGTCTTGAAGATTAAAAGACAGACCTAACACCATTTGTGTCCAAGTGGGAGATTGTTATGTGTGTGGACACAAATGGACGGTGGCAGCCATGGTTGGTGGCAGCCATGTTTGGTGGCAGCCATGGTTGAAGTCATAGTCAAAAGGTAGGTGCCTAACTTGCCCACCATTGTTGAACAATCATCTCCCTCATCAGCTATAAATAGATGTGCATTGATAGCTGAGATAGAGCACGAAATAGAGAGAAACACAGAGAGAGAGCTAAGGGTGAGAGTTGAGTTGAGTTGAGAAGTTTTCTCCTCCTCCTTGTTTTCTTGTTTGTATTGCTTTTGAGCTTGATTAATACAAACCAGTAGCTCCGTGGAGTAGGCAAGTTGCCGAACCACGTAAATTTGTGTGTGTTTGAATGTTTGGATCTCCTAACAGAGCTGCCGGTGTTGATCACAGCCGCTCGTCTCCAGCTTATCACACCAAGTTAGTATCATCCCAAGAAGCAAAGGAAAGCAGAAGAAGGAGCAGAGGAGAGGAAGTGGTGTCGGCTAGCCAGAGCTTCGTCACCGTCTCCACCGCCTCCAGGAGAACAGGTAAGCGGCCTCTTCTCCTTGCATTGTTTTTGTTAATTAGCATTTACACTGTGCAAGTGAATTTTAATTCATTTTAATTAGCATTGCTTAGCCGAGCCAGGTTACCGGTTTGGGCCAGTGACCGGCGGGGCTGGCTGGGTCCAGCTCAGCCCAGCCCATGTGGACTGAGCTGGGCCCAGCACAAAAATAAAAATAAAAAATAAAAATATAATATAATAAAAATTGTATGTGTAAAAAAAATATAAATATGATTTTTTTTATTTATTGAAGCCAGAATTAGAATATAAATACTGCTCTAAATTTATTTTGTTTATTTGTGTGATGTGTAAAAATATTTTTTTTTAATTTATTTATTCATTAACGTCAAAGTGCATGAATAAAAAAATATTGATTTAAATTTATTTTGTTTCATAACCACGTAATATTTACCAACATCAAAACTTAAAATATCTTTAGTTAAATATTCAATGGCGTTAAAATTAGAAATATTATACGTAAAATCATTGTAGTATAAACCAACAAAACATTAGCAATTTATGACAAAGTCGGCAATGTAGCCTGTCATTGACAAGACGCTCAATGAGTGATAATATCTTTTTTTTTTGCCTAACTAGTCTTGTACCATAACAATTTCTGATAACCAATTAGAGTTTCTAATAATCATAATATTAAATGACGACTCCTTAACTAATACAATTTTCTGTCAAAGAATAGATATTAAAAATCTATTTTTTTTATGATAATTTTTAAGGTTGTTTTGATGTCGGATGTGACAATTACTATTTTAATAAGAGTTTTGGCTTAGGAGAATAAAAATAAACATGCTAATAGTGATGTTTGAATTATGAAAATTAATAGAGACGTTATGTAAATTGGAAAAAATGAATGAAGTTTAATTGACGAAGAAAAATATTAGTGTTTAAAGATTTGAAAGTCTCTTAATCTATGATTATGGGATGAGCAGGAATTAAGAAAAAAAAGTTTCTTTTATGTAGAGAATTTTGAATCTAAAAGGAATTTAAATGATGATAACGTGGGAGAAGTTGCGGGAAGCGCACAAACAGCAGGGACTATTATTCGACAGACGATTGTATGTAGGTGATTTTAACCTCAATATGATAGAAAATTCTTAATTAATGATAATTGCAATTTATTTACATGCTCAATTCTGTGGTGAGATTTATGAATCTTATCCAAGAAGAAAATAAAATAAAAAATGAATGAAGTAGATATGAAGTAATCGCATCCCACAAAGGGATTGCCGAAGTGTATGGTGTTCTTTTGGGAATACAGGATTGACTGGCTTTCAAACAAAAATGCTGGATTATTTAGCATTCATATGGGATTGCTAGATTAATTGGTATTTAGTGAGAATACCTGAATTATAGACTTCTATAAAGGAATATCGGATTGATGGGTACATAGTTAGGGTTGCCGGAATTAATTGGTAATCGGGTGTGATTACCAGAATTGTTAGAATTCTTTAAAATTGCTGGACAAAATTGACTAATCGTGGGGCAGCCGGATTCTTTGGGTATCCATGAGAAATAGACGGATTATGAGCTATTAAAGAGAAATGGTTAGGAGAATTGAAGGAAATTTTAAATGTAATGTTTATATACCAAAAAAGAATAAAATGATACAAAAGCCTCATTAATTATGATGAGTTGTATCACGACTCAAATTCATGATCCACGAATGGCAACAGAAAAACGGTTTTCCCTTATCTAACTTAAGTCTTAGAACGTACATGTTATAAAACAAATTATATAAAGATTTTGTAGCGTTCTAATATCTTTCAAAATATTATATTCTTTTAAAACTAAAAAAATTAAATAACACTTCAAAATCTCTCATTATCAAAATTTAAATTTAATTAAAACAATATAATTATAAAGCGTCTAAAATATCGAATCAAAATTAAAAGAAAAACCTCACGAAACAAGCAAGACATACCGACTGAAACTGAAGAAGCAGGAACATTTAACAAAGGCCACTTGTTAATAAAAATTAAAAACCTGAAATAATAATAAAAATATGAAAGCATGAGTTCAACCAACTCGTTGAGAAAATAACATTTAATATATCTCATAAATGTTAATAATTTGCAATTTAATATATCTCGATATAAATACACATGCAAAGCATATTAATATAAAGTTGTAAATACATATCAAAGATCAAATGACATATAAAGGTAACTACTGTGTAAGAATCAATCACCACAGGTTGGTGTCTTTCTGACTAACTAGATTTATGAAATATTATGTGCGTATAAACTAACTACTATTTATTAGTATGGAGTTACTAATAAGTCCGATATCAAAATATAATAAATATTTACATAAGTATCAAAGTAATATATATCATATTAAATAGAATTTAGTTCAATAGAATACAAATGCAAATTCAATAATTGATGAGTACTTGAAAAATAAAGCAACATATATTAATATTTAATAAATTTATTAGTTGTACTCATCATATAATCAACTTATTTATGTATATATATTACATATATATTAAATATTATCTCAATCATCCGAAAACAAAAACAAAAACAAAAGACAAATGAATATGGAACCTAAAGCTGCTGAAGATTGTTAGGAGAAATGTTAGTAAAACCTATAATAAACATGAAAAATACTTAAAAATAACTCAAAGAAAAATAACATAAAATATGTAAGACTTTAACATTAGAGATCAAAATGTAAATATAAAGTTGAATTGTTTCGGTTAGGAAAAAAATGAAATTTCACATAACAAGTATATATATTGCAACTTGAACAAGAAATTAAATAAAACCTCAAAATTCCATCTTAACCACAAGCTCAAATCATACAATCTGAATTCAAAGCAAAATCAGAATTATTCAAATTTCAACAGGAATCCAAAGTCAAAAAAATCATAAAACAAAACCGGAACCAAGCCCAACGTATCTCCTCTCAAGTTTCAAAACCCTTCTACATTAAAAGCAAACATTGCAGCAGCAACTATAGCGAGCGATCCAACCACATTATTATGCATAAACGTAACTGCGCTAGATATATCCACAGGAGCAACAGGACTCTCTACATTAGCAGCAGGAACTGCCTTAGTGGGCTTTTCTGGTGCGGGTGCTACTGGTGCTGGAGCTGGGGCCTTCGAAGCAAAAATGTCCTTGGGAAGTAGCACCTTCTCGATCTTATAAATGGCTAGCTGGTTGTCCGCGTAAACCGTGCCAGATAAACTTGTATTGGTAAGTCCTGTGGTTATGTTCACCGAGTTTGGATAACTTGTGACGTTAAGTGGTAACCTACTACCTGTTCAAGCCCATGTTCCAAGAGGATTACTTACGGTCTGGAACTGGGAAGTGTTAGGTTGGTTGCCATTTCATGTGCAACAAATGGATGGCACCAACCATTGACTATTGATAGCCACCATTGTTGAATGAGCTAGAGTTGGTGGCCACCATTGTTGAATGAGTTAGAGTTGGTAGCCACCATTGTTGACAACAAACCAAGAATTGCCACGTCATTAAGCACGTCAGCAGTTCTGCACAGTCATCAGACACGTCACCTGACACATCAGCACTCTGACCAGTCAAACTGCCACGTCAGATTTGGCTGACCTATATGTCCTACGTGGATGACACGTCATTACAGCCACATCAGCTCCCTGGATTGTGATCCTGTGTGGCGGAGTCTACGTGCAACCGGTTCTGAGATTGAATCTGGGTCGTTAAACAGGCCAAAATTGTTTTGATCAAATCTTAGCCGTCTGAAGTGCGATTTGGACGATTTCAGACTTGTTTCCAGCTAATTTGATCGTTCTGGATGCAATGGTATGGTCCGATTGTTGAGATTGAGATCCGAAATGGCAGTGATGAATTATTAAAGAGAGATTGCCCGATCAGGAGGCATATGATGGTCATCATGGTGGTCGATGGAGCTGAAGAAGAAGAAATCACACATGTTTGCCCAATTACATGCGATGAACTATTACGTGGGGAATTTTAATTGCCTTAAGGGAAGGTAAAATTGGGACACTCTAAACACCCGATCATGTGGACAATTTGAGGTGGAGAGTGAAATTTGATGAAGACCAATCTTGACGAATCTGAGCACTGGTAGTCTCACCAGATGTTGAGAAATCAGGTATAAAACAAGGATACCCCAGATCACTTGTAAAGAAATGCCGCGACAAGGCTAGCAAATGGTTGTATATACGGAAAGACAGTACGATGGATAGATATGGCCTAAGAAGTTCTGTCTAGGAGATTGGGTTTTAAGCGGGACCGTTGTGACCCCTCCAATCTTTCCTGGGAACTTGCTTAGTGGAAGGATTATCCATACGGTACTATTTTCGTATATGTGACAGTTTGTTATGAAACTGTTGAAGACTAGCAGGATGACGGCACAAAGGAACAGTTGGGTTCCGTATGATCAAGGATCTGATGAAGTGATGATTTCTCCAAGAAAGTTAGATTCGGTGACTGTAATTTCTCGAGGGGAGAATTGATGAAGACCCTGATAATGGAAGAGAAATACAGCAAAAGGATAAAGATTGACACCCTATTTTGACTTGGATAGATGTTGTGACAGGATGAGCTGCTGTCAAACATAAGCAAGGAATAGGGAGAAATCTGGAGAACCAAAATTGCACGAGAGCACATGAAGATTGTGTAGGAGTACCCGGAGGATCCAACGAGGTACTGTAATGAGACAACAAGTGCAAGGAAAAGAATAGTTCCCAGATGAAGCTCAAAGCAGAGACTGTATGAAAAGGTTGTACAACAAGAAGTCTCTTGTGCTCTTGATAAAGGCAACAAACAAGGACCTTTCAATGCATGTAAAGATGGAAGGGTGAGCTGTTGTAGATGCACCTAATTGAGGGGGTGCAAACGCCTGTGATAAAAGGCGACCGCCTATGATGAAAGGCGAAGACACCAAAGAGAGTTGGTGTGGGTGGAGCTGTTAAGCAGAAAAGGCGTAGAAGCTCCAAACATAGAAATTGAGGTGGAGGATTGCGAGGAGTATACCGCAACTTTCTCTTTCTATGTAATTAGTGGCAGTGATCTCTCCCATAGTCCACATGGTGGTAGAGAATTTATGGAGCCACTTTGAAGCATCTCAGTTGAAGAAGGATGTGATCGCCTATGAAAGGCGAAGACACCTTAAAGAGAAGGTGTGAGGGCTATGAGAAAAGCCTATAATTAGACCGCCGCATGACAACGAGCGGAGACACCTCAGGAGAAGGTGTGAGGGCCGTGAAAGGAGCCCAGTTCAGAACGCCCCAGAGCCAATGTGATGGCTAGGTATGAGTGGACAGATGGATAGCCAATGAAAGGGCTATGATGAGTATGGAGATAAATGCAGGATTGACTTTCATGGATATTGCCCCCATGCTAAAGATCAATGAGCTAGAAGACATTTGCCTTGGACAATAAGTGGATGACTTGTGGAGCATTAAGACGCGGCTGCTATGAAGGAGCAGAAGGGCATGCGCAGGTTCCGGGAACAAGTTGACTCTTGTCAAGGTGGTGGGCTCGGTAATGGCATTGTAATACTCAGAGTATGAAGACAGATATGGATCAACCTTTTATGGGCTGCCCCCATGGTTAAAGGTGGAAAGCTACCTGGACTCTTGAGACTAAGAGTAGGAGACTCATGGAGAAGTAAGGCGTGGTTTCTAGGGTGAAACAGAGGGCAGGCGCAACTCCTGGATGAGTAAACTCTTGGAAGAGTGGTGAGCTTGTGATCATATTGAGATACTCAAATAATGACTGTCGCACTTGAAATATCCGTTTGAGGGGGTGTTGTAAGCCTTGATGAGAGGCTTGATGAATCATTCCGGACCGAGCACGCTCGAAGGGGAATGTTGTTCCAGAGACAAGCGTTAACACTATTCAGATGTGATGTGGCAGACCATCTGGTTATAGTGATCCTTTTGTGTGAGAAAAGGTGTGCTTAGGTTACTCTGATGATTGAAAGGTTTGGTGAGTACCTATAAACTTGGCCAAAGATGCTCTCAAAATGAAAAGCTTGGAAGAGCTGCAAGATGCAAGCTTGTGTTGAAGAAGAAAGAGGACAGTTGCCCTACATGAATGGCAAAGGGGGTGATTGTTAGGTTGGTTGCCATTAATGTGCAACAACCATTTGGTATTGCACCAAACATGTGCATTCATACAAGATGTCAAAGGTTGGCAGCCACCATTGTTGAAGAAGAGTTGGAGTTGGCAGCCACCTTTGTTGAAGAAAAGCCTCCATGAATGCCTATAAATAGAGGCATATGTTAGAGAGCAAAATGAGAGAAGAGAATTGTGAGAATGTGAAGAGAGTAGAGAGGAAGAGAGAGCTGCAATGGCAGCAGCCTTGCTGCCATTGCAGCAGCTGCAAGTGCAGCAAAGAGAGGTGAGAGTTGAGTATGAGAGGGTGTAATCCTCCTCCTCCATGTATTTGTTTTGTATTCTTTCTCTATCTCTAAATATATTGACTTCTCCCGTGGATGTAGGCGGTTTTGCCGAACCACGTTAAATATTGTGTCAGTGTGCTTGGCCTCCTATGAGCAAATATCAGTACATCACCGGTCGGATTCCCCAACAGGAAGTGGATAGAAATGTTGGAACTACGTGGAACTTCACCAGCTCAGACTTGTCTCCATCGCTTAGAGTATTGAGAGTTCCTGATTTGAGCTCCGAAAATGCACTATCTGTCGGTGCAAAGATGGTTAAACCAGTGTTGGAATCATTGAGCGCGGAGAACAAGTGGTTTTCCTCTTGGGTGGATCTCAAAAGGCGGATAAAGATCGTGAAGTGGCCAGCCTTCTCAAGTATTTTGGTGACGTTGGTGATGCCGTGTGGTGCAGCAGCCTGTGTTGGGGTTGCGACTGGAGGTTGTGCTACGACTACTGCTGGTGCCTGCGCTGGGGCTGCTGTTGGTGACTGGGCAAATGTATTGATATAACAAAGGGAAAGAAGGAGCATTGAAAATGAGAAGATTGCGTACTGTTGCTTCATCTTTAAATTTCCACGCTATAATGCTAGAGATAATTCAAAAATGCTAATGCAAATTGAGCTCGATCTTAGTTGGAAGTGTTTGATGTCTGAAGAAGAGACAGGATGAGCTTTTATAGAAGTGGACAGAGGATCAAGCTAGGCACAGTGTACCAGTTTAGTTATACAACTAGGTTGCATGTACCTATCTTACTCTGAAAGGTGGAGGGTCATCAATGGATGGGTTTTTTAACAATGCTGCAGCAACTACTTGGCTTGGAAAAGAAGGAAAAAATTTCTAAAAAGCAGATTTCCAGTGGTGTGACAGTAAATAAAGATGTCCATGATTGTCGAAATTATATTTTAGAATCATCACTGTCAGAACATTTGAGGATACTTCTTAACATAAAAAAATTCTCCTGTCATGGCAGAAGATTTGGACAAGCAATCTTAAAGGAACCATCTTTGTATATCTAAAACAGCTATGGCTCCCTCAGCTTAATAGAATGAATCTTTACTTCCTTGAATCCATGACAGACATCGATAGACTAACTTTCCAAATTTACACACAGAAATCAAATCTCACCTAGACCATCACTTAAAGCAACATAATCAAGAAACACCTGCCTTATCTACTTGATTTGATGTTCGTGGCAAGCCTTATTTCAAGGTTTATGCAATCTCCAGGGGAAATGCATTTTAGGGCAGCAAATATGTCCTAACTCATGTTAGGGTAACACTGATTTTGGAGTGTGGTTTGAAGCTCCTGCAGATACAAAATTGACAGCGTACACAGATGATGATTGGCTTGATCAGCTGATGATATGTAGAGCACAACATGTTCTGAGTTCAATCGGTTCAGGTGCATTTTATTGGATGACCAACAAGCAAAACAATGGCACAAACCTTTGCAGAAGCAGAATACATAGCTGCAGCAGCAACAGCGTGAAGCAACGACAATTGAAATTGATAACAACTCAGCCATGGCAATTGTGAAAAATCCAAGTCATGTCAAAACCAAGCATATATAAGTGAAGTTCCATTTAGTTCATTTTGTATAAAAAGCTAATGAGGCGACCTTAATCTACTGTGAAGCAGAAAATCAACTTGAAGATAAATTCATAAAAGCTCTTTCTCAAGCCAGATTTGAATTTCTCAGGAACAAGATTGGATCAAGAAGTCGTCTCAAGGAGGACTATCATACCAATTTTGATACTTTTGCTACATATTTGTTGCACCGGACATCGCAGCAGCAGCCTTAAAAATTATCTTGATTGGAAAAAAAATAGATATTTATCATTTTATTTTTTTTAAAAAAAATATCTTGTTTAAAAAATCACCATCTAATATTATGATCACTACGAACCTTAACTGGTCAACAGAGATTTTATGATCCAGGACTTATTACATCAAAAGAAAGATAGTATCATCCCTTAAACATCTTGTCTAAGACAGACTGTATTGTCAATGTTGTCTTAAATTGCTAAATATTTTTTAGTTCATGTTATGATGATTTGCATGCGATATTCCTGACTTTGACACCAATAAATATTCAACTATGAATATTTTTAATTCTGGTATTAATAAATATTATGTAGTTATAAAATAAATTATATCAATATTTTTTATTCTCGACTCTAATACCAGTAAATAAATAAATAAAAATAAATTTATTTTCATGCATATATAATTTTTTATTTTTCTAGCTAAATAAAATAAAATATAATGAATAAAAATAATATAAATTTAAATTGATATTTTTATTTTTAATTTTAATTTTGACATTAATAAATAAATTAATAAATTTATATTATTTTTATTCATGTATATATATTTTTTTATTGTTTTAGGTTAAGTACAGCCAAGCCTACATGGACTGTACTGAGCAACACTGTGAAAGTGAATAAAAAAAAAACATTGTGAAGGTGAATTATAATTCACTTGCACATGCACCAGGAGTTTTGCCGGGGGTTTGTTTTTTTTACTGATTTATAAGGTATCTAGTGGACGTGAGGATTAACAGTGGATTAATAGTGGTGAACGCAAGGTCAGACACCAACACCGCACGTAAATAAAAAAAAATTCACTTGCACATTATAAGTGCTAATTAGCTGCAACAGAATGAAGAAGAAGAAGCCGCTTACCTGGTCTGCTGGAGGCGAAGGCGCGAGGTTGCTGATCAGCCTGCCTCTTTGTTGCTTTCCCTGCCCCTAGTATTTTTTGCTTCTCTTGTTTTCCTCGTCTCTCTCAATGTCCGCCTAGTGCTGAAGCTTGATGACGAAGACAGTGGCGGAGATGTGTTGATTGGCCAAAGCTAACTCCTCTCCTTCTTTGTTTCTGTCTCTGCTGTATGCTCCCTTTTGTTTTTTTTACTGTTGTTCGTTCTTTTTTCCCTGTCTTCTTCTGATTTTTCATCTCTGTTTCCTCCCTGGTTCTGTTTCTTCCTCTGATTTCCTGCCTGTTCGTCCCCTGTTTTTTCTTGTTTCCAGTTGCTCTCTCTCTCTGTTTTCTTGCTCTCGTTCTCTGTCTCCTACGTTCGTTCTTTTTTCTGCATATGATGCTCTGTTGTTCCCCTGTTTTCTGGGTTTTTTCTATGGGTTCTGCTCCAGTTCTCTCCTCTGGTTTTCAGTGTGTTTTTTTTTCTTTACTCTGTTTTCGTCTCTGTTTTTGGGTTCCTTTTTTCTTTTGTTCTTCCCCCCTTTGGGTTGATTTCTACCTCCTTTTTATAGCGATCCAACGGATTGCTTCTAACTAATCCTACCTTTGCAGGACTGTTATCTTCCATGAACGAGATTACAGGTGAGAGACGTGGTCCACGATTGAATCTAACCCATTGCAGATTTTCAGCCTATTGAATCGGGATGGAGAAGACAAACACGGCTGTTCTACCAGCAACGGCGGTGTTTCGACAGCCAGGGATTCCACTAGCAACAGCAATGTTTCAGCAGCAATGGACATTTTCTTTTTGACCCCTGAACTTTTAAAATTTGGCAATTGGACCCCTAAGCAATTAAAAATTCTTTTAATTTTGCCCCTTTTGGATTAAATTAAATCTCTAAATTATAACACTGTTTACAAAACAGTCTTTAATTTCTGTGTTGTTCAATTTAGCCTTTAATTAAATCTTTAACTTTTAATTCTTTTAAAATTGATCAATTAACACTCAAATTTCAAATTTTGTGTTGTCTTAACCCGTTGTCGACTATATTTAATTTTTATTATTTTGTTCAAAAATTGGGTTATGCGAATACTTCGTGCATCTTCTGTAGCAATCTCCTGATATTTTTTAAAAATTATTTCTGAAGTAAACCTGCTGAAAATCATGTCAGGGCAGGTCCCAGTAGTCAATGGAAGGTGTTATGATCTTAGGATGGCATTAGGTGGAGTTTTTCTTGAAAGAAAGTTATAGCAATCAAGTACTTCTGCGCATATATAAATGATAATGTCAGACGTGGTTGTGCGAGAAAACAAACCGGTTTACAAAATCAGCAAAGCACTATCAGTCTTGCTATCTATGATTTCTCTGCTGCAAACATTCTTGTTGGTCACAAAACCAGCCGTTTTGAAATTGGAGAGAACCTAAATCTGATGTTGGCTTAAACTGGAGAAAGATTCGTTCAGATAAAACCTTAAAGGTTCCATTGTAAGCGCAATGTGCAGGTTATTTCACATATAGTTTGGCAAAACTTCAAGTAAATTAGCTTGTACCATGCAGATGCAACTTCGAGCACTCATGTTGTAACTCAAAATCCTTGAGATTGCTGAGAGAACTTCCAAAAATAAACACCACTCAATGCAAGCATCTGCGTATAATAACAAACTTTCATGAAAAGCTGTCATTAAGAACAAAGTATTATCCTACATTTACACAAGCAACCATCTGCATAAAAATATATGTCTTCACCGTTGTCCTACAACGCGAATGAATTAATATGTAGCACTAACTTATCTCTAGCTTCAAAATATCAATACTTCAAGAAGAAGGAAAGAAAAGAAAAGGATTACCTTAATCCTTCAGGGAAGAGCAGTAAGGTGCTTCGCATGAGCAAGTAACACAAAACACTAATCTCCAATGCTTAATATGCTCTTTTCTGTCCAAGAATGAATACTTGTTTCAGTCAAACGTGATATATCCTTGAAATACTACCTACCTAGTACCTACCTTCAATCGAATCATCTCCAACAGCCCACGATTTGGACAAGTAACCTCAACCTCAAGTGATGCATTCTTTTTAGTGAAGCTACTAAGCTTTAGCTGCTGAAACTTTACAGAACAGAACTTTACATTGTTCATTCCTTACAACCTTCAACAGATAATCTTTCCAAATATACAAACAGAGAAATCAAATCACCCACAAATTTGAAGAAAACATCATTCAAGAAACACTGACCTCAGGGACTCAAGCCCCAAAGAGGCAATGGTTTTATCTAACCAAAAGCTAGGAAATAAGTAGACGACACCAGGTTTACAGTGAGGGGAAAAAATGAAGTTTGACAGATCAAGTATATATATTGCAACTTGAACAAGAAATTAAATAAAATCTCAAAATTCAATCTTAACCACAAGCTCAAATCATACAAACTGGATTCAAAGTAAAATCTGAATTATTCAAATCTCAACGGGAATCCAAATTCAACAAAATCATAAGACAAAACCGGAACCAAGCCCAACGTATCTCCTCTCAAGTTTCAAAACCCTTCTACATTAAAAGCAAACATTGCAGCAGCAACTATAGCGAGCGATCCAACCACATTATTATGCATAAACGTAACTGCGCTAGATATATCCACAGGAGCAACAGGACTCTCTACATTAGCAGCAGGAACTGCCTTAGTGGGCTTTTCTGGTGCGGGTGCTACTGGTGCTGGAGCTGGGGCCTTCGAAGCAAAAATGTCCTTGGGAAGTAGCACCTTCTCGATCTTATAAATGGCTAGCTGGTTGTCCGCGTAAACCGTGCCAGATAAACTTGTATTGGTAAGTCCTGTGGTTATGTTCACCGAGTTTGGATAACTTGTGACGTTAAGTGGTAACCTACTACCTGTTCCAGCCCATGTTCCAAGAGGATTACTTACGGTCTGAAACTGGGAAGTGGATAGGAATGTTGGAACTACGTGGAACTTCACCAGCTCAGACTTGTCTCCATCGCTTAGTGTATTGAGAGTTCCTGATTTGAGTTCCGAAAATGCACTATCTGTCGGTGCAAAGATGGTTAAACCAGAGCTTGAATCATTAAGCGCGGAGAACAAGTGGTTTTCCTCTTGGGTGGATCTCAAAAGGCGGATAAAGATCGTGAAGTGGCCAGCCTTCTCAAGTATTTTGGTGACGTTGGTGATGCCGTGTGGTGCAGCAGCCTGTGTTGGGGTTGCGACTGGAGGTTGTGCTACGACTACTGCTGGTGCCTGCGCTGGGGCTGCTGCTGGTGACTGGGCAAAGGTATTGATATAGCGAAGGGAAAGTAGGAGCATTGAAAGTGAGAAGATTGGGTGCTGTTGCTTCATCCTTATTTTTTTGGGATAAAATGCTCGAAACAATTCAACTATACTAATGCAAATTGATCTCAATCATAAAGTGTTTGATGTGTAAAGATGAGATAGAGTGAGGTTTTTATAGTAGTGGACAGAGGATCAAGTTAGGTGCAATATACAATTTTAGTTATACAACTAGATTGCTAGTACCTTATCTAACTCCAAAAGCTGTAGGGTCATCAATGGAGAGGCAAATTTAACAATGCTGCAGCAACTACTTTCCTTGGAAGAGCAGGCAAAAAAAAAAAAAGGTTCTAAAAAGTAGATTTCAAGTGGTTGTGACAACAAATAAAGATGTCGATGATTGTGAATCATCACTAGCAGAACAGCTGAGCATGCTTCTTAACATCAAAGCAAATCATCTATAATGACAGAAGATTTAGACAAGCAAACTAAACTGACCTTTGTATCGTAAATAGCCAAGTCTTTACTCTTTTAGCTTAAAAGAATGAATATTTACATCCTTAATCCTTGACAGACATTGATTGATCACTAATTTTCTAGATTGGCACGCTCAGAAATCAAATCTCACACCAGATCATCACTTAACACAACTTCATGAAGAAACACTTACCTTATGTACATGAGCCCGTAGAGGTCTGCTATTGATAAAAGTGATTTTGCTGTACGCAAACGCAAGTCTTGAAACTTCAAGATAGCCATTTCGAAGTAAAAGCAATTGTGTTCTTTTACATGATGTTGAACGGCATAATATTCTTTTATTCATGGAGAGGATGTAAGAAAAGGCGGTGGAGGAGGGTTTTGTAGATGAACGCGGAGGAGGAAGGATGAAGGAGTTGAGGCAAGGGATTCTGTATTA
Source organism: Populus ilicifolia (assembly GCA_015708895.1). NCBI lineage: Eukaryota > Viridiplantae > Streptophyta > Magnoliopsida > Malpighiales > Salicaceae > Populus > Populus ilicifolia. The sequence continues at coordinate 313,668 of SRLM01000064.1, read as the reverse complement.
GAGCTCAAGCCTTCTATTCATGTTAAACGTACTAGGATGTTGGATCAAGCTTCCACCAAAACCATGATTTTCCTCCATAATGCAGAAAATCATAGAAGGTTCTTTCTGGCAGTCGTCTGTCACATTCAGTTTATGAAAATTGTGATATAACCTCGACAATTTTACTGATTGGAATCCACTTCCTCAAGCTTAAAGTAACAATCCTATGCTCTCTAACACTCTCTTTTCTCTAATTATCAACACCAGCAGTTTTGAAACAGGAGAAAAGAACTTAACCTGATGTGGGATTTGCTTAAACTAGAGAAAAATTCATTCTGATGAAACTTAAAAGGTTCCTGAGTGAGAGCAATGCAGCAGATTTGTTCACATTAAGTTCAGTAGAAGTTCAAGAGATAACCTAGTAAAGGTAGTTCTGTTTCAGAAGCCTGATTTCTTTATAATTAGAATTTTCTACTTTTTTGCATTATGTTCAGCCTCGCATTCAAATGCTGTCAGCAGAACCATATATAATCTTACAGATTAAAGAGAACATTTTGATTCCAACCACTTTAAAAACTTGTAATGAAATATTTGTTTTCACCATTGTCCTCCAACCTCCTTTGCCTTTCTCTACCCTCCCTAATGCATGTTTTGTCTCGTCTAATTATCAAATAATCATCTTAACTCAATAACTTAAAACTATTAGGTGAGGTTTTAAAATATTATTCTCTAATACACTCCTTCAAGTGAAAGTTATTTAGACTTAAAACTTATATAGACTCATACTACCTTGTGCTTAATTTTTTTTTATGAGATTCAAACTCATGACTGTTTGGTCATTAAGGTTCTAATACTATATCAAAGAATCATCTCAATCCAATAACTTAAGACGTTAGATAAAGTCTTAAGATATGATTTATATTATTCTCTAACACACTCTCTTCAAGTGAAAACTCTGGGCTTGAAACTTGTACAAGTGCTACTTTATGCTTAATTTTTATTAAATAAATAAGGATGGTAAGATTCCAAGATATAATTTACATTATTCTCTAACATATCATTTCAAGTGAAAGTCATTTAAACTTGAAACTTGCACCCATTCATATTACCTTGTATTTAATTTTTATCAAATAAATAGGGATAGTAAGATTCGAATCCATGACTGTTTGGTTATCAAAATTCTGATATTATGTCAAAGAATCAACTCAACCTAATAACTTAAATTATTAGGTAAGATCTTTAAATTTTAATTTATATTATTCTCTAATAATATCGTAATAATTTGCCTCATGCTTACCTTTATTAGCTGACATCCCCCTATCTTTGCATTAGAAAAATCTTCTTTGAAGGGAAGTAACCCTAAAAACCTTCCTCCAGATCTAATGAGCTAATGTTCAATTAAAAAACATAGCAACAACTAGCAAGCACAAACTACAACCTCTTAATATGACATCTCAGCCGAAAAATCTCTAAAACCTCCAAAAATCCCACTTCATTTATGTAAGGCCCAAACTTTTGGTTCAAACCTAAGTTCAAGTTAGTGCAAACTCAACCTAAGTTAACCTAGATATATAAGGAAAAGTTGCAAGAGAATTACTTTTCTCCCTTCTAATTCTTATGGTTATCGTGACCTTCCCCTCATCAAACTAAGAATTTCAATTATTAATCTTGAGTTTTTGAGTTTAAGAAAGATGTAAGTGGTAAGTAATTTTCTCTCATGTTACTTTTAATTACATTTTTTTTATAAAAGGATTAAAAAAAGAGTGAGAGAGATTAGGGTTTATAAGGATTAGAAGTTTATGTTATTAAGATTGATTTGTGATTATTAAGGGTGTAATATTAAGTGATTAATTAATATGTTGTTAGAAATAAGGATTTGTGAGTTGATTTATTTAAATTAATTTTTATGGGTTAAGAAATTTATTTTAACCTTGCAGGAAAATCTGGACATAATGGTCTTGAAGTCGAAAATGACCAAATTTTATTTTGGTCCTTATAGAAATTTTAGTTTAGTCCCTAAACTTTGAAAAAATTATAATTTGACTCCTAAATGTATTTTGAGATTCTGGGAAGTTTTATTATGAGTTTAAGGATGATAAATTTCCATTTGATAATTGATTTGGAATATTTTCATTTTTGTCCCTTAATTTTAGGAATTTACATTTTAGTCCCTAAACTTTATAAATATTATATTTTGGTCCCTGGTTCATTCTAGAAAGAATAGAGGATGGTTTATGGGTGAAATTTCAGTATAGTTATGTATTTATAATTTGGTCCAGTTTTGATAAAATTATGTTTTGGTCCTTATTTTGGATAATTGTCGCTTTAGTTCCTAAACCTAGGAGACTAAACCTGGTTTTCTTTTATGATTTGGAATCTTTTATTTGCATTGCTTTGAGTTACTTTTAAGTATATTTTATATATTTATTATAGTTTCTTTTAACGATCCTCAGTAGGTTTTTCGGGTTTTGTATCTAATATTCCTTTTAGTTTCATATTTTTCAGGTGAATTGAATAATTTTTAATATGCATATAATATAAATAAATATGTATGCTGATTGTATGCTGAGTATGATTAGTTAATCTCTTGAATATTTATATATATTGTTTTATTTTTCAAGTACTCATCTATTCTTTAATGTACACTCACATTCTATCAAACTAAATTATAATCAATATCATGTACATTTCCTTGATGATTTCTCGAATATCTATTATGTCTTGATATAGGACTTGCCAATAACTCCATGCTAATGTAGAGTAGTTAACCTATATGCACATAATATTCTATATACTTAGCTAGTGAAATAGACATCAACTTGTGACAATTGATCACCTCATAGCGGTCACCTCCAGGTGTCATCTGATCACCTTCAAATATCATCTGATCTCTGATATATATTCCACTACTTTATGATAATATATTTAGTATGTATATGTATATCAAGATAAATCAACTTACAAACTATTAATATCTAAAATGTATATTAAATGTTATTCCCTCACTGAGTTGGTTGAACTCACCTCTCATTCTTAATATTATTTCAGGTTTTTAGTTTCTAATAGCAGGTGAAATTTGTTGAGTGTTTTTACTTTTTTAGCTTTGATTGGCATGCCTTACTTTTTTTGTGAGGCTTTCTTTTTAGTTTTGATTATATGTTTTAGATGTTCCATTGATATCTTATTTTAATTAAGTTTGAATTTTAACAATATAATAAGTATTATAGATTATTATTTTTATTTTAATAATTGATGAGATGTTTTGAACTTCTAGTTTTATCAGTTTTGTATAACATATATTATTTTTGAAGATTATGAAATGCTACTTGTTCTTTTAATATGTTCATTTTGAAACTTAATATATGTGAGATGTCTTTTTAACATCACTGCTATGCTACCGATCATAAACTTGGAATCAAGTCGTGAAAATTTACTTCTCGAATAACTAGATTTCCAAGAAATAGAACCCCAGCACAACTACTATTATCTAAGAAACAGTTAGGGCATTATACGAATGGCATCAAGGTGATATTAAAAAAAAAAAAAAACACAAATGAAGTTTGATTAATCAAGTACATCTTTAGCAATCTGCTCAAGAAATTAAATAAAACCTCGATACTCAATTTTAATCAAAACCTAAAATCATACAAACTGGATTCAAAGTAAAATCGGAATTATTCAAGACACACCAAGCTTTCGATCCAACTCAGAAAAATTAGACGCTGCCGGACCCAACCCAGCTTATCTCATCTCGAGATTCAAACCCTTCACATTATAAAGTAAAAATTGCAGCAGCAATTATACCAACTGATCCAACCACGTTATTACGCGTGAACATGACTGCGCCAGATATATCCACTGGAGCAACAGGACTCTCAACATTAGCTGCAGGAACTGCCTTGGTAGGCTTTTCTGGTGCGGGTGCTACCGGTGCTGGAGCTGGAGCCTTCGAAGCAAAAATGTCCTTGGGAAGTAGCACCTTCTCAATCTTATAAATGGCTAGCTGGTTGTCCGTGTATACCGTGCCAGATAAACTTGTATTGGTAAGTCCTGTGGTTATGTTCACCGAGTTTGGATAACTTGTGACGTTAAGTGGTAACCTACTACCTGTTCCAGCCCATGTTCCAAGAGGATTACTTACGGTCTGAAACTGGGAAGTGGATAGGAATGTTGGAACTACGTGGAACTTCACCAGCTCAGACTTGTCTCCATCGCTTAGTGTATTGAGAGTTCCTGATTTGAGTTCCGAAAATGCACTATCTGTTGGTGCAAAGATGGTTAAACCAGAGCTTGAATCATTAAGCGCGGAGAACAAGTGGTTTTCCTCTTGGGTGGATCTCAAAAGGCGGATAAAGATCGTGAAATGGCCAGGCTTCTCAAGGATTTTGGTGACGTTTGTGATGCCGTGTGGAGCAGCTGCCTGTGTTGGAGTTGCGGCTGGGGGTTGTGCTACGACTACTGCTGGTGCCTGCGCTGGGGCCGCTGCTGGTGACTGGGCAAAGATATTGGTATAGTGGAGGAAAAGAAGGAAAACTGAAATGGAGGAGATTGAGTACTGTTGCTTCATCTTCAAGTTTCCAGGCTATTCTCCTAGAAACTATAAAAAAATGCTTATGTAAATTGAGCTCGATCTTATTTAGAAGAGTTTGATGTCTAAAGAAGAGACAGAGTGAGGTTTTATAGTAGAAGGCAGAGGATCAAGTAAGGTGCCATGTACAATTTCAGATATACCACTACTAGGTTGCTATCTAGTACCTTATCTTGCTCCATATGGTGGAAGGTCACCAATGGAGAAGGAAATTTAACATTGCTTCTCCAACTACTTTCAGAATTATCACTGGCTGAACATTTGAGCATAAATGTTAACATCAAAACAAATCATCTGTGATGACAGAAGATTTGGACAAGCAATCTCTACTGACCCATCTCTATATCTAAAACTACTAAGAATTGGGTCCTTAAGACATGTCCTGTGATATTTTGAAACAAATGAGTAAGAAAATGCAACGAAGTTATTGAAGGCTTAAAAATAGATATAAGTAAATAAAAAGTATTATAGTAATTGAATAAATATAATAAATATAAATAGAAAAAAAAAAGAGATCTGAAAATTTAGAGAGAGGATAAGTAGGAGTGAGAGCAGAGCAGAAAGAAGAAAAAGATAAAAGAGGGAAAGATAAGAGAAATAAAAAAGAATTAAAAAGACTAAATATAAATATAAAATTATGTATCATATGTGTTGTTTAAACTTTAAATTTTTATTTTGTTGAATGTTAGAATTTTAAAGATTATGTTTTTGGTTTACTGATTAATTGATTTAAATATTATGAGTTAATTATTATGAATAAAGAATTGTTTAGTTGATTTTTGAAGATTTTAAGTGAAGATGATAATTTTGAGTTATGATTTTATTTAAATAATAAATTTAAGTTAGAAATCTTGATATAATAGGAAGTAACATGTGAAAACTCTAGGTTTAAGGTTGAACATGATAAAAATTCAATTTAGTCCCTCAATTTATAAAAATTACAGTTTAAATAGTGAATTTGAGTTAGAAATCTTGATATAACAGGAAGTAATCTGTGGAAACTCTGGGTTTGAGGTTGAAGATGATAAAACTTCAATTTGATCCCTCGATTTATGAAAATTAAGTTTAGTCCTCAAACTTTAGAAAAATTACATATTGGTCCCTGGAGCATATTCCAAGATTCTGGAAAGAATAAATTATGGGCATAATTACAGTATAATTATGATTTTTTAACACTTTCAGTTTGGTCCTTGCATTTAACAAAAATCACAATTTTACCCTAAAAATTTGAAAAAATTCCAAAATGATCCCTGGAGCATAATTATACATTCTGGACAGAAATGAGGGTGGATTATGGATTTAATTCCACTATATTCATAAATTTATGATATTTTTAGTTTGGTCCTCTAATTTGACAAAGTTACAATTTGACCCTTAAAAACATGATAAATTCCAGATTGGTCCCTAACTGTAATATTAGCTTTTAAAAATTGATTTAATGAATAGCTGTGGCTTATTTAATGAATTATTATCTAGTCTTATTATTTGTTTTGTTATGAATTGGATTTCAAGAAAACTGTTTAATTTTAAGTTTTTTAGAAAATGACTAGTTTAGTTTAAAAATATATAGAGCTATAGAATAGACCTTTAGTTAAGTATATTAAATAGATTGAATGTTCTTTTCAAGTTTTTTTTAATATGTCTTCTTTGTATTCAGATAATCCTGATATTCTACCAACGAGACTTTAATAGGATTTTTTTCATTATCTGCTTTTCAAGTTTTGTTTACTTTCAAGACAAATAAGTGGATAATTTTTATATACATAAAAAATATTAGAAATATTTGATTTGTTAATATAAATTGTATCATGATTATTGATAATATATATATATATATTGATAATTATCCTTGTTATGAAAAAGCATGATCAATTGTTAAATCTAAATTCTTGATATGAACTAATATATATTTTCAATTGACTATTAAATTGATAACTTTTTATTTAATTAATATCATGAGTTGAGCCTTAAGATATGAATATGTCTGTTTGATTATGATTATACAAGAATATTCATACTAACAGGGTAGTATTAGTCTTTATGCATATCATATTTGAACTCTAAATGGTTGAGAGAATCACTAATGGGTTGATCATCTCACAGTACAAAGTTTCATACTCATTGCATTTTGATTTTCTAACAAGCTTTATCTAATAATATTCTTGTTATGGTCTATTTAAAAAACCTTTCTATAAGAATCTAGAGCTATAATTGTGTATATATATTTTTTATTATTGTATTACCTCGTGTATGTATATTGAATATTTTCTACTCACTGAGTTGTTAAACTCACCCTCTCATTATTTATCTTTTCAGGTTTATAACTTGTTAATGAGTTATTTTGTTAGACCTTCAGAATCTTTTTTTTTGTTAAAATTTATATTTTTTTTATATTTAGTTAGTACTCCACAACTATGAATTTGTATTAACTCTTATATTATGACAATCAAATTATATACTGAAGTTAATTTTGTTATTTGTATTGCATTGAACTCATATTAAATTATTTGAAAGTTTAGTTTATAAGTAAATCTGGATTCACATAGATATGAAACCTTGAAAAGAAATATTATTTATGTGTTAGTTATGGATTTAGAAATCAGGTCGTGATATATCCAACCTAAAACTTTGTTAAAAAAAAACATCTTTTAGCTTAAATGCTAAATATTTTATAAAAAAAAAATAGAATTATTGATATTCAAACTTGTTTGATGATTAAATCTGATAGTATGAAATAAGAATTTCAACTTAAAAGCTAAAATTATTAGGTGAAGAATCAATATATAATTTACATGAATAGGTATCACTTTCAAAAATGCAGTTAACAAACAGTAAAGTTACGGATTTTTTATTTGAACCATGCTTGTAAGAATTCGAAAATCACAACGAAAATATATGTTTTCACCATTGTCCCACAACATGTATGAATTAATTTGCATACTTTAATCTCCGCGGAAAAATTGAATAAACAGCTGCTAGTTCACACTAACTTAATACTGACTGGAAACGTTAAGACTGCTACAACAACAACAAAGGATTAACTTATTCCTGCAACATGGTACAGTAAGATGCTCGGCATGAAATATTTGCTTCAATGAAACCATACAACCTCCCCACCTTAAATTGAATAGTCTCTAATGATCCAAGATTTGGACAAGGAATATCAGGCAATGCATCCTTGTTAGTGAAGGAAATAAGTTTTAGCTCTTTCAGACTTCAATAGCAATTTTTTACGTTCTTCATTTACCCACAACCTTCAAGAGAAACGCTCTCCGAACCCACATACCCAGATAACAGGTCACCCACAAAGTCATCTGGTAAAAAGCAATTTCCAAGAAACGTTGAGTCATTGACCTCAGGAAGTCAGGCCCCATGAAGGCAATACTCATTATTTTGTACTGAAAGTAATATTTAATCCTCAAAATCTTAACACGTCCATTTCTTAGCATGAAGGAAGAGAAAAGTCTCCGAGGGAGAAATTGAAGTAAATTTCATTTACATTACCCTTAATGGCATAATCAATCCACTGGGGATAACAGAGCGAAGACAGAATTTGAAACGGGAAGAGGAAGGAGGGTATTATCAACAAATTCGATGCAAACGGGGAGGGAAGTGCGGTGGGAGTAGTGAGAGTCATCATCATACTATTAATAAAGACTAGCAAACAGGAATTTGGATGCACTAGCTATAAGCTAGTCAGAAAAGATCAAGCATGATCATGTCTTTAAGGCCCAGCTTTTCGAGAAACAATTCTCAATGAATTATATTGTAGAAACTGTAATCTCTCAATCAAGTTGCGCATGAAATGCTGCGGGATTCGTCCAGAAAAGAGCAGTATGAATGTATACTCTAATGCTCCTAATCGTCGAATCCTTGGGGGGGCCGGGGGAGCTTCCGATTGAATAAAACTCAATAAGTTCATGAATCGTACTTCTTTGGATCGAAATAAATCATCTCTGGCATTTCTCTTCTGCTTCCTTCTTACTGTTTTTCTCCCTGGTCAGTGGTGACGATCTACTTCAATCTCTTTCGGCCTCCATTATCTCATAATTCACCTTCCTTCATTCCTCCACCAATCTTGTAATCACTTTTCCTTCGCTTCAGATTTCCTGCAAGCTTTCTCTCCTCTGCTATCATGATAGTTTGCCCAATATTCACCCCACTTAGCCGACACCCCCCTAAGATCGGATCAGAAGAACCATTCCCAGAGGAAATAACTCTAAGAACCTTCGGCAAGTTAATATCCGCGAAAAAAGATGTCAACAGCTTGCAAGCTTTTGCAACCACCTGAATATGACTTCTCAGCTTGACAACTCTCGTCTCCTCCAAAAATTCCACTTACAACTCTCCCCAGAAATTGATTCACCAATCCAACCACCATTATCTACCCGAAAACTAGGTAATGATTAGATGACACCCGGAATATGGTTTTAAAAAAAAATTGAAATTTGACTAATGAAGTGCCAAGAAATTAAATAAAATCTCAGAACTCAATTTTAATCGTCAACTCAAAGCATAGAAACTGGATTCAAGGTAAGATCGAAATTACTCAACAGATTCAATACAGCTAGGAAAAATATAACATCAAAACCAGACCAAACCCCAACAAATTTCATCTCAAGATTCAATCCTTAATACATTACAGAGCAAACATTGCAGCAGCAACTATGCCAACAGATCCCACCACATTATTATGTGCGAACATAAGTGCACTAGATATATCCACAGGAGACACGGGACTCTCTACGGTTGCTGCAGGAACTGCCTTTGTAGGCTTTTCCGGTGCGGGTGCTACCGGTGCTGGAGCTGGAGCCTTCGAAGCAAAAATGTCCTTGGGAAGTAGCACCTTCTCAATCTTATAAATGGCTAGCTGGTTGTCCGTGTATACCGTGCCAGATAAACTTGTATTGGTAAGTCCTGTGGTTATGTTCACCGAATTTGGATAACTTGTGACGTTAAGTGGTAACCTACTACCTGTTCCAGCCCATGTTCCAAGAGGATTACTTACAGTCTGAAACTGGGAGGTCGATAAGAAAGTAGGAACTACATGGAACTTCACTAACTCAGACTTGTCTCCATCACTTAGAGTGTTGAGAGTTCCTGATTTGAGTTCTGAGAATGCGCTATCAGTTGGTGCAAAGATGGTTGCACCAGAGCTTGAATCATTAAGCGCGGAGAACAAGTGGTTTTCCTCTTGGGTGGATCTCAAAAGGCGGATAAAGATCGTGAAATGTCCAGCCTTCTCAAGGATTTTGGTGACGTTTGTGATGCCGTGTGGCTGAGCTGCCTGTGTTGGGGTTGCAGCTGGAGGTTGTGCTACAACTGCTGCTGGTGCCTGTGCTGGGGTTGCCGCTGGTGACTGAGCAAAGGTATTAGCACAGTGGAGTAAAAGAAGAAAAAACGAAAAAGAGGAGAGTGAGTGCTGTTGCTTCATCTTTACAGACCCTGATATAAAGCTTGAAATGATACCAAAACACCAAAGCAAATTAAGCTCTAGTGATCAATCGTTGAAATGTTTGATGTGTAAAGAAGGGATAGACTGAGGTTTTTATAGTGGTGGGCAGAGGATCAAGTTTAGGTTTAGTGTACAATTTTATTTAGAAGCTAGTTTATTATCCAGCACCTTATCTTTTTTTTTTTTTTTTTTTACGTGTGATGTCCGGGCCAGCTTACGCGCACCACGACTAATCCACACGGCTCACTAAACATCCTGCAAGCTCAGTGAACAGGTAAGGCACCGCGGGGGTGACAGGCGTGCATAGTGAGGTTCGAACCCCTGATGTAGAGGAAGGGGACAAGCCCCTTCCACCGCTAGGCTAGAACCTCACTTGCTCCAGCACCTTATCTTACTTCGAAAGGTGGAGGGTGTCAATGGAGAGGGAAATTTTACAATGCTGCAGCAACTAGATTGCTTGGAAAAGCAGGAAAAGATTTCAGTGGTGTGACACCAAATAAGGATGTCTATGATTGTCAAAAATTATAGCTGTCAGCATCCACAGGAAGAATGGTTTTATGAGAGACATGGTAGCTTAAGATAGTGAGCACCATTCACTTGCATTTCAGTAAATAACTCTCAATGAAGAGATCTTAACGTCCTGCAGTCCATGACACGCATCGATAGACAGATTTTTCGAGATTTACACGCCCAAATCAAATCATAAGCCACACCATTACTTAACACAAGAAACCATAGTCACAAGATTTTGCTATATACAAGCCTCAAATCTTTAACACACCCGTTTCTGAGAAAAAAGAGGGGGAATCTTGGAAGTTTTTGCATCAACAGACCAACATGAGGAAAGCATGAGCTCGAGGTCTTTCACATGGTGTTCAATACCATTATGCATTAATCATGATAGTCTTAGAAGTCTAGTTGGAAGTAAACTTGTGGAGAGGAGGGGAAAGAGGGGGCTGGCAGAGGCAGGTTTTGTTGAAAATTCACAGGGAGGGTAAGGGAAGTGAAGGCAACAGAGCTTTGTATCAGATTTCAAGCCATTTGTGGAAAGTTCAGAAGGTTTGGATTGCAGTTTTGGTAGGAAGAAAAGAGGATGTGGACTGTAGAGTATCTCTTCTGATGAAGTCGTTTAGACTGAGTGGTGGTGGTTGTGGTTCTTGGCTGTGCTGCCATCTTCTTGAACTTACTTGATTACGCTTGCAAAGAACAAATCCGGAAGTAAATCATAGAAGGGTCGGTTTTGGCAGACATACCAAGAAACTCATTTTTTGACAATTTTACTCATAGGAATCCACTTTTTCCAGCTTCAAGTACATCTGAATGCTCTCTCGCACTCTGTTTTTCAGGCCATTACCAACGCCAAAAGTTCCGAGACCAGAAGAACACCCTGAACCTGAGCTACAATACTCATGGTTTAAAAGTTCACCGAGGTTGCTTAGATAAACAAGTACAAGAAGCCTTCTACTTCTTCAATTGGCGCTTGCATCGACGCACTGACACTCAGCAATAATACTTTCAAGAACCTGAAAGAAGTGAGCCATAATTTTAGCCTCATAGATTCATCAATGTACCTCTTCAACCCCGTGGTTTAACATTTCAACAATGTTACCGCTATAGTTTTTCTAATGTTTCAATTTTACCCTTACTATTTTATATCTTCTCATTTTTTTCCACTAAAAAACCATAAATATCATAATACTCGCAAAATACTTGGAAACTTTATATGTATATGTATATGTATATGTATATGTATATGTATATGTATATGTATATGTATATGTATATGTATATGTATATGTATATGTATATAAAGTCCAACTCAAACATAATCAATTTTGGAAACTATAGGGGTAACGCTGAGAAGTTTAAACTATTGGAGTAGGACTGGAGCAGTGATGAATCTATAGGAATAAAACTTAAGTTTAACGCAAAAAAAAGAGGGAGAAAGGACAAGGCAATCTTTTTATTTCATTCAAGAGCACACCTTCTTAGCATGTGTATTGGTAAAAGTACGATTGGGCTTTTGTCATCTGCCTCAACAAACATGTGAAGAGAAGAAAATGGCAACACAAAAATACAAAAACAAAAACAAAATTTCCACACAGGAGACAGCTTCCCGCACCTCCAAATAACTTGGTGCAATCTGGTGAAAGGACTCGCAAAATTTTCACCGTCAGATCGTCGATGCAAGCAATAACTTATCTTCTATCTATCATCAAAAGCTAGTTTACGTCTCTTCTCATGTTGCTTTGAAACTCTCTGACCAAGCTTTGTAATATTGTATTTGCTGCTTACAAAGAAAAAGGGGTTAGACGAATATAAGCGAGAATTTCTGTTCTCTGTTATTAGACACCACTAAGAGAGAGCTATACCTTCTCTGACACGGATGGTGAAATTTTACCAAGGGCTTGCTCAAAATGAATGGCTGTGATATTAACTGCTGGCTCAGTTTGTGCGGCCGTGATTGTACCTGAAGTCTCATGCAAACATCTTTTTCTCTTGGCCTCCTTCAAAGCAGTCATTGCAGCTTCCTCCATCTGGGAAATAATTCCAATCCAAGTTAACAAGCGAAGGCTGTTCAAGTAAAGTCAGACCTCTTGAAAGTATCACAAGAATTAGAATGTGTTCCAGCTCTAACACATGTCAATAAAAAAACGAGACTAATAGAAACATAGACAAACCAGCTTCCTAAGATCAGCCCCGCTAAAATTTTTACAAGCCTCCATTTGACCAATGGCAGCCAAGTCGACACTAGGATCAATGGGTTTTCCTTTAGCGAGAGCCTTTAAGATCAATCCACGGTCCTCTGAACTTGGCAGAGGGACATAAAGAAGTTTGCCAAACCTACCAGGCCGCAGGACAGCAGGGTCCATCACCTCAGGTCTACCATCAGAGACACCAGCTTCAGTGAGAGAAATGGAGAGGAGAGGGGAGGAGAGGAAAATGAAAGAAGAGAGAGGTTAGTGTACCTGTTAGTGGCACCAATGATAAAAATACCAGGGCGCTGATCTGCACCATCTAACTCTATAAGCAACTGCAATTATAAGCATTGCATTTAATTGACATATACTGGGAACAAATTGATGATATGGATTACATAGAGAAAAATAGATGTTTTAATTCAGTTTATGTCATTGCATCTTATTGACCTGATTTAAGAGCCTCTCAACGACCCACCCCCCTTCTTTTCCACGCATTGTTGTCAAAGCATCCACCTGTATAAAAACAAAATAAATTGTTGCAAAGGACAGAAACTTTAATGGACTTCAAATAACATAGAAGTGCACAAAGTAATGAAAGCCTCATCAGCCAGAAAAAACCACTTATTTACTATACAGGTCATTAGATGGAAATCTCACAAAGTGAAGTCAAATAGATCTAAGAGGAAAGAACAACCCAAATACAGAGTATCGCACAATTTCTAACATACACAAAAAAAAATATCAGAGTTCATTAGATTAAGGGAAGTGCCAAATATTTCAGTCATCTATCTTTCCAATCTAGATCTCCATTATGTCAAATTAAATAACTGGATACTGATAAATACAAAGAAAGATGAGCCACAAACCTCATCAAAGAAGATTATGCATGGCGAGCATGTTCTTGCACGACTGAATAACATCCTAACTGCCAGTTCACTTTCTCCAACATACTTATTCAGAAGTTCAGGACCCTGATAAATTATGGAATTCGCAATCATTAATGTTTTGCGACAGATTTGGAACAGATTCCATAAGAAAACTGTGGTATAAGGCACCAAAAAAGAATAGAATGGAAAGAGAGAGAGAGAGAGAGAGATTTGAGTTAGAGAATGAATGGAAGGACTCACCTTCACATGAATGAAGTTAGCTCCTGCCTCGTTAGCAGCAGCCTTTGCAATCATTGTTTTGCCACAGCCAGGAGGTCCATAGAGCAAAATCCCTGTCTCTAAATTCACTCCAAATTTCTGAAATTACAAATAATGCACGTGATTAATAAGAGAATCAACCAGAACAATACAACTATGTTGTCATGCTAAATCTAACAGAACTTAAAAATAATAAATACAATACATATGAAGTTATAACCTAGTGCGAACTGCTATTTAGAATAAATGTAAGGAGCTAAAGGAAATGAAAATTATCAAGCATTAACCAGACAAAGAAATATTGCCTATTTGTTAGACGTCAATAATGTGCAATCGCTTATCAAGAGGAATAAAGTGCTTTGAAAAGATACAATTATGTTGAAGAAACTACATTCAACAGAAAATAAAAACATATAAATCTGCTCAACTTTGAAACTGAAACAGAAAAGGAAAGGAAGGGAGGGGCAAGGAGAAAGTGTAACGGTTACCTGATAATCATCAGGATACTTTATACGACTAATGATATAGAGGTCAAACTCATCCCTTATATCATCAAGGCCACCAACGTCTTCCCATTTGACATTAGGGATAGTAGAGAATCCTTCTCTTTTTGATGAGGGCTGAACTAGCTTGGCTGCTTTCTGCAAGTGAAAAAAAGGGGATTAATTTTCATCCTTATGTCAAACATACCAAGGAATAAAGAAAACATAATGGAGTTTTTAAAAGCTTTTCATCAACGGGAAAGTCATAGGCTAAAGCATAAACAAAAGTTGAAGTACACCAATCTTGAAGTAAAAGAGATTGAGACAATGGCAGATAATGCAGTTCCAGATTACCTCAAAATCAGCCATTGTGATGGCAAGCTTTTCCATCTCCTCAGGCGACCAAGGTTGCTTCCACCAATCCTCATTGTCTTCCTTCTCTGTCAAACGTCCTGATAGCTCAGATTTTCTCTGGGAAGCAACTCTCCTCATTGCAAGATTACCAGCCGTGTTAACCAAAGCATTTAAATCAGCTCCAACAAAACCTGGTGTAGACCTAGCTATTTGCAAAATATCAAGAGAACCCTCAAGAGTACAATTTTTAGTAAGCACTGAAAGAATTTGAACCCTAGCTTTCTCATCCGGAACACCTAAATTAATCTCCCGATCAAATCTCCCAGGCCTCCTTAGTGCAGGGTCAACAGCATCAGGCCTATTTGTAGCTCCAATAACAAGAACATTTCCAGGTATTCGATTGGAGCTTTCTGAACTTGAACTGTCATCAGATGGTTGTCCTAGCCTGTGATGTTCATCCATGCAAGTCATCAATTGTGTCACAATCCTTCTCTCCATCTCTCTCTGTAAATTCTCTCTCTTTGAAGCAATTGCATCGATCTCATCAATAAAAATGATAGATGGTGCAGTCCTGTATGCTTTAGAGAAAAGATCTCGGATATTTTCTTCCGATGCACCTGAGATTACCCAGTGAACCAATGTCAGTCACGGTAGTAGCTTCACTTGAAGCTTTTCCATCACAGTACTCACTCATAGGTAGTTAAAAAAGGCAAGATCATAACAAACAGCATGATAATGGAATTATAAACAGACAAAGGCCTAATTTCTCCAAACCAAAAATCACTTCACTTAACAGATCATTAAGGGGAAAAGAGGAATAAAAAATACTCTGGTTTTGCATTTCTGATACTGCACCTGTGAACTGCCAGACTTCTTTAGTTCAAGAAAATAAACAACCGAATGGCATCCACGAGCAACAACCACAAAACTAATTCAAACACTCAACACCGCATCACAAAACATTATAATCAAATTTCCATCACTAAAAAGCCTCTATTTACACAAACCATTTAAAAAGAACAAATAACACCACAATTTAATGTTAATAAAGTGGAAGACATCCCAACAAACAGCATGATAACCACATTGTAGACCGCTAAAACCCTACATTTCTACAAATCATAGGCAATCTAGAAGATTAGAACTAACAGTAAAGAAAAACAAACAAATACCATCATGATTTTGCATTTATAAAATAGAGTACTCACACACTCCTCAAAGTCATAATTGCAACATGATAACAAATTGAATGACATCCAGCGAGACTCAAGAAACAGAGCACATTCAAACACCAAAACGGGCAAATTTCCTTCAAAACCCACATCAAAAAACTTCCCTTATAAAACTCCGTACCTGAAACACCAGAAACAACCTCAGTAGCAGAAATCTTGTAAAAAGGCACCCCAGTCTCATTCGCAATAGCATGGGCCAACTTAGTCTTCCCACAACCAGGTGGCCCATGCAACAAAATCCCACTTATAGGATTAACCCCAAGTCTCAGCGGCACATTTGGATGATACAATGGCAAAAAAACCTCCATTTCCAACTCCTCTAAAATCCCACTCAAACCCCCTAAATCTTTAAACCTTGGCCCCCCTTCCTTCCCCTTCGCATCCTCACCAAGCCCACCTTTCAGTTTCCCCAAACTACCCTCCAAGTCCTCTCCTTTTTGCTTTCCTACCCCTCTATTTCTCTCAATCATGTCAACTTTACTACTAATACTTTCTTTTCTATCATTAGCAAGCTCAACTTCCATATTTTTCTCCGCCACCCCATAACTTTCCCTTAACATTGATTTCATCAAATCAAATTTCGGTGGCTCTAACGACGTCGAAGAATCCGAACCCGAATCCGACTCCGAACTGGACTCCGTATCAGAACTCGAAACCAAAATCGGGCCCCGATTTCGATTCCTTCTTCTAGAATACGCATTTTCTATCTGCATCAATTTCTCTTCACTCTCATCAATTCGCTTCTGCTTCTTACTCACAGTCGTGCTAAGGTTTGCTTCTTCGTCGTTGGAATCGGATTCTGTTTCCAATTCATGTTTTCTGAATTTCTTCGGCGGCGGTGTTTGTTGGTTTAGGGTTTGCTGGACGATGCGAGTTAGGGTTTTGAGTTCCATGCGGCGGTAATTGGAGTAGCTATTGCGGAGGTGGTGGACTATGTCGTCTGTTGTGGTAAATTTTTTGTTACAGGTGTCTATGTGGTGTTTAAGCAGTCTTTGGTTTCTTCCTCCTCCGCTTCCCCCGCCACCACCGCCGCTTCTTCTTCTTCCGCTTCCCATTTTTTTTTTTTTGTGATACTGTGGATGCTCGAGGTGTTTAGTGGCAGCGGTGGTGGAGTTAAAAGAGGAGAAGAGCCGCGTTTTTGTGAGAGAGATCTGTCTGACCAGTTCTTAAATGCCCAAATCAAACCATGGGCCTTAAAGCCCAACGAAAGTGTATTTCTTAAGCTGAATGGAATACCAAGCTAAAAGGAAATTCTTAAGAACCATGTAAAAAAAAATTATCTTTAAAATATTAATCTCTTGTATAATGGTAACCATCTCCTTTTAAATTTAAATCATATACTATGCAATGTCTTTATTTTTGAGTCAACATCCTTCCAGGCCAGGGCTGGAGATTTATTAACCATGCATGGAAGCATCATGCGCTTGAAAGAAAAGTTCAAAATTCACACACCTGCATAAAATGGAAAGCAAGAATCACAGCATTCCTAGCTTTTAATCAATTGAAGATTATGATTGTCCAGAAAGAATTATGACTTTCAACAAAATTCAACTAAAAATTCCTAAAATATTCAGAGAAGCTTTGATCAAATAACAAAGAAACGGAGGACCGATTCGAGAAGGTGCTACAGCGAAACAAAGGTTGACCCGCTACCCATTCCTAGGCACCAGATGAAGAAACGAAAATGGGAACCTCAGCGCTCAGGGCTTCCTTCAACATGCAGTGAAGATTCTTCGTTAACTTCAGCCCTTGGAGGCCTTCTACGCAGAATTACGGGAGGAAGTGACATCCCATTACACAAAGAGACTAGAACAATCTTTTCGAGGACAACTCCTTGCTTCTTCAGGAGGGACACAAATTGACTAAATTGATTTTGATTTTGTCCAGGCACGTATGCTTTCAGCCTGACTTCCTTGAGGTTTGGCATGAAGAGATTAATTGGTTTATTTAAGAGTTCTTCTGACAAACTCTCCTGAAAAATGAGAAACATGGTTTATTTACTCGTTACATGGTCTGTATTGAACATATTGCCTGTTGGAACAGTAAAAGTCATGTAGGGATACTTACATCTTCAACTATCTTGTATAGGGGATCAAGGTTCATTGTCTCAAGATTGGGGCAAAGCTCAAGCAATGCAGCCAGGCCAAGAAGATCATATGTCGTATACCCAGTTTGTAGCTCTAAATGTTTAAGATTGTACAGCAGAAAATCTTTAGGAAAAACATCCTTGGGTGCAAGCTTTTTGAATCAGCATCATGCAAGGAAAGCAATCATATGAACATTTCATAAGATGATCAATTTAAAAACAATTTTGAGCAGCCACTCTCAAGTTGCTCATAACATAAGAGTAAAAGTTGTTAATAGTAGAATTTCTTCCTGTCAAGAAAACCACTTAGAAATAATGATTGATGTTTGGATCAAGAGGAAATTAGCTGCTCGAAACTAGAGGTAAAGCAAACTGATCACAAGAAAAGAATATTTGAAATTCAGTATATTGTGACGGTGCTTTTTCTATCTAAACACGAAAAAGTTTTTGACAATACTACCACTGGCACTCAAACTTATCTTGATATGCAAACATGGCTTTCCTAGCAATCCTTTTCTTGAATTCTTCAGTCTTAAATTGCTTAGCAAAGCATTTGCAAAGAGAGGCCCTTTTCACTACTTTGTGCAAAGAATCTGATAACCAAACATGTTACACAAACAGATTCCATACAGTTTCCTTGATTACTGGCCACAAGAACAAGCACTTGCTTCACACAGTGAATCCGTAGTTTGCAAAGAAGGATGATAGAATGGAAGAGAGTTGTTCAAATGTTCAATGCATAGCCTGCACATCACTAATCCTTGACATCTGGTTACTCTAAGGACATATTTGAGCATTAATAACCATGTAGTGAGCTTTAACTTAAGAGTTCATTTAGCTGTTTGGGAAATTGATTCACAGACGAAACCTCACAAACCCATCCCTAATCAGTTCCTTTAACGTAATCAAAATATCTATCCAGCACAGAACAAACCTTGAGTATATATACACAGTAGCGATGATGAACAAAAGATTTCGTGAAAATCTCAAATGAAACCAAGCCTTACCAATCCCACCTATCTCAAGCTTTCATAACAAGCTAGGGGACCTTATTCTTAGTCCTCCCTCCATGTTTAGAAAATGCATTTTCCCACACAATCATGTCTAAGAAAAACCAAAGGCTCACTTCTGAAGCATTTGAAACTTACGAAAAACAAGAAAAAACGAATCGCTAACCTTTTACATAAATCAACATTGCTACCGACGCAAACATCACACAATTAAATCAGAAATGAACACAAACCCAAAAATTGCAGAGCAATACCTTAAGCCACCAATTTTGCACCACGAGATGCTTGATGTGTGCAATTCGATGAAGCTGCTTCACTACTTTACACCACTGACCATAGTACTCCAATCCATGCACAATAAAAGTATGAAACTCGACCAAAGAAGACAAATTTTTAACACAAAAGTGCCCCATCTCAAAGCAATCAATATTCAACCAAACAAGATTAGGACAATCAAGCTCCAAATGTAATTCCCTCTCAGCAGTATAAAAACTAGAAAGATCCAGCCTTTTCAACTTCTCTGAACAAAGCCTCAAATTCTCCATCCCATAACAATCTTCAAACTTTAAAACCTCGATATTAGGACAAGCTTTGAACAAATGCAAAACCATGTCATCAGTCATATAAACCTGATCAAAATAAACCTCATTCATTGACCAGAGATTCATACTTTCCATATTAGCAGGCAATGTCAAATCACATCTACACAACTTCAAGACTCTAACTTTACTGTTTCTAAGAGCGGAAAAAGGGAAATCATAATTGGGTTTTGCTGCTGGTTCAAAAATATGAAAACTTTTATCAATAAAGAAATCAAGATCAAGTTCTAAAACTTGGTTCTTGATTGCATAACGTACCCATGAATCAACATGGTACCCATACCTATCCTCATAGATGAATTCAAGCCTGAATTTTTTAAGGGGCAACTGGGGTTTGAGAATTAGTGTTCGGTCAATGAATTCTGAAAAGAATTGTCGGGTTGTGGAGAAATTGTTGTAAGGAGGGAAATGAGTGTAAGAGAAGTTTAAATACGGGACTGAGGACCAAAGAGTTTTCCATTTTGTGGAAATAAGGCTTGTTGTGATTGTGTCTAGTGTGGGAATGAAAGAGAGGATGTGGATCAGGACGTCTTGTGGGAGATCGTTAATGTTCGTGACTGTTGCGGCGGTGGCGTCGGCGTCTGGCTTTTCTTCCATTTTGTTGTTTTCAAGATTCCGAAGAGACTCCTTGAGTGGCCATGTAACCGCAACAGTTTGGGTGACTAACGTCGCGTCTTCTTCTTTTTAAAGGTTAATTGTATTTATTTGGTCCTTGTAGTCTTGATATTTTTTTAGTGTGCTCTAACTACACTTTTTCTATTTTAATTAGTCCCTCTACTCATGAAAATTCGTTAATATAGTCCCTCTATTGAATATCCATTCAATTTACCATCATTAATCCTTGATGTGTGGCTTCACAAGGTGGAAACAATTAATTGTGAATTGGACAGAAGGACCACATTATAAACATTCCAGAGTATATGGTTTCTTAATGAATATTGGATAGTGATCTTATGTAACCCATCCTATATGTATTTTCTATTAATACACTAGTTTATTTCTCTCTCTTTTTTAGGATTTTTAAGAAGCTACGAGTTATACTAATCTCTTTCATTATATATTTCTATCTTAGTTTAAAAAAATATATGAAAAGGTAAATATTACAATTTTATCAACAATATTACTTATTTGTAATGTCTTGTTGGTGAAAATATCATGCAGTTAATAAGTTAGATATATATAATAGTGATTTTATTTATATAAAATATATTTATTATTAATAAATATTTTTTTATCTTGAATATTCAATTATATATGATTAATAAATTTAGAATAAAAATAATGTTAATAAAATAAAAGTATTTCATATAAAAATTATAAAGTTATTATAGTTATGATATTTTTATTACATTAACACGTTGTTCCTAAATCCTCTAGTTAATATTTTATTTTATTAAGATTAGACATTAATTATAATGAATGAAATTAATATATATTATATCTCTTTTTTCTTGGACTGAAATAATTATTTTTATAAATTAAGATATCTTACATCGCTAAAACTTTTATATATATATATATAATTGTCAAATGGTATGTATATTAAATTAACAAACAAGATAGTTATATATAAAGAGATTATTTATATTTATAGAAAGGCTCATGTAATAATTTTATAATTAATTTTTAGATTTAAAATTACTAAATTATTTTACATTGTTAAAGTTATATTTTAATCTTGGCCATTTGTTATCCCAATTAAAAATAATAAATAAATAAATATTAGATATAATATAAACTATAAATATATTTAAATGATCAAGATATTGAATAATACATGGTCCGACCACAAAAATAATCACTTCATTAGGTTTCGACACCCAACCCTTTCTTATTTTCCTAGCTATTCCTTCTCTTATTAAGCTTGCTGATCATCTTGCTGTTGAATAAAATAAACAGTTGCCAAAAGGAAAGGATGAAAGTCGAACAGATAAAGTAATAAGATCAGTGGTTTTATTTTGGTCTTTCACCGCAAATTCGAGTCCCACAACCTACTAGCTACACAGCAATGCAGGTACATCCTACAATCTATAAGACCTTGACGGAGTTTATGGCTATATGAACTCTAAACCATAACATTTAAGACATCATCAAATTGGAGTTGGAAGACTATGCTACTGCGATACAGTCTATTAAGTTTGGTAGGGCATGGACAGAAGGCACAGATCAAGTGTATTCTGACCGATACATGACCTCTCCATTCTTGCTCGAGAACCCGTTGGAAAGTATGTGTTAAAGCTTGAAAAACTAATGGAAAGTAAATGACAAGAATGGTTCTAAAGGGTTAAATCATAACACTGATGGTGTTGGGAATGAAAGTGGAAGAATGATCAGGACCAAATTATAAAAGGAAACGTTGGTAAACACAGCTCTTTATTTATATCAAAAGTCACAACTTTTGGTGGAAAAAGCAATCTCTAACACTCCAAGCGAGAAACCATAAACAACAACCCATTACAGAGCTGAAAACCTTGAAGAAACCAGTAGTTTTTAGAGGAAATTAAGTTGTTTTTCTTTATAGCCGGACTCTTCAGTAATCTTGAAGGAAAGTTAGTGACGAGGCTGGAAAAATTCTCAGTAAAAAGATTGGAGGTGCTTTCTGTAGCTTGATAAAATTCTCAGTAATCTTGATGGAAAGTTAGAAATCCCAATATGAAAGGATGGGTCTGTGATTGTTACCTAATGTAGAGTTTCTGTTGACGTTTTCGGTGTTTCTTGACAAAGAAGCTACTGTTATTAATAGAGTTCCCTTCCCTGCAAACGCACTTGCATTGGGCAAGAGATTTTTTAGGGGAGCCAGAGAAGTAAGTTGAAAAGTACTTCTCTGGGAAATTGCTGCTTCATCTTTCTGCTGTATGCCATGGTGGAATTTGTGCTGAGACCAGGAGCATTGCAAATAAGCTTTTAATTTTATAAATAAAAGTAAATAGAGAAACACTTCATCTTGAAGCTAGTGGCATTAGACTAGTCGCATGTTAAGAGTTTTGTAACTCAATCCCAAAAATAAACCAAAGAAAATGGTTGAAGATAGTAATTGATTTCTATTGAAATTAAAGGCTTACTAGAGTATTAGGGTACGTGACGATATGTGTTTCAAAACAAGTAATTTAATATATTTATATTCTATTTAATATTTATTGATTAAAAATCATAAATATCTATACTTTATTAATCGAGTTTCATGCGACCCCCGGGCAAGCCGCAAACAAGAATAGCCCTCCACTCTCTATTTTGCCGACGCCATATCTATTTTGCAAGTTGAGCAACAACCACCGCAAGCTTTGAATCATATCATAGAGACAGTTTGAAAATCAAGCCTATAGTCCCTCAGTAAACTCTTAATTTCCGTCCTCTTCCCTCGACCACTGGACTTCTTAGAGATCCAAGTCAAAAAACTTAAAACATACGAGTAGGGAAACGCTCATAGAAGCCAAATGAAGCAAAGTTACAAGATCTCTTCGGAACTTTATTTCCCTGCCGCCGCTCCTTATTTCTTGTTATCATGTCATCCACTTTTCCAAGTACCAGTACTCCCACCATGAGCACCCAACCCAGAGAATTTACCAACCCTCCAGTTCTTATTAGCATGAAATACTGGATTTCCTACGTGCAAATACTGAATGTAGGAGCTCGATTCATCTGCGTGTGGCTGCAACTTGTGAAAACACTTCTTTCTGGCAGAGAGTTGAATTGATTTCTTGCCGCCCTTTCTATTGCTTTTTGAAGCGTATGACAAAAACAAATGTGAACAACCAGTTATACAAAACATGTAAATTAGTAACCATATATCAGGTGTTAAAAACACTAACCATAGCATCAGACAAACACAGTTCCACATAGGGTGGAAGAGAGTGGTGGCAACTTTGAATTTTGGGGATCTGATACTGTGATTATCGGTCAAATGGAGCATAAGTGGGAACCACCTTCCGAGACAGTCTGCAAATACAGAAGATTGTTATTGTTCAGATGAAGCACATAGCTACTGATTAAACCAGCATACAAGTGCAGTAATTTGGGAGTCCAAACTCCGTGCAAAGCTAAAAGCAGCCCTTCTATTTGTTCTTAAAGCTCGCAACAATATGTCAATGAGAAAATCTGCAAGTTACTCTGTCAACCAAAAACATGCCATTTGACTTGTGAAGACTGGAATAAAAATAATGACTCAGCATTCTACAAAAGTTTAAAAAGACCAATTCATATGCATCACAATATAGATGCCAGTGACACGAAAATTTCATTTACACTCAGGCCTATGACCATGAAGAACAAACAGCACAGTGAATCACTTTTATCACATCCAATAATGTCATATAGACAACAGAAATTCCATGGTTAATACAGCACTAAATAAGTCAACCGTCACTGGCACAAGAGCATTGCATAACTCCACTTCCCCGTGTTCCAAAAAGGATGATTAGCCCAACCAGTACACTCTGACTAAGTGAGACCTTACAAGCAATGCGATGTGCCATTTTCCCGCAAATAGTTTAATAGATTTAATGATTTTTCTATTCTGTTAACTAACAATGATCAAATATGATCATCAACCAACATGCACCAGTGCTTGAGAAATTTGAAGGATTGCATTTTAATAAATCCCCAAAGTTTTCCTTTCATTCGACAATATTATCAAGAAAAATAGTAAGAAATAATTATAAAATTACATGAAGAAAGAGGAGGGAAATCACTAACCAAGCTTCTGGGATAAGCTCAAGATTTAGCCATTCTTGTTGTCATAATCTATTTTTAGGTCACTTCTAAATATTTTTTTAAAAAAAAAAATACACGGTGTCATTTTGAACTACACGATGCAGCTTCTTCTCCCCTGCAAATGCAAAGACAAAGAAGAAGATTTTTGAAAATCTTTTTCCCGCTCACTTTCTCTTCCTCCCATTTACATAAAACCCTACCAAAACCCATGTCACACAACCATACTCTGCCAAGAAAGGGGCACCATGCCTGCCACCTTACCCTACAAAGGTAAGGTAGCCCAGCTCCCCCCCGCACCACGATGGGACAAAGCAGGGGGTTCTCTCCGTTTTCGTATAAATAGAAGAAGGGGGAACGAATAGAGGAGAGGGGGGGATGGAAGGTTTTGAAAAGAGAAAAGAGGAGAATATTTGAAAATAAAAAAGAGAGAAACTGAACAAAAAAACAGAGAGAGGAGTGAACAAACTGAAACAGGAAGAGGAAGATTTGTTTGAGATACAGAGGAGAGAAAGTGAAGACAGATGTAGGGAGGGAAAAAACAAAGATTGCGGTCTTTGCACAGAGAAAAAGAGCCACCGTTGCGTCTCTACCAGCGCCTCCACCATTCCTCCCAGCCACCATCGACAACACTACCACCGTCAGAGATTAAACAGCGAAGAACAAGATAAACACATGAGAGGGGTAAAGGCAGTAGGAAAAAGAAAAAGAAGTAACCCCTTCCAGCAGCCACCGTCTGCCACTGCAACAACGCTACCGGGGTTCCCAACCACCGCCACCCTAGCTACAAGCCACCGCCACCCTAGCTCTTAAAGCACCTCCACTCCAGGAAACGTTCTCCGATCCCCTACTATTTTTGTTCATTTTCATTTGCATGCAAAACATAAGCAATTGTGCAGCAAGTGAAATTTAATTAGCTAGTTGTGCGCATTAACTAACTAATTAAGTTTGGCGCACTAGCCTTTTTGGTTCTTTTAGGCTGGAATATCAGCCCACCCACACAGCTGGGCTAAATCCAGTCCTGTAGCACAGGCCCAGCACCAATAATTAGGCCAGGTCACGCCCAGTTTATTTCTTTTTTTTGTTTTAAAATATATATATATATATATATATATATTCTCAGAAATTGTGATTTCCTTGCGTATTTGTTTTATGCCATTTTGATTAATATCAATCTATATTTTTTATTATAAAAAGACAAATTTAATATTAAAATACCTCGTTTTCGTCAAGACTTTGAAAACACATTAAAAAAAAAGATTTTTTTGTGCATACAACCACATTTCTCAAAGCTAGAAAAAAATCATATTGTATTTTTATACAACAAAGAAAACTTAAAAAAAAAATTATATTTTAGCATGCATTTTGACTTTAATAACCAATTTATTAAAATCATAAAAACTTGACCAATATTTTAAAAAAAATCAAAAAAAAATATTTTATTTTGTTTTAATATCAGGGATTATAAATTTATACATAAAACATATTCTTGATAAAAAAAAATGTAGTTCTTTTGTTGACATTAAGATGATTAGGTTTTATCCCGATAAAATAAGAATCTCCTTATCAAGAAAGATTTTTCTTAAATTATAAACAAACCAACAATTAGAAACATAATACAATCGTAGCATATATCAGATAATAAAACAATGCAGTTTACCTTAAGTAGAGCGTATTTAGGGTGCTAATACCTTCCCTTTACGCAACTAGTCTCCGTATCTGATCCCCGAAACCAGTTAGGGCTCCTAGTAATCAAAATACTAGATGACGATTCTCATTTCGATTTTTTCACTAATAAAAGACAAGAATTCCTTGTCTCCCCATATTTGCTAGAATAGATACCCACACAATTGAGTGTTGAGGGCAATCACCGTAACGTCGCACACGTGCGACACTTGTCACCAATAATCTCTACAGGAACAAGCTCCATCCTTAAAATGATGGAAACGAATTGCATCCCGGACAACTATCTCCCTACTTACCAGCTTTGAGATGAGCTTGATTGCAGCATGACAGTTGTTGCATGCCCGAAGATTCTTTGATATCCTAAGGGTTGTTCCAGGGGGAGTACTGATGAGGCCATAAGCAATCGCTAGTCTCTCACTATGATTACATAGTGTCTCCTCTGTTTCCTCATAATTCAAATCATGCAGGACAGATTCTGTATGGGGGACAAATCCAGCTTCCTTTAATCTTCTCTCTAAATCCTCAACTTCCACAAAAATCTCTTTGGATCTTGGATGCGTCTTATCTCCAGCCTGAAATGCATGGAGCTTTCCATTGATCTCAATCACACTATAACCAAGGTGCTTAGTAAGTCCTTTCTCCCTCATTAACACCCGTACCTTTGCAACACAATCCCATAAGCGAGAAGAAGCATAGAGGTTTGACAGCTGAACATAATGCCCCGTGTTGTATGGATCCAATGAGAAAAGTCGTTCAGCTGCATACTCCCCTAGTGTCACATGGCGATGGATCTTGCATGCACTTAAAAGGGCTCCCCACACACTTACACCTGGTTCAATTGGCATGTTCATGACAAAATTATAAGCTCGATCTAAATGGCCTGCACGCCCAAGAAGATCCACCACACATGCATAGTGTTGGTGCCTTGGTTCAATCCCATATTCTCTCATGCGGCGGAAGAGGTCCCAACCTTCTTCTACAAGACCTGAATTTTTGCACGCTGTGAGGAGCCCAACAAAGGTGACATCATTTGGGGACACCCCAGCTTGCCTCATTGCATGAAAAAGAATGATAGATTCCCGACCTTGCCCATGTAATCCATATCCCACCATCATCGCACTCCACACAACAACATCTTTATCTGGTATTCTGTCGAAAACAAAGCGAGCCATATCTACACTTCCACATTTTGCATACATGTCAATGAGGGAAGTATTGACAATCACATCATTTCTAAACTCACTCATGCTGATATACTCATCCATCCATCTTGCTAATTCAAGAGAACCTATTTGTGCACAAGCTGCAATGCTAGAAGTCACAGTAATAGAATCTGGTCTTGTATTTTTACTTTTCATTATACGGAACAGTTCAATAGCTTCCTCGGCATACCCATTTTTCATATAACCAGAAATCATTGCATTCCAAAATATCAAACTTGGATTCTCCACCTGGTTAAAAAATAATCTAGCAACCATAACGTGCCCACATTTTGCATACAAAGAGGTAAGTGAAATGAGCAAATCAAATTCACATTCAAGTCCCATTTTAATCACGCAACCATGAATAGATTTCCCATGTTCAAAATCCTCTACATCTGTATATGCTCTAAGAACGCTCACAAGCGCTATCCAATCTGGTCTCACATTTGTTTTCCTCATTTCACTAAAAATCCGCAAGGCTTCAATAGGCTGTCCATTCTGCGCAAACCCAGAAATAATCGAGGTCCAAGAGACAATTGTCCTATCAACTAGCCTACCAAAAACAGCATTAGCTCGCACAATCTCTCCACATTTTGCATACAATGCCACAAGACCGTTCTGCACAAACACATCCGATTCAAACCCATGTCTAAATATTTGCCCATGTACCCTCCTCCCCATTTCAAGCGCCGGCAAGGCACTGCAAGCTTTGAGAACACAAGGAAAACTGAACCCATCAGGACTAACACACGCAACTTGCATTCTTGCATACATTTCAATAGCATGACCAAAGAAACCATGCCTAGAATAACACCTAACAATCGCATTCCACAAAAAAACGTCTGGGTCAGGAAATTTATCAAACAACTTGCGTGCACAGCTAACTTCTCCTATATTCGAAGCCTTGTTAACCAATTTTGCTATCAAGAAACCACCATATTGCAACCCCGTTACTAATAACTTAGCATAGATTTGGTTCAAGTGGGTTTTGTGTATCGAATCATCGATTAATGACGCGTAGAATTTGTCAGGTTTGAAGGTATTTTCATTGGAGTCATCCTTGTTGTTGTTGAAGTGTGTTGTTAAATTGAGAGATGAAGAATAATGGGTTTCGAGGAATTTGAGAGTGGAGGCGGGAAATCTAAATGGAGGAGGATCCAACGGTCGAATTTTAAAGGGTTGGGGACAGAGAGCAATAAAAGAGAAGACTTTGTTTGGAGGCCTTGTAAGAAATGGCAGAGACTTAGCCATATGCTTGTCTCTGTTATTAGCTACAAGAAACTAGCAAAGTGCTAGTGCCTGCTGAAGACTTCTCATGTGACAAACCAAGTAGGCAAATATTATTTGTACTGATGAAGCAAAGTTTTCAAACACAGTTTTTTAAAAATATTGATCTTAGAATATTCATTTAATTTTTTATTTTTTACTTAATAAGATACTTTAGCATTTATTTAAAAAAATATTTTTTTATTTTAATTTCATACTATTAATTAGAAATGCATCTCCGAACATTCTTTAAAACTAACTTTGGTCACATGAAACGACATCATACCAAAGCAAACAATAACTCCACTGTCATGTCCGAACCTCTCTTATCTTGATCCCTCTTTCTCATAGTTTTAAAATTCGACTCGGTCATTGACCCGGTCCAGTGATCAGGTCACGGGTCAGATGGGTTGACCCGGGTTAACCAAAGTCAACCCAAAAAATACTTATATAAAACATCTAACTAATTATAAATTTACAATGTAACACTTATATAAACCAAATTTAAAATTTAAATCAACAACATAAATTTAATTCAATATCCAAAACACAAACCAAATATAAATTCTAAAATATATTAAACAAAACATTCAACAACATAAATTCTAAAATATTTTAAACAAAACATTCAACAACATAAATTATAAATCAACAACACATTCACTTTTGTTGAATGAATGCATTAAGTTCTTCTGTATCCATGGGAGCAAAATTTGGATCAAATGTTGATGGAAATGAGTCAATCTCATCAACACCGAATAAATCATCAGCATGCTCCTTTGAAACTTCATCATCACAATCATCTTCAATCTCATTAACATTTATGACATCTACATTTCAAACATAATTAACAAATAAATATTATATATTAAACAATATTTTATTTTAAATAATATTTATCACTAAATAATCAATCATTAATTATCATCATCTAAAGTATCTTGTATGGTCATAGTTGATAGAGCTTGGTGAAAACTCTCTACTTCTTCCGTTGTTAAGATTGATGGGTCATCTTCAACTACCCAATTTTCAATGTCAAAAATTGTCTCAACATTAATTGGATCATAATTTCGTCCTTTCCAATAATTCCTATATATTAAAAGTAAAGGTAAACACAATATAAGTATTAATAATGCTACTAAACAAGATAAAATAATATTTAAGGAATTAGAGAAAAGAAAAATACTTTTGTTTCAATCTTAGATTGCAATGCACGTAAACAAGGTCATTAAGCCTTTGGTGCTCCAATCTATTTCTCTTTTTGGAATGAACATGTTCAAACATACTCCAATTTCTCTCACATCCCGAAGAACTACAAGTTTGGCTTAACACTCGTATACCTAATTGTTGTAGATTTGGAGCGCTGGTTCCATATGTCATCCACCATTCATCTATACAAAAAAAATAATAAGCAAAAGTGTAAGACTATATCAAATAATATTTTTAAATATAAAAATTATATACCTGGAGGCATAAGGGTGCAATTATTTATTGCGGATGCTCGGCCAAAGTCATGTTCAGCATTCCTAAAAAACTTCATCTCACTTGTAATCTTACTTTGTAATGGTAGATTTCCATGTACATACTTCTCAAGAACATCTAGAAGTCCAGAAATTGTGCTCATATGTTTATCCATTATATTTACATCATATTGGAATCGAGGATTCAACCAAAATGCTGCTGCATAAAGATTTCTATAAAATTATTCATCCCACCGATTATTGATAATGTATATGAAAGGTTTCACTCTAGGCTTTCTCTTTTGAAATCTCCTCATCATTTCTTCTTTTGCATAATGAATAGCATCATACAAATATCCCATTGAAGGTCTATCATCACCATCAACCAATCGTAGAACTCGAACTAAAGGTTCACTTATTCGCACAATTATTGCACATTCTTCCCAAAACAAAGAATCTAGCACACTCTCAACAAACTTTTTTCCTTTGATATCTTTAGCATAAGCAGATGAGACTCATTCCCTAGATGTCATCATAGCTCTCAACTCATCTTTATGAGCTAAAATGCTTTGCAATGCAATGAAATTGGTGGCAAAACGAGTAGGAGCTGGACGAAGAATTTCTTTTCCTCCAGTGAACTTCCTCATCAAATATAATGGATAACAATGATTATAAATGTACTTTGTGATACCAGAAGCATGCTCAACAACACAACAAACTGACTGCAATTTACCAATATCCTGGAGTATGAGGTTAATGCAATAAGCAGCACAAGGAGACCAAAATATTGAAGGAAACTCTTCCATCAATAACCTGCTAGCAGCAACATAATTTGTAGCATTATCAGTCACCATGTGCACAATGTTTTCTACCCCAACATACAAAACAATCTCTCTAAACAACTGATACAACAATCTAGCAGTCTTTGAGACATCTGATACATCCACGGTTTTCAAAAAAACTGTTCCTTTAGGACAATATACTAAGAAGTTAATTAAAGCCCTCCTCTTCTGATCTGTCCATCCATCAGTCATTAATGTGCAACCGGTCTTCTTCCAAATCTCTCGATAACTCTCAACATAAATCTTCACTTCATCAACCGTTTTTGCCAGGTAATAACCACGGATAGCATGCAAGTTTGGTCCTTTATAACCAGGACCCATGGCTGTTACAGCATCTATAGCATGCTGATAATACACAGAGTTAACAGCATTAAATGGCACACATGCATCAAACATCCACTTCGCTAAAGCAAGATCACACCGTTCAACTGCTTCTTTTCTTTGCCAACAATTCTGAAGAGATTTTTTAGCACTAGGAGTTGTTCTCAGCATGAAATATGTCCCTAATGTTGCAAATTTCTTCTGTTTTCCATAACTTCTAGTTAATTGTTTTATAGTGTTGGTGCTTTGAATCTTTTTCTTTTTTGCAACTTTTAGTGGTAACATATGTTTTTTAGTATTGACATCCTCATCATCATCATCCTCCTCCTCATCTTTTAATTGCCTAATCATCATCTCTTCATGCTCTCTTTGTTGTGCATTAAATGGATTGAAATCTGCTTGCATTTCTCTAACTTTTTTTTTGTTTCAACATTTCCTTTAAGGTTCAAAAGCATTTGATGTCGAACATCAGGAGGACATTTGCGACATTGTTCAACTTCTCCTTTAACTCCAGCTAAATGTTGCTTAAATCGATTAATGCCACCACCCGCAAATACTTTAGCACAATATAAATATACTAATTTAGTTTTTTTACATCCAACACTAAGTTCAGGAGCTTCTCTACAATGACCCCATGCCAAATCTGTTCTTCCTCTACTACCACTTGACATGGAAATTGAAGGTTGAGATGATTGAGCCGTTGAAGGATCACCACTTGGAGTACTACCATCATGTAAAGACATTTTAAATACCTGACATAATTTATAAGATATCATTGGAAAATTCTTTCAACCAGATTACTAATTACTACCAAAACTAAAGTTTTAATTCATTTCTATAATAAAATTCTGATTTCATGCTACTGCCAATTTTTTTTCATATCACGGAGGAACAAGGCAGAAATGTCAATTATTTTAAAAGCATACACAAATTGTTAGACACCTATTTGACTGAAAATCATCAAATATTTCTTCTCATGGCTTAAACCTTAAATTATCGTTCTATAGTTTGAAAATGTTAAATATACTTATAAACCGACAATCATAGTTTCCCCTGGCATTACACAACTTGTTCTATCAATAATCAATGAAGTTGACACAACGATTCCAGTATACCAATATGAATAGAAATCCCTTGCTATATCAGCTATAATTAAGCTGTTGTTTTTCGCTGAATTTTTTTGAAGTTCTACTTCAGAATTTTTCATTATTTTAGATTCTTATCATTGATTTTTCATTGTTTTTTATCAGTTCCTCCCACCTCAATATCTAGAAAAGCCATTGTTAACCCTAAATGATAATACTGTCAAAAATGAACTAAAAGAACCAGTAAATAACAAAGGATCACAATACGGTGGGAAGAAAATATACTCTTGCTGGGTCAATCAAACAGAGGAATGAAAGAGCAGAGATACATACCTGTTGGAAAAACCGATGGGTCAATCGGTGGGAAGAACCGATGGGTCAGTAGAGGGAACAGAGGGAAGAATCGATGGGTCAACAGAGGGAAGAACCAATGGGTCAGCAGACTAAACGGAGGGAAGAATCAATACCACTGTTATGCTTTCCTACAATTTCAACAGAGGAAAGAAGATGAAACAGAGGATAGCAAAAGGCTAAAGAAAAAAAAACAATTAAAATCCCTGCTAACCTTATGCTCAAACTTGAAACGACGATCAAGAATTGAAGATTCTTCTGCTCATCTGCTCTTCTTTGCGACTGAGAGTGAAACGGGTTTGATGAATTCTTGAAATTAATTAGGTCTTCTTCTCATTTCTTCTCTGTAATGCATTCATAATTCGTCTCTCTGCTTTTGTTGTTTTGGCCTTTTAATTGTAAAAGGCCAAAACGACATCGTTTCGGGCATAAGAATATAAAAAAAAAATAAACCCGGGTCTCATCCGGGTTTGGCCGGGTCGGCTGGGTCTGGCCGGTCCAATTCCCAACCTGTTTTTTGCTTAGACCCGGCCCGGCCACAGTCTCGGGTCAGGCGGGTCCCGGGTTAACCCACCGGGCCGGGCCGGGTCTTAAAACTATGCTCTTTCCTACTCTCCATCACCGTCAACGATGCATCAAAATCAAATCTTTCCATTTTTTCTCTGCCATTAACAAAACCAAACCCAAATGGAGAAACACGTAGAAAACTTCTTAAACAAAGTCTCATTGGTTTTTATAACCATAGCCACAATCACCCTTCTTTACCTTTTACCTTCATACCCCAGAAACATGTATCCCACCAAACACACCCATCACAAAACCCCGCCTCAAATTTCCTTGTTCTACATGTGACCCTTCTTTAAACCACGCTTACATTGATCCTACCAAGAAAAGACTGAAACTTTGGTCCTCAAAATCTCGGCTTTCACAAGTCTCTTCTTTCACAATTTTCTTTCAAAGTTTGAATCTTTTGAACAATAAAACCAAAGCACTTTGTGTTTCAGCTGGTGCTGGACATGAAGTGATGGCATTGAATAACATGGGTGTTAGTGATGTTACTGGTGTTGAGATAGTGGATTCTTTGCCATTAGTTAAAAGGGCTGACCCCAATAACTTGCCCTTTTTTGATGGCGTTTTTGATTTGGCTTTTAGTGCTCATTTAGAAGAGGCTTTGTTTCCCTTAAGGATTGTTGGGGAGATGGAGAGGACTGTGAGGAATGGTGGGGTTTGTGTGGTTGTTGTAAAGGAGTGTGGTGGAGAGGAGGTGGATGTAATTGCTAGGTTGTTTAGGAAGTCTATGTTTGTTGGGGCTGAGAATGTTACATTGATTGGGATGAGGATGTCCAGGATTATTATGAGAGTTGGCATTTATTCTTCTTCATGATTTTCTTTGGTAATTATGCTACTTGTTTATTGATTTGATTTGATTGCATCAGTTTGATGATTTTGACAATTACTGTGGTTTTCTTCTGATAATGAAAATTAGTAGTCTTTGTTGATACTAATCCAAAACTGAAACCTAATAATCTTTGGCAAATAGCAATGGATGTGGAAAATTCATTTGGGAAGAAAAAAGGAAGCATTGTTTGACCATTGGAATTATTGAAGCTCCTAAAATTCTGAATATGTTCATGACTTTTGTAGACGTTAAGATTGGAGAAGTTAGTTTTTGTATGTTTCATGTTTCTTCACACTCTTGCAGTGGCTCAAATGGTATCAGTTCTGAATCTAACTAGAGGGCTTCTTTATACATGAATGGTATTTGTGTCCTTGTTCCTCAGAGTTGAGAATCAGGAGACTGCAGTGCTGGTTCTTTTCCTAGTTCAGTAACTGCACTGTGATTTTATTATGCCATCTGCTTTATCTTGCATCTTTTCTGCTGGTCTTTTATATATGAAAACGAAACTAACAATTATTAACATTTGTAATTGGATGTGCATAATTAGTATGACTAAATTTAGATATAATCATAACATTGTATAGATGAATTGATATGATTTTGTTGGTTTACTAGTTGGTAAGTAACTTTGTCCTGTCAAAATTGCTTTTCTGTAGTTTTCTGTGCCAATCAAAGAAAGGCTGCAAGAGGCACAATTACTGTTTGCCCATGAACAGGAGCAAATTGAGAGTTGGCAGGGACACAATATTTCCATTGATGATCAGCAATATGTTTTGAATGAAGCTCAGCTGTTTACCTGATCCCTTTACCTGTGTTTTTAAAAAAATTAAAAAAGTTTTATGCGAAATGAGTTTGGCAGCGGAGGAAGTCACAATTAGCCATTAGACATCTAATTTTTCAGAGGAATGGGGCACTTAAGTGTCAGATTTATGACATGGCAATCACTCGAAGTGTTCCTAAAAAGTGCAGTAAGATTTTCGTACAGAGTTCTGATATTGTTTGTCGTTGAATATATTCATGTAGTACATACAAGGCAGGCATTTAGTTTTGCTTCCATGTCCAATTTTCTTCAAGATTCGATATTAGGTTGCACAGAAAAAGCAAGTCTCCTGTAATTCATTGTAGATTAAGGTCTTTCTTTATAGTTTCATCATTGAAATGACGGTATTTTGAAGACTAAGTTGCTGTGTTTATCTGTGTCTTTACCATCTTTACCCTGTATTTTTGTTTCTGTATTCTGTTCTGCTAGAACTCCATCTTCACGATCCTCGCTGCTCTATTCGCCAGCGCTTTGCACCTTCTAAACCTTTCACTGAGCCAAGGTTTTTTCATTAGCACCAAACCAGTAATTGATCTCCGAAATGAAAATCAATTGGGTTAAGTTGAAACAACCAGCTAAAAGTTTTGTTTGGCGTCAGATAACTTTATTCGAACCCATTATATTAAGAAGTCTCAGAAGTTTGTAAACCTGTCAGCGCCTGACTAAACATGGTTGAATGAACAGCTACGAATACAATGTAGTGTTCATATCAAAGCTCAATACACTAGAGCTGACTTAGCTAACAAAAACTGCATAAACGTATTTCTGACACCTAGGGGGTGGAGCAACAATGGAACTATCCTATCTGGACTGTGCATCAAAAGCATGGATGAACAGAAGGCTTATCAACAAGTACCATGAAGCTAACCCGCTATCTTGATGCATTAGGAAATTTAGCCATCTTGAAAGCTCGAGTAATCCCATGAACTATGAACTCCTTGGATGAGAAGATTTCTGGTGTTGCAATCTCTACTCCGTTAATGGCCAAACCCTGCGTAACATCAACACCGTTATTAATCTCAAGATCTTCACAAGGGAGCAGCGTCCTCAGCCGTTGTTTATCTGGCAATGCAGCAAGTTCTATGTACGTAGCCCTTTGAGGTAGTATGTGCAACCTCACAATCTTCTCAAGCATTGGTGATGAAGATGCCACAAACTCAAGTTCTGGAGGAGCGAAGATTGTTACAGAACTCAAGTTCTTGTGATCGGCAAGAATCCTATCAAGAACAGAATTCAACCCAATTGCAAATGACACGAATCTGTGGGAGCTAAGTAAATGGATAATCCTGGTCCATTCCAAAATGATCCCGGGGCCATTAGCATCTGAAACTAAACTGGAATTGGCATCACAAATTGGAGCTTGAATAGACTCCCATCCAAAGTAAGCATCTTTAGACCTCAATGATGAAAATGGTGCAAGAACACCATGAATTGCAATCCGTCTTTCAAGAACCATGTCGGGGTGAGATACTAATACATGATTGATCTCTGCCAGTCTTTCTTTTGCATCAATCTTGGTTACAGCAAGTTTCTTTCGATCAACAAGTGTTGGGAAGCAACTGCCTTGAGGTTTCTTGAAGACATCCTCTATGGATAGTTTCAAAGGAGAGGTGTGGTATTGAAGGAGATTTTTCAAGAACCAGGGAGGGAGAGAGGTGTTAACGAGGGAAGAGTCTTTAATGGCAAAGATGGTTGTGTTAGGAGAAAAAAAGAACATTTCAGGGGAAATCAAGAGAAGGGTAGCCATGATATTGAACCCGGATTCCCTTAGAGTTCTTGATGCATTCAATGAGAGGTAATTGCTTGTTGGTCTCGTTGGTCTCGTTGCATTGTTGGATGGTGAATTCAGTGCGGTGGAGATTGCTATGAATGCCAAGACTGCAGAGGCAATGAAGTAGACTGGTGCATGCCACCAATGGGAGCAAGAAGCCATTGATCTGCAGGGAAGTTCTTGGTTGAAGAAGAGACTGGGAAAGAAGGTGGTGGCTTTCAAATATGGGTTAAAGACACGTTTGTTACCATTTGTGCTTCATTTCTAGGGACTGTAAATGTGGCCTGAACCGTAAGCCCTTAGCCCTTAGAGACTAAACCTACTGCATTTGATTCCACTCCCTTTTCAGTTCATTGTTTGGTAATTAGATCCTACCCACAGGATATCCGACATAATCCATCATGGTTGAATCAGAATACCTGATATAATTAGGATCAATCCATCTACCCAACCTGCTTGAATCAAGATTTAGCAAGTTAAAATTTGATTACTATATCATAAGGGGAAAGGATGGAAAACGATTAATTTTCAAACCAAAACAAACACGCTTTGAGTTTAACGGCGGATTATGCTCCCAAGTCACTGTCAATTCCTCCATCTTGACTTCAGAGGGCGATCAGTTTTTTAGCATGAAAAGGTAGATCTTGGTATGCTCTGGCTACCTAAGATTCAACCCTACTAGAGGCTCGCAACCTGATATGTGCTGTCATAACCAAATTCCAAACTTGAATTTGGTGTCTAGCAAATGGCATCAGATTCAGCTACAGTCAATGGTAGCTCTGGAAATTTGTATTAATGAGAATCAATACTTGGTGGGGACATTAACAAATTTTCTAGTTTAGGGCAAATGACAAGAGTGATCCTTCTGTGCCCAGCAAATATTTAAGGGCCTAGTTAGTTAATTATAATTTATTAAAAGTGGAAGATTAGTTGAGATCTAGCTTTTCAGTAACTGGTCCTGCCTCTAGTGTCTTTGATAGCTTGACCTAAACTCCTTTAGGCATTTATTCGCGTAGTTTTTGCCTTTGCCACCCCAGATTTAACATTCTAGAAAAAGGGATTACAGCCGAGCAAGAGGTCCGACGATACTTACGTAAATAATTTTTTAAAAATAAAAACTATTATTTTAATATATTTTCAAATAAAATAATTAAACAACAAACACGTTTTCTCCTTAAAAAAAAAAAAAAGAAGCAAGTAAATTTATTAAAGTCCAAGTACACCAAACCCATTCTCCAGTGACATGCCAGTGCTAGCTCATCAGTATGAACCGTCCTTGAAGACAAATCTCAACAATTCCATAGGACTAGTGACTTTCACACAGCTTTGTTCTGTTCCCACACATTTGGAATACTTCCAAACTGGCAAAGTACCAAACCAGTCCTCCTCACGGGAACATCACACGTTCATACTGTCCTGTAGCTTTTTAATCAAATTAAAAAAGTGGATCACCTGATGCATCTTATAACAAAATCTGCATTCCTAATGTTTTTTTTTATAGAACATGAATCTCAAGTAGAATCTTTTCGCTTAGATCTGCATATTGGATCAACATCAGTGATCAAGAGTGAAAAGAATAATGGGCAAACCTCAAATTAGTCCCCAATCAATAACCCAAATTTCAATCAAGTCCCCCATCAATCATCAACCGATATAAATAGTTGAGGGACTTTTTTGAGTTTTCCCATGAAATTTGATAAGCCAAGCTACCCACCAGATGCCATATATCAGAGGATCACCTTCGTTTCTCAGAGAAATACAGAAGGCATGGATCAAAGAATTCTTTTGATGATAAAGTTGCATTCCAAGAAAAGTGTACATGATTTCTCAATTGCTTCGATTTCTCCTGTGAGAACTAATTATCAGCTTTTTTAATTGGCAAATCAAGCCAAAGATCCACGCCAGAAACACCAAAATGTTTAGAAAAACTTAATCTATATTCACAGTAAATAGATTGCTACTAAGAGAGTATATTAATCCTTACATGATGTGTTGTTTTTTTATCAAGATCACCGCTTCCTATCTAGCACTCTTTTACTTCCTACACTCTAACAATCAGAACCAGAAAATGCCTCAAGAAAACCACAGGAATCACCAGATTTTGAACCCCATTACATTACTTTTCACCTTGATCACCATGTCTTTTTCTAGTAACTTTAATATAGCAAAAAACAGCAGCAAAAGTGGCAGTGGCAAGACCACCAATGATAATACCACCACCAGCAACAGACTTATCATATGAATGATGCTTTCCAAGCCTTCTGATCTCAGGAGCTTCAGCTTCTCTTGACTCTGTCTCTGTCTCTTCCTGGAGAGGACTCAATGCAGGCTTCTCTTCTGCTTCAACCCCTTTTGGCTTCACTCCTTCATGTTGAGCTTCAGATTTATCAGCCATAGCTTGAAGTACCAAGATCCCAAGAAAAATCAAGAAATAGAAACCAAATCTACCCATACTTCACCACCAAAAACAATTAAGTGATACAGCTAGATAGCTAGAGAAGTAAGATCAGAACAGGAACTTGTTTGAGTGAGTTCTGGGCACTTGGAGGAAGCGAAGGGCATTTGTGGGCTTTATATAAGGAGAGATTTTTGTTTGGCACTGTAAGCGTGTGGGCGTGTAGGGTTGTGTGTGGCTTGAAACAGCTGAGAAGGTTCAACTCGTGAAGCTTTTTAGGAGGAGAGATAGCCTGAGAGCGGAGTTCTGTTGGTGGGGTGTTGAAAACTAGGAAAGTATTTATGCAGAGGAGGCAGCTGTACCATCATTAAATTTTAATTTTTTTTATGTTTTTAAATTATTTTAATATAATAATATTAAAGGTGATTTAAAAAAATATATATATATTCTTCGCAGCTAACTAGAAGATGACATGGGAAGACAACTGTCTTCTGGAGGGATTTTTTCCTCGGTGACTGTTTATCTTTATATTTTAAAAAAATTTATAATCTTTTTATTTTTCAAATATTTTTAAAATTATTTTAATATGAGGATATCAAAAATAATTTTAAAATAATATTATTTTAATATATTTTAAATAAAAAATATTTTAACAAATAATTATATGTGTCTTGTGTTTCTGTACTTTTAGTTTTCTACTTTTTAAGGAAATATACTTTAATATTACTTAAAATTGAATCTCTTTACATTATGATTCTATTACCATTAAGGTAGTGTGGTCACAATTTCAAAAGTCGCTTTCAAATTAAAAGGATTTGATCTGCGTCAAACCCTGTATGGTTTTATATTGAAAAATATTAGATAAAAAAACTAAAACGCGTTGGCGGTGTAATATGTTACATTAACAAAATAATATGGAAGATACTGTATTTTTTTTATAATTTATTTTCGATGATCTGATTATAAATGAAAATTAATTAATTTTTATTTTTTAAATAATAATAAAATGGAAAGAAAATAGACCAAAAGGCTTAAAAAAAGAAGGGTGTGCCACTAGTTAGGTAAAAAATACACTTAGGTTTTTAAACTTTTAAAATAACATAAATCATATAATATAGATCCTTAAAGTTTTTAAAATATCAATTTTGGTATAAAAATTTATTTGTTTTGTTTTTCTAAATCCTATTTATAAAGAGAAGAGAGAGAAGAGTAGTTGAATTTTAACAATAATAATAAATAAATAAATAAATAAAAGATCTTCTTTCAAGTCATTTATAACCATCAAAATGAACCCTCTCCTCTTGTGTTCATAGGTAACATGAGATAGGAAGGGATTGATGGTGGTTGTTACAATATTGCTTGAAAAAGTATAAATAAATTGAGGAAGATAGATCTAGTTTAATTTAATTTCATGTTTTTAGATTTTTTTTTTTTGTATATTTTGGGTTAATGGCTTGGTTTATAAGTGTTTTAGATTATTATTTAATTTATGTTTTTAGATTATTATTTTTTTTGTATATTTTAATGGCTTGGTTAATTGGGTATATTTTGGGTTAATGGCTTGGTTTATCTCACATGTCATATGAATATTATTATACAATTATTAACAAAACCAGACCCCGAATTTTTAAAAAAAAAATACAACTTAAAAGAAATCCTAATTCTCTTTTATTTCTTTTCAAAGGAACCAAATTGAAGAGCATATTATTATTTTCAATGTATTGCTCCTAATAATCACTTATAGTAATAATTATTAAAAAAAAATATTTGTAATATGTTATTGTTTTATCGAAATTATATTTAATTGTTGATTTTTGATAAGTGTAAAATAGACTAATATAATGATTTACGATATAAACTGATTAGACCCAGCAAAATTCATATTATAAAGTGTAATTTAAAAAAAATTGATAAGCGTATATAATTTTGACTAAATTAAAGAATAATAACTGGGTTAATTTTCATTAATTATATTTGATTTAGAGGTGATAAAAATAAATACGGTCATGGATTGCAGGCATGATAGCAGGTAACGAGGACCATCATGTCGCAATCGGTGGTGCCTGCCATGGTGGGATCCACCAAAATTACCCAGGGGCCATGGGGGCATGGCTCACCAACCTCTACAAGATACAGCTACAGATTTTGATGAAGCAGAGGATAGCATCGTCACAATGTCAAAAGTTGCTTTCAGATGGAAAGCATTTGATTTCGGTCAAACTTTAGTTGCCGTTTACCATGGAAAAAAATAGTTATAGGTCTAAAACACGAGGATAATTCAATTTCTCACAACGTCCTGTGGATACCCTTTTTTTTAAAAAAAAATTATAAATGTTATTTATCTTTAATTTTTAAAATTTAAAAGTAAAGTTAATTTTGGTCTAAAATTTTATTTATTTATTTTTTATTCTAGATTTGAAAGAAATAAAAGAAAAACATCAAAATCTAATATTAAAAAAAAGAAAGTTCCATTGCCTCGATTCTAACAACAAAAATAATTTATATTAATTTTAAATTATTTTATTTAATAAAGAAGTTCACATTAAAAGTTTTTTATCTTGTAATTGTCTTGAAAAAATAAATTAATCTATAAGTTGCTTAAGATGTCTTGTATGTTATGCCCAAAAAATAAAAATAAAATAAATCTTTGGGTAGAAAAAACTGGACAATTAAATAATATGTTGTGTAACTTATTCTTTTAAAAAAATTGACGTGCATTTCACCCCATCAAAAATAAATTAGGGCTCCTATAGGGTCCTTCATAGATGGGCCAAACGTGTTTGTTCGGCTTACCGAATCTAGCAATTCTTGACTTTAAAAAAGAAATACTTTTAAAATTAATATTTTTATATGTAATTTCTAAATTAACAATATTTCTCTTTTCTTTTTTTTTTATCCTGCCTCTTTTAAATAATGATTGTTTTCTAGTTATTTATTTTATATATATTTAAATTTTTGAAAGATTGTTCTAATTTATCTATAATTGTTTTTTATGTTTTATATAAATGAAACTTATTGTAAAAAATTAAAAATATTTATTTTTAGATAATATTTTTAATATATATAGTCTTGCATAATATTTTTTGGTTTATTTAATTAATTTAATCTGTTTCTATTTCTATTTCTATTTAATTAAATAAAAAGATCAATTTTTGTGAAAAAAAAACATTAAAACAATTGGGCCAAAGATTCGAGATAATTTTTTTTAATCTATATGTAATTCTTAATTTTTTTCAATTTTCATTGTCAATTATTTTTTATTTATTTATTAGCACAAATGGTTATGAACTTATTTTATTAGATGTATATATAATTTTTTTTATTTTTAATGTTTTATATAAAAATGATTGCAAAAGTCTACATAATTATTTTTGAAAAAAAATAAATTGATTAATAACAAAATACAGCTAGTATAAGATAAAAAGTTGTGGAGCTCCATCGGCCTACCTTTGATAGCTAACCGTT
Organism: Populus ilicifolia; assembly: GCA_015708895.1. NCBI lineage: Eukaryota > Viridiplantae > Streptophyta > Magnoliopsida > Malpighiales > Salicaceae > Populus > Populus ilicifolia. The sequence continues at coordinate 271,266 of SRLM01000064.1, read as the reverse complement.
GGCATTTCTTAGCTGGAATTTTTTTTAATTAGTAACATCGATCTTTGGGTGAGTTTATATATATTTTAATTAAATGTATAAATTTATAAATTAATAATTATATAAATTTTTTAGTAATTATTATATTAACAATTACAAAACTCAAACTTGAAATAACAGAGAAAACAAGTCTTCTAATCTAAAACTTTAAATACTAAACCACTATTTAGATAATTAATATAAGTGTTCTGGTGACTTAGAAAATATTAGGTATATATAGTTATTCATTTATTTTCATATGCTTAATTATAACTTTTATTTTTGTATGCTTTTTAAAAATGAATTTAATATAAAAAAATTTTATATTAATATATTTTAGTATTNAAAAAAAAAAAAAGTAAAGGAGCTAAAAATTCAAAGCAGCCCAATTCACCAACATGTGTGACCTTCACGGCAGGTTCGTAATTAAAATAGATGTTCGTTGAAAACATAATGGATACAATTTTGTAAAGACAAATATATTTTTTTTAGTGAAAATTGTATTTTATTATTCAATTTTATTTTTTTTATAAGCATCATAGTTTATTGAATAAAAGTTAAAAATAATTAAAAAATATATTCATAAAAACTATAATCACTTGAATTGAAAAGGAAAAAACATATCTTTGATTTTGTTATTCCTTGCAAATAATATGATAGGTCTTTACGGAAATTCTAAATTTATTTTCAATTAATGTGTCTAATATGAAACAAAAAGTCATTAATGTTTAATTACCATAAAATTTATATTTTTAAGATCTTTTTATATGATAGGTTTTTACGGAAATTCTAAATTTATTTTTTATTTTTATTCTTCAATATTTTATTAATTATAATTTTTTGACACTATTTAATTTAAAATCCAAAATCCAGATTAAGTAAAGAGTTAGGTAAGAAATTATCATTTTTTTACATTTAATTTTTCTTGGGTACAAGCGAGAACATAACACAGAAAGTAATCTAATTGTTATATGCCATAGCTACTTCATTTGATTTTAACATCTATGAATTTTATTCGCCGACTCCCTTTCTCCATCAAACATTTTATGCATTTCCTTAATTTCGATGAAATGATAAGTCAAGATCTTTTGAGGAGTTCATGTTAGGCAAACCTTCACGTGAAGCTCCGAAGCCAGCGGCCACAAAGATGTCATATACATATGGATAGGATAATAAAATATATGAACCCGTGGATATGGCAATCAATTCTCAGCTAAGCAAGGCTTATCATTTTGTCAATTATTTATAAATTGGATCCCATGCTGTCCAGCATCTGGGAAGCAACAGCATTAGAGAGGGTTTGTAAGTATGTCAGTGGATCAAAAACTATTTTTTATTTAAAAATATATTAAAAAAATATTTTTAATTTTAGCACATTAAAATAATTTAAAATATTAAAACAAATTAATTTGAAATAAAACAAAAGGTAAAAAATTTAGTTTTTTTAAAATTTAAAAATTGTTCGGGTGGCTTTGGTTAAAACTTCTTTTCTTTAATATTTGAGGTAGTTTTGGTTATAGTGTTTTTTTTGTTTTTTTTTACAATTAGTTTGGAGGTTCCAAAATTAAGTGTACCTTCATGATCTAGTTAATTCACATAACCTTCGCTTAGTATATATAATAATTGTTAAATCTCATCTGAAACATGAATGTTTAAGTGCTTATAAGATCCGTGTTTTATTGAATTAACTTGTAAGTTATTAAGGTAGTTCGTAGATTTAGATTTTTCATTGTAGATATTGTAATATGGCATGAATTATAATCTTAATTAATTGTATAAGGATCTGACAATAAAAGTCTATTTGGTGGTTTTATTATATTAGTGATGGGTGACTCGTGTAATTTGATGTCGTTTGATTCGTTTTATACATACATATATATATCCAACCAACCAACCAACCATTTATAGGTATTGTTCGAATGGTTATTGATTGTATTGAGTGTGTATGGTGAATTTGCATGAATTAGGGCATGACTGTATCTATTAAGCATGGTGCTTCTGGGTTAGGCATACAATCCTCCAACAATATTTAGTGGGCAACAAAAGCTTCAAGTTCCCTGTCCTGTGTTAGTTACAACTTGCATGCAAGAGCACAATATCAGAACTGGGAAGCTACAGAACAACCTGATGGCGCCTTCTGTATTGCTGCTGGAGCTGGTAGTGACCGAAACAACATCATATATTGCAGCAAAAAACTGGAAGCTCTGCATTTATTGGATGTTTTCTTGATATATTTTGCTCAACGTACTGTCGTCTCTCTTGTCAGGATCCTTAAGATCAAGACCATGTAATGTGTTGCTGTTTGGTCCTTGGTACATCGGAGTCTCGTCCCCAGGTAATTGGAAAATCTTGTTTCTTTTGCTTGCTCTTTGTTTACTGCTATACCGCATGGGAGAGAACAATCAAATCCCAAACGAAAACAGTCGGAGAGTGCCACAGCGATCTCCACAACGACAGCGAGCCTCTCTTTCGGCATCCTCGCCATGAAACAGGTCTAATAACACATAAACCCCCAGCCCATTTTCTCAATAGCACAGGCATCTCGTAGCAGAAGATGAGAAGAAGGGATCAACTGTCACTGTTCGAACCCTTACTGCATTTGTCTCTACATATACATAATACAATAGAATGAACAGCGAATCACCCAGACGGCTCAGTTTTTCTGTTTTGTTATCATATATATACAATGCAATTTGTAATTTGTAATTTGCCAGATAGTACTATTGGGCTTCCATACTGAGCGTGTAGAAAATTATGCCAGGTTCTAATATTTGATTGGGCTTTCATTCGTGTTCTATTAAGGTCTAGCACCCTGCAGAAAGGTCCGCATAGAGTGGCTCGAAGGCCCCTGTAGAAAAGTGGTCGTCAAGGCAGCCGAAAACGTGGTTTATAAAAAAAAATTAAAAAAAATTAAAATTGTTTTGATGTATTATATCAAAAATAAATTTAAAAAATAAAAAAATATTTTAATATATTCAAAGTTAAAAATACTTTAAAAACAACTATTATTATATTTTCAAACATTCCGTAAACTATATTTATTTTGTTATTATTATTTGAAAATATAAAAAATAAATTTTAATCAAAATTATTTTGAATTTTGAAAAAACCTCTGTTTAGGCTGGCCTACACAAAATTCAATAATTCTACGCATGTTCGATTGCCTTTACACAGAATCCCAGTCTAATTCACACACACACACACACACACACACACACACACACATATATATATATCTTTAAACATTTGAAATCTAAGTCTTGACTATTTTATTATTACGGTGTCATGCATCTAAAAAATAAAATAAAAAATGGGGCATTGCTAACACAAAAGAAATTCAAGATTTTTCTTTTTTTGATCTTCGCTCTTCACCCTACAGCAGATTAGAACCACTTGTACAATGGCTTTAATTAGTGCAAATGAGACCAATGCCAACGGGCTACGGAAGAAAGCTTGTATACCGGAAAAGCTGGTTAAAAAGACTTGAATTATGCTTTAAAGATTTACCCTTTAAAGGTTTTTTTCGTGATGATTGGATTATTGTCTCCTCCACGTGATCACGATCAATAAAAACTTGCTTTCAACATGATCACTATGAGCTGCACAGCAGACTGCACGAAAAATGTGGAACAGCGCAAGGATTCTCGTCGCTGGTTTTTTGATATGATCATTTGATTCATTTTATTGAGATTTACTCTCCTTTTATCTCTCTTTCCTCTCTCCAATTATGCAGCCAATTTCACAATTATTTTTAGACGTGCATCGAGTTATGAATGTCGTGTTTTTTCGCGGTATGTATCCCTTATGTTATTTTATTTTAAAATAATTAATTAAAAAAACATGCGAATAAGCAAGAACATCCCAATTTTTCTTTGCCAAAACCATATATGAATCACAAACACTACGGAATTGCTTGTCTTTCACTGTTCAAAGGCGGCCTCTTCTAGGTGGCTCCAAATTGTTCATGTCCCTCACATTGTTTCCATCCATCTTAGCCAGATTCTTTACTCAAAGATAACTCAACTTTATTTCATAAAAATCTATGTTTTATCTAGATGTTGATGCATCACTTGTTTTATTTGGACATTAATCTTTGATTGACTAAAGGTGTTTAAATTGTGACAAAACCATTGTAAATTGTATCATTGTGTCTTGATTCCTTTCCTGTCGTAGTCATGGTGTAGTTGAGAGAGCCCTTTGACCTAAAAACTAGGATCGGTGCAAAGAGATTCCACACCTATATTCTCAAACGCTTATAGCCATGCATGCTGTCAAGAACTCGTCATGTCAGGTCATGCCAATGTTTAGATTGACGAAGGTTGATTCAATTTTTTGTTGTGTACTCATGAATTATCGATACATAAGACCCGAACCATGCTAATTTCATCAATCTACGGTCATTGAGCTTGACAATACCTCCTCCTCTTCTTATAAATCTCCTTGTGAAGTCATTGCGACATCTTTTCATTGAAAAGTGAATTATTTTTTGAAAAACAGTTGGAGTATAAATACTTTGATCCTTTCAACTATCTTAAGCATGGTTATAAAATTTTCACGATAATATAAAAACCTTACTTGACTTCAATCGAGTTTCTTTGAACTAAATAAAGTGGCATCATTTATTAAAATGTAACCGTATAACATTTCATTAAAAAAAACAAAATAATATTGGTTTTTAGTAGAAAAAAAATTGAATTAACCTCTCCACTTATAAGATGACTCAGCCGACTCAAAACCCAAGTCTTGAGCCGAGTCGTGATGTCAAGATGATGAATGGTGAGAGTGTCCCTCAAGCCTTCGGATGCATCCATAACCATGCTTGATGATTTTATGTAATGCAGCACACATGATCTCTGTAGAGTAAGATTGGACTGACGGGCCGGCAAATGATACCAAGAAACAAGCTATTGTTGCTTGTTGCTTGTTGCTTGTTGCTTGCTGGTGTTCGCCTCTCTTACATTGACTTCACAGTTCAACTTCCTGTGCCCTCTTTATCCCTTTGTATATCACAGGGCCCCTTAGTGAATCATTTGATCCTGAAAAGTGACCTCTCTCTCTCTCTCTGGCATTATTTTTACCAACCACAATTTAAGATGGCCCAGATGCATTCTATTGTCGTTGATATTAGTCACCTCCTAGCTCCCTCTCTCTCTTGGTGCCTTGACATTACTGACCTGAGAAAGGCACATTTTAAAGCAGGTGGCCATCCCATGCAGTAAGGGAAACTCAAAGCTCGAAAGGAAATTATGGCCCCATAAATCTTTATGGTTCATCAAGTTTATGGGTCCACGGTTGATGAATTGTGTTTTCTATCTCCGTCATCATCATTTTAATAATGTTATGAACTGATTACCACATAATTTTCACATATTTTTTCAGAGTCAGAATTATTTTCTGTGGCATGTGTCTCTCGTGATTGAAATAATTAACTAAACATCTAAAATGCGTGGTAATTTTACTGTGTGTATAAAACACAATGGACGTGTATTTCTTGTAATTTCATTTTGTTCGTTCATGTTTTATTTTATGTAATTTGATACTAATTGATGGCCAATTACTCCTACTTTGTTAGTCATTGATGAGATTAAAAGAAGGGACTGTAATAAAAAAGACAACAACCATGGGTTGTGTGTTAAAAGTTTAAGGAAAAATACACCTTCATCCTTTAACTTTAAAAAATTACATAAATTTTTAAATTTTAATACCTCAATTTTTTTCTAATTCTATTTTCATATAAAAGTTTTTTTTATATTTTGATATAAAAATCCCCGGTTGAGAGAGGAAAGAGAGGGGTCACTAGATATTGACTATAAAAAAAGAAAAACATTGTAAATATTGATTTAAGCCCTCAAAATGATGAATATTTTTGTTAAATTGTTCAACTTGATAATGGAAGTTCATATTAAATGTTTTATTACCGTAAAAGTGTGTGAAAATAATATTTGAACTCAGATAGATTTTTTATTTCAAGTTTATTTTAGTCTTGTGGTAGATTTTTTTATTTTTTATATTATAGATAGATTTATCACGATTCTTAAGATATTTTGAGTCAAAAAAGGGTTAAAAACAAGATTTTGAGTAAAAAATTTTAAGTCTTGATTTTTTAGCCACCATAATAGTTAAAAATTAGGCAAATCAAACGATATATCGTCTGTATTTAAAAAAAAAAAACATTAAGGCACACGACATATTATCCACGATAAATATAAAAAAAAATTAAAAGGTTAGTAGCATGGACTATCTTTGCATTCCAAGCCCAACAACTCTTGGCCTTTGATTTTTTATTTTTTAATTAATATTTTTATTTATTTATTTATAAGTAGATTAATACTCATTCTCTCTTTCATTTTGTTTAAAAAGATTATTTTAGATAAAAAAATATATTTTTTTGGTTATATATTTAAATTTTGAAGAGTTTTTCTAATTCATCTCTAATTTTTTTTTTCTTTTGTATAGATAAATCTTATTTTAAAAAATTGTGTTTTGCTCCTTTTATCTTATTCAATCACTTCAATTTGTATCTATATTTTTATTATCATTTAATTGAATATAAAAATTATAATAATAAATGTTTTTCCGCAAACTTATATGATGGGTCTCAATCTCGCTTGGCTCCTGATGATTGTTGAATTAACATTGATTTCATGCTTGAGTTGGAGGTCCCTTACTCTATGTATTGAGTTAAGTAATGTGTTATATAAAATAGTAAATATAATTGGATAAATCTTCATAAAAGCTAAAAAATAAATGAGAAACGTTAGAGCATATCACGATTTTGGGTATTAAAATCTTTTTATATAACATATTAATTATTATAAAATTAATCAAGAATAAATATATTTCTTTTTATTTTAAAATCAAATTAGATTCATCAAAATATTATTAGAAGCAAGAAATTTTAAACTAATATCAAAAAGGCATTTTTTATTTTCAAAATAGCCTTTTCTTATAATAATATCAATTAAGAAGTAATTTCTTATATATATATATATATAAATATAAAACACAAAGAACTAATAAAAATGCGCGGCATTAAAATAAAATTTTTTAGAAAAATTTCTTGATGATAGTTTTTATCGTAAAACTAGCGAAAATTAATCTTACATGCGGCGAACAAGAAATTATAAATTAAGAGTTGAAATCAGATAAATGTCTAGATATGTCGGCTAGAACAACCTCTAATTCAGAAAGTCAACACGAATTAATCTTGAAATGTGTGCTTGACGATACACGGTTCTGTTTGGTTGCTTTCGGCTAAGGTCTCATCACACTCATGGCTACAGGACAGCGTATGATGAAGAATCAAACATGAAACAAGAAAGTTTGCATAGTTCCAAAATCTCAAGGTCCAATCGTAAACCTAATTCTTTGTTTTGCATTTCGTACCGTTTTAGGTGCAATGATTTTGTTAAACGATGCTCTTTTTTTTTTTAATGAATGTTTCTCCAGAAAAATAATTAAATTGATATTTTTTATTATTATTGTAATGAGATTATAATTAAATTTTAAATCATCTAAATTTAAAATTAATCTCAAATAAAATTGTTAACTAATTATAATTGTATTTAATTCTCTTTAATGATATATTTAAAATGATGTTTTAATAATATTAAGAGTGTGTAAAATAAAGTCTCAGCGTATTCTTGGTATTTTTTTTTTTACTTCTTTTTTCCCCTCTTATGTTATCTCTTTTTATTTTTTGACTATTAGATTTTATTTTTTATTATTAAATATTAAAATTTATATCTACATAATTAGATTTTCATGAATTTTAATACTGATTTATATATATATATATTTATTTAAATATACCATGCACATTTATGATTTCTGTGTTCTATATTGTATTCCAAATACTTTTTTAATATATTATTTTTCCAGAACTTTTATCAAATAGTGTGATTTTGTTTTTAGAAAAATCCATTTCGGCTTGAAACACAATTTTCACCACTTCCACGCCGGCCCAGTGATGGCTTTTCATCTTTGATTGTGCTCCTTTTCTGTTCTTTGCTATTCTATAATTTCTTATACATGAAACGTTTTCGTCAAGTTCCATTTGTTTCTGAGAATGAAACTTCAGACTAGTTGTCCGCCTAAACGCTCCCTGCAACCCCACCTTCTGTTCCTTTCTATAAATCAAATCACACCCATGGTTTTGCCCTTCTTCTAAAACCATGGTGATGGCAGTATTCTCACTTCCTGGCCACGCAGAAGTAATCCTCACAGACCACTAAAAGACAACCCTAAAGTTGAATTCGACCTCTCATCTTCCCTAAGGAAGAGGGTCCACAATGCCAACCTTTTCCTTTGTTTCTCTCCAAACTATGATGCAGGGATCTCTTGTACCATTTCTTGCACAACCTTATCTTTTCTTCTTCATCCACCATCAGCCATAATTTTCATGTCCATGGCCCCAATGGAAATGTACCCATTGTTGGATTGCTAGACAGACCCATTTGAATTACATGGGGCATGGCGGCAACTTGACACATTATCACCCATTTTGCTCAGTGAGGCCATTGTTACAACAGAAACAAGGAAAAAACAAATCATATTTATCTTTCACACTATCTTACAACCTGAAAGAGGACTACATGAACAAAATAACAAACATGGAGTCCATGTTGATGCGACTTTGATTCAATTCTTCTTCCATTCCTTTTTTACAATAGTACCCCTCCATGCCCATAAATCCTTATTAACATTACTGGTGGTGATGGTGCAGACACTCCAGAGGAGCGGCTGGGAACCTAGCAGTGTCACTGCAGTAGTCATATATCAAGTGGTTAGCCCTAACCCACAGGAGCTGGTGGCTCTGGTGCACATTGAGCGCAGACAATGTTGGCTCATCCCACCAATACCTCTTCTCACCACTACTGCTACATTTCTTAGCGTTATCATCTGCTGCTATCGATGCTGGACACTCACATGCATTGATTTCAAATCCTTTGTAAGAGGCAACAAAGGGTGCGTGGCTCCAATCAGTCTTGACACGGCCACCTTGTGTAGCCCAATCGTCCGCGTTCCATATTGAGCTGTATACGCCCATAGCTTGGTCCCTTGGAAAGGGAATCCCTTTGTTTTCCATATTGGTGTGCAATCTAATTGGGGTATCATCCACTAGAAACCTGAGCACAAAGAAACATGTAGAACAACACATCTCAGAGCTTATACTACTCACACATGACTTTCATGCACCACGAGCATGACCTAAGAGTAAGACATACAGAACTGAACAGCATTGAAATATACCTTTTCCAGTTTCATGGCAACAGGCTTTGCCTCGCATGCACGTGAAATTACAAAGCAACCCACCCGGGTGCATGCACAGATCCCCATGTCTATGTCATGCATGCATAATGCACATATTGATATTAACAAGTTATGCGTGTGTGTGAGTGTGTGTAGCGAACATGATTCTAATATACAATATATTGCGCAAGTAGAGAGAAGCATCTTTTTGTGAGAAACTGACAGGGCTTACACAACATGCCGCTGGTTCCAAAAGATGGAGTAATAGTGGAAATCCTTGGTAGGGTCAAACCACAGGCTCAATCTTTGTTCTCTATTACCCACACCATTAACATACACATTGGTTTGAACCAAGTAAGGTTCACCTGTGGTGTTGCCAAGGAACTCAAAATCAAACTCATTGTGATTTGTACCTTCGGATGACATCTGTTTCATCAAAAGATGAAAACTTTAGACAAAACCCATGAATAAAATGTCACTATCAACATAAGCATAATTAAATAAAAAGATGGAATGGTTTTGACTTTACTGACGTGATAATAAATAATTGTTGTGCGGGGACTAAGCTAATAAATACAAGATAAATGTGGACTTACGAGAAATTAGGAGACATAAAACTAGTGGGTAAATACTAGCACTAGTGATTCGATACTAGCCTACTCATCAAGCAAATGAATTCAAGATTAAAAATTGCCTGCAACCATTAAAAAAAAAATTTGCCTGCAACCCGGTACATTTTTCATGAATGGGGACAAACAACGGTCTGGATCATGGGATAATCCGGCTAAGTAACTATCAATTCTATTTCAAGTGACTGAGATGAAGGATAAAAAATTTGATTGAATTGAATATACTTACATAGAAAGCAGTAACAGTCCCGGCAGAGTCACCCTCTACAAGCTTAATTTGGACTGTGACTTTCCCAAACATATACTTGCTTTTAGATTGAAATCCAGCACCTGGTAAAAAAAATTTCCATTAGTCTATCAATACCAACAAGACTAAAGTTCAGAGAAACCAAACACAAGAACACACATCTGTCGCTAAAATGTACTCGCTAGACACATGAAAACACTGCAAGAAAGCTTCTGTTTACAAACAGAACCAGCGGAACATTTAAAGCCAGAAGCATTCTCTTCATACAGAAATGGGCTTAAGAAGCACAAAAACTTAGCCAGCAATTAAGCTAGCTGTATTGGTTCAAAGTTTCAGTATTTGCGGGGAAAACGAAGCTTATTTACCAGAATAGCTATCAAGTTTGAGCCTAAGAAGCTCTCCTTCATAAGCCAAGTGATCTTGAGCCCAACTTGGTTGAAAGAGCTCAAACTTGGCTGAACTAACCAAGCCCGCCATTAAAGAGAAAGCAACCAAGAAACCCAACATTTTAAATGCTGAAACAGCCATTGAAATGAGAGAACGAAGTCGAGAGAGAGTGTGAGGAGTGAAGCTCTCTACTCTATAATGGTTTATAAGCAAAACAGAGAGCCTTTTTATAGCCCCGAAACTCCGCTCTATTGGCTTCCTCTATAAGACCCCGTTTAAATGATTTTTTAAAACTAACGATTTAATTTTACTGTACCATTAGCCACTTCAGCAAATGTTATACCACGTCAGCAAATTTTATGCATCAACTCCCGCTCAATTCAGAATTAAAACACTATTTGGGGCAGTTTCTTTACTTGATTAAATTTAATTATAATATCTAAATTTAATTTAATTGATCAATAAATTTAATTTAAAATTTTTAAAATACATAATTAAATCCATTTTATTTTATATATTACCCCATTAATTTCATTTTATTTGTTTAAATATTTTTTTAAAAAGTAGGTAAATAAATATTTTAAAAGGATTAGTTTTAACATTAATTTTTTCTTTTTATTAAAGAAAATCAGGTGGACTAAATTTTATTTTTTGTATTATTTTTAAAATTTTAATTCAATTTGAAATTCAATTGTTGATTCTTCAAACAGTTATAAATATAAAATTGTTGAATAAAACTTAATTTAAAAGACTTTATACATTCTTGAAACTTTATTCAGACGATATTTTAGTTTAATAGGTCAATGTTAGCCGGAGTTTAATAATATCAAGGTTTGTGAATTAATAAATAAATAAATAAATTTTCCCGGGACGGGAAGCTTGCACCCCACGCCGTGTCATTTGCCACGTCGGAAGAAAAATGTGACAAAAATTTCCAAGAAATCTGAAAAATAAAAAATGTAGCCGTTACTGTGTTGCTTTGCTTGGCTGGATAAAGCTGGTAACGCAAGGATCAGTTTCAGGTATAAGCCAATAAGCCCATGACACGCGGTGCAATACAGCTGTTTCACTGTCCTGTCCAGTTGTCACTGCCAGAATTGAGTTTTAAAAAAAAAGTTTCCCTCTTTTACTCTCATTGCATTTGGTGTCTCTCTTGCAGACAAGAACTGAGAACACTCCCATGGTTGTGTTGCTAAACCCCACTCGCTCTGTGGGAGTGACACGTCATAACTATTATTTATTTTTAATTCCGTGAAATTATGGAGAATTTCTTTTATGCTATAGTTGTTCATGTTATGAGATGGGCAAGTGAGGGTCCAGGATTTATGGGGGGTAAAACAACGCAATGATCAACTCCCTTATCGTCGTGTCTTTATATACATATACAATATTGTTTTGTCACCGTAAACCAAAGATTAAGATGGAGAAATTCCGTGTAATGGTACTTGCCATCATTATTTGGAAGCTTCATGGTATGGAATAAGGTTCAACGTGGAGTATAATATTGTAGTTTATTTCCGCTCCACTCCTTTGTCCAACTAAAAAGCATCATGGATTTGGCTTTAGTTTCAATGATTATGGAGCAATAATTCTCCATTGCCATCCTCTCTGCATTTCTTAAATTCTTATCGAATCAAGTTATTATTTAATTCACATTCTTAATCACTTTAATGTCACGCATAATTCTCTTGTTTTTAATCTATTTTTTTCTTTATTTTAACTTTATTTTTTAAAATATTTTTAGTGTGCTGGTAATGTTATTTTTGAAAATATTATTTTTAAATGGAAAAAGAAAGTATTTTTGACGGGCAGCTTTGATTCCAGAATGGTTAAAGAGAATGACAGGGAGGCCATCACAGAACTGTTGTCCCTTTACCGTGCACGAAGAAAGAAAGCTTCACACATATCCAGAAATTCATGTCCACTTCACTCTGCTGTGTTAGCAGAATCTCTGACAATCCAATGAAACTTCCCCAAGTGGCAAGAGATATTTCTTTGCCTTGGAAATATCTTAACAGGAGTACACCCGCCTGCGCGTGTAGTTTAATTTATTTTCGTGGGTGAAAACTTCCCAGCCAGCCAGTCTTTATTGCATCAAGCTGGCATTTTTTGGTGCTCGATTGCCATTGGTTCCTGTATAAATTACAAGATTGTTTTCTCACACGAGATGGGGATTTTCACATGTGGATAAGGTGCTTTACAAGCGCGTAACAGTATTTTTAAAAACAACACACGTTAAAAAAAAAAAAACAACAAATCAAAATAATTTTTTTAATTTATTATTGTAGTAAATTTTTTCATCAGAGTTTCGAAAATGAAAATAAAAATTATAATCTCTTTAAAAAAGAAATTATGACTTCTGCCACGGATATATATATATATATATTAATTAGTGAAAACTTTTAAAATTATAATTAAAATAAATAGTATTATTAATCACACCACATCACATCATCTTTGAATGAACTATATATTTTAATGTGAAGTTATTCTACCGCGTGATTTTTATAAAAAATATTTTTTAAAATTTTTATATTAGTATATTAACATTACATAAAAAAAATAAAAATTTAATTTTATATATTAAAGAATATAACACATAAAAAAAAAAACTAGCGAGAGCTCGTATATATCCATGAACTAGGGGCACGGACTATTAATTGTTGTCCTAAAAATAATAATTAGTAGCCGTTGTAATCATGGACCGCTTTAACCTAGCTGGTGGATCAGCTCCACAACACTAATTGCAGTGACAGCTTGGTACGTTCATTATAATATTGGGGATGGGTTGTTCTCGTGATTTCCAGCTATGCTCCTCTCCCAATCACCAGCATTGGTTAATGATATGATTTTAAGAACTTGAGATCCACGGCATGTACTAGGTTAGATTTTTAATTGGATTAAACAAGTTATTAGTCAATAAAACTTTATTAATTTAATTAGATTTTTAGTGATTCAATTGAATTAATCAGTCTCGGTTCTTCGTTAGTGACATGGTTTTTTTTTTTCAAGTGAAATGATCTCATTTTAATAAAATTAATTTATTTAAGTTAATATAAAAATTTACAGAATAACTTAATAATTCAATAATCTGTGTTATTTTCCAACCACCTGATGGAATCTCAAGTCAAATGCCATAAAACCAAATTAATTTAAATAATTCAGGTGAGAGAAATTTGGTTTGATTTTTTTCCCAAGCTGAGACTTCAAATTGCTTGTGATTTAATAGTTTTGATGGTAGAAATAATAAAATTTTAAAAATATTTTTAAAAATATAAAAGTATAAGATTGTTTGATTTTAAATTTAAAAAATATTTTTTTATTTTAAAATGTATTAAAATAATATTTTTTATTTTAAAAAATTATTTTTATATTAACACGTTAAATTGATACGAGAAAATTAAAATAATATTAATTTAAAATAAAATAAAAATAAAACTTTTTAAAATACTTTCAAAAACACAGTAGCAGACAGAGTCTTCCTCCATATTCAATGAATCTGACATGCTGGGTGGGCATCGAATTTTTATTTTCTACTGTGAGTTCACGGCTGAGGACTTTCTTGTTCTCTTTTCACCGGAAAAAGTGAACACGGATTTCAATTCAAGCATCGACTAACTATTCTGGCGGCCGTTGTTCAGTATCCACCCCACCAAATCTCGTGATCAGCCAAATTAATCATTAATCATAAACTTGACTAAGAAATATGCTTGTTCATTGCATCATTGTTTGAGATTCAAATTTCAGTATAAATATAATAAAAGTGAAACAATATTTTGAGAAATAACATAATAAAAAATAACTTAGAAATACAAGATAAACATATAATTTAAGCACTTGTTATTTCTAAATCATAGGTTTAGTTTTTTCGTGCTAGCGTAACTTTGATCGGGATAATTTTTTTACTTGTTATTGTTATCTTGTTATTTTTATATTATTTTATTAAAATAGCTAGAAAATATATTAAAATATTATTATTTTTTAAAATTATTTTTAATATTGGATATAAAAGCGATAAAAAAACTAAAACAAAGTTAACTTGGAATAAAAAACATATAAATTTAATAAATCTTATTATAAACTCTTTTAAAATAAAAAACAAGCCGGAACTCCAGGACTTAATCCTATTATTAAATCTCCATTACTTTTTAAAGGAACACGATCATCTCATAATTTATTTATTTTCTGTCTGGGTATCCGGCGTGCCATCAATCTAGTACGAATAACTAAAGATTTCGTGGGAATCCAAGGAGATGATGACCTGAGAAAGCAAGATGCATCGATTACAGTGATAAAAAAAAGGGCCATAATAGAATAGTAATTATAGTGTAGAGGGCTGCATAGGGTTCTTGCAGTCATGGGCAGAAGCCAGCTAATACCAAGAGAGATTAAGCAAATCCCGAAAAATTAATAATTAATGATACCACTCTGGATTAGGGCTAGCTATTGTCACGTGTCAGAATCTTACACAGGCAAGACTGTAGATGCACGGACAGCATGCAGTGGACTGCACGCATGTTGACGTATACATGTCTTATCCAACATGGCCTTCGATCTCTCTCTCTCTCTCTCCTCTCAGCGCCTGGGACTTGTTTTGTCTGTAAATAAAAAATCCCTTTGGTGAGTTTAATCCGCTACATATCATTACAGAATTGCTACGGTGCTGCTATCTTCCAATGCAGTTTAATTATAATATCAAGTTTGAATTCAATTGTATTTATATATTTAAAATGTATAAAAATTGAATTAAATTAATTTTCTTCGGTTTCTAACTATCAGAATATCATTAAATTAATCTTTTGATCAAGTTTTGAAGAGAATATCCGTACTTGAAAAAATTGCATTTACAAGAATCTTTTTTTTTTTGCCTCCCACGATCACTGGTTCACGATCAAAGGGCAGCGTAACAAACAAATCCACAGCATGCGAGTCAACATCTTAAGGATGATGAGGACACTTTCCATTCTTTGATGGGGGGCTCGTGTTTGAGCTCATGCTATGGGCTGCATAGCAGGGTGGAGCGAGTGGGAAGGTGGGCCGATTGGGCGGAGAAAAAGTGTTTAAAATATGGTGGTGGGATTAGGTGACGGCTAGTAGGAGACATCTGTGAGCAATTTTGCAGTTTCCAGGTTGTGGAATTTGAGCCGACATGCCTTCTCTTACAAGAGTCACTCACTTACTCGAGGACAAAGTAAATTTTACTGTATTTTTCTGTTCATTCTTGTTGGGTATTGATACAACCTGGAAACAATTAATGGATTTGGCATTTCTCGTGGCCTTTTACGGAGAGCATGATTGTCGTTTCCGTGTTTTATTTCTTTTAAAAATATGATTTTATTTTAACCTCTCAAGATCAAACATGATTGTTTCTGAGACAGAGAGGTATGTATATACATGCTGAATTTTGTCAGTGAAGATAGAAAAAACCGACAAATAGTTCACCATCATCAGAGTTTTTGAAAGCCATTTTGTTTCGTTCTGAAAATCAACTGTGGATTTCTTAGAAAAACAATTATTATATTTCTAATTTTGTTTTTCAAATAGAAAACAGTACTAAGAAATCCTGAAATTATTAGTCCTTGTAAATCTTGAAGACAATATTGTCAGGTATGGCTAAACACAAGAAATAGCTGATTCCAATGGCCAATGGGCATGTTTTTATTCACTCCAAGCAATCATAAAACTGTGGATTGAACCCAGAAAGAGTTTTGAGGAACACAAGAACAAACGACAGCAACTCGTACAAAAACCAACTTCCAAGAACCAGCAGCCCCCACTTCATCCAATCGATTTTGTTTATAATTCACGCTACAAGTACGATGGCTCCCATCTACAGAGGGATAAAAGACAAAAAACGGGGAATTTCTTACCATGTTTATTACGTATATAGTCTGCAAAAACATTGCTCGAAAAACTTGTTCCATCGAAGGTCCAAAGATGCCGTAGTGTTTGGATCTTCTATGGACTTCGGTTTATGGAAGGACTAAACAAGCCTTTTCACTTCGAATAGCTAAACTATCATCTGCTAAAGAAACTCCTATGCACGACGTTAACAGGCAAAGCATAAGCAGGATCGATGGCTTCTCATGAATCTCCAAAGAACAGTGTTTTATTATTAAGGCCATGTTTATGTTTATTTTTTGGAATACAGTTTTTAAAAATTATTTTTTAAATTTTTTTATATTTATTTAACGTTAGAAAAACTGGTTAATAGAAAATATTTTTCGATCAACAAAAAATACTTTATAGTCAATAAAAAACACTTCCTGATTAATAAAAACACTTTCTGATTAATGAAAATATTTTTTAATAAAATTTAACTTAGTTTTCAAGAAATTGTTTTTCTTTTTAACTATGTTTGTTTCTCGGAAGTAATTTCTAGAAAAACACTTTCCAAACTTTCTTGTATTTGTTTTTCAAAACGTGATTTCTAGAAAAAACATTTTTCAAATTTTCATGTGTTTTTTTATTGTTAGGAAAGTTAATAAATAGAAAACACTTTTCAGTCAAAGAAAAATTTAGCTTGATTTTCAAGAAAGTATTTTCTTGAAAAATTTGGGAGAAAAATACTTTATGAAAGTTGTAAAAAATTTAGAAATGTTATTATTTGCTGATTATATCAAATTTAATCATTAAACTTTTGATTGTTATATATATTTTGTTTTGAATATTTATTTTTCAATTTCATTTCTTAAAATTTAATTTTTAAATTAACTTTAATTCTTAGTTTTATAATTGTTATTTTTTTTCTATTATTTTTTTATTGAATTGTTTTCTATCAAATTTAGTCCTCATTCTTTTGATTGTTATTTATTTTATTTGAAATACTTTATGAAATGTTAATTATTGTTATTTTAATTTCTTTATTTTTTTTAGATTTGATCTTTATTATTTTGATTATTATTTATTTTATTTGAGATAATTTATGAATTTTTTTTAATTTTATTATTATTCAACTTTTTAATTTGTAAGATTTATTTCTTATTATTTTAATAAACTTGAGAAAAATAAAATATTCATAAATTATTGTGCAGTTCATTTTCATAACATAATCAAATACTGAAAAATATTTTTCATTTTATTTTTCATAATACTACCAAATATCAAAAAATACTTTACTTTTCAGGAATTCAATTTTTTCATAATTCAATTCCCTTGAAATTCATTTAAAAAAAAACAACTTTACTACAAATAAACAGAGATTAGAAACAAAAAAAAAACGACTTTGTTTTGTACACAAAATTAAAAATAAAAATAAAATCCTTAATGTTGGCACTCCATAATCCACTGAATCACTTCATTTGAATCCACAGCATCTAGTTTTCCTAGAAGATCAAGAGTAGCCAACCCCCCGCTACACAACAGATTCAGACTATCCTTTCTCTCTAGCAACATAGCAAGCCAAAAATATCCTCAAAGTCAGGGTATAATGTAAACAACGATCGAGTAAAGAATCACAGGAGTGCTGAATCTTCAGAACCCTCACCTTTTCAACTGATGCAAAGTATTGAACATGTATGTCAACAGCCAGCTCCCCCATCTGCCATCAGTGTACACATAAAATTCATAGTCTTCCCAGTTGCATGTACTAAAAAAGTGAAATCTACTATACAAAAAATCAAGATAACACTCTAGTTCTCGTAATTCCACTTAATTGAAAGTGGGGTTCTTTCAATTTTCTTCACATTCATCAAAAAAAGAAAACAATTTTCACATTACTATGACAAGATCGCCCATATTAAACTAAGCATGTGTGGTGAATTTGCTCCAAGTCTCAAACTTTTAATCATCCACAATCATTTTAAACATCACACCAAACGCCATCTGTGCAGTTTTTTATGCTAGATTATTCAAATATTTGCTTAAACAGCAAAAATAAGGACAACCCAGAAAACAAAAACAGCTAAAAACAGAATCAGCATGACTGTGAAGACCAAAACAATGCAGTTCAAGGGAGATAAGAGGTGGTTATCTGGTTATTGTCTGTTGTTACGATCCTTTGTAATCGACGTGTTCAATGTGAAACTAATCAAAGTTCCAATCCCAGAATTCTTGGATTTCTTGGCAGTTCAGTTGTCAGAGACCAGCAACCCAGGGAGGCCGGACTTTTAGCATTGTGTCCCTCTTTGGGCCTTGGTTTTCTTGCTGAATTTGTGGGCTTAGCCTTGACAGTCGGCTCATTTAGGGCTTTATTTTAAATTGGGTTTAGGCCTCAAACTGTTATCTCCGAATAATTTATCGAAAACAAACTGGCCAACTAAGCTTTAAATTGGGTGCATAATGATAGTTTAATTAATTAAATGTGATTATATATATAAGTTGTTAAAATAACCAACATCAAAGTGGATATATAAATAATATATATAAAACTTGTTTCAAAATTAACCCGGTAATAAAAAACAAAAAGATGATATTATTTTTATGTTTTTTAAATCCTGCTTGTTTTACTGGTGCATTTGAAAAAATAGTAGCTAGGGTTGACTCGCGGGCCACTCACTCAACTCACAAATCGATTTTTTCTTCGAAACGATGCGAAACACCTTGTCGTTGAATTGTATCAGTTAAGTTCAATGTAGATACAGGATCAGAAGATGTTCTCAACATCATTTGGGTACTTCAAAACTAGTTATCTTCTAGGGTTCTGGTACGATATTTTTTATCAGCTTCACTAGGCAATATATAACACCCGGAAAAAAAAACACCAGTTAATCCAAACCATAACACAAGGGAAAAGACTATAAAAAATTGATGAAATGATACATACAACGTTATTAAGTGGCATGATTTCAGCAAGGGTACTGTGCTTGTAAGTTATTTAGGCAACGGTTTTGGAAATGGTGATAACTGGCAAGTCCAAGGCCAAGAATGTGCATGCAAAGTACTGTCACGAATCATAATAATGCAAGAATAAGGTCTTTGACTGAGACGGGCTTGAAGCTAGCTGGTAGTAGCGTCTTGTCCGTCCATGGAGGAAAATCCAAATAGGTTACATGGTTTGTTCATTTCAATCATTGCTCCTATGATTACCTTCTTAAAAAAAATAAAATTAGATAGCTTATATACATTTTGAAACAATATATGGGAAGTTCTGTATACTATAAAATAAATTTTTTTCTTAAAAAATTGTATGTAAATATATAATATTGACTAGTAAGATGAATTGATTTAGGATTTGAATAATTTATGTTATATTCATAAAATTCAAAGTATTCATTTTGATCTAAGATTTATAATTTTTATTTACTCATAAACAAAAACTAATAACTTTTTTAAATTTCAGTAATTCACTAAATTGGTTTCATCAAAATAAATGATGAATAGTGAATTGAGTTTTTAGTCAAATATAATCAATTTAAATGCGAGTTTTTACTTAGTTTTAGTTATTCTTGAAAAAAAAATCCTTATCAAAACATTAGAACTTTCAGTATTAAATACTTAGTAAATATATATATATATATAAACAATGATTAGGAAAGACATTTAAATTGAAAATTATAGGGAGTATATGATTGTAAAATGAACTAATGTGAAACTCTTAAACGAGCTTGAATAACCTAAATTGTTTGATTTGGCTTGAATGATTTATCTAGTATTTATAAACCTTGATTATATTAACTTAGCTAATTATGAAATGAAATGTAAAGAATTATCTGCTGGGCCATTTAAAACTCAACAGAGAAGCTTGCGGCTTAGCTCATAAAATAAATGACATGTCATCTGCCTATTACAAACGACAAGTCCTCAAAGTTTGAAGTACCCTTCTTCTTCCTTCACCAAATCAGCTTCTCCGTGACTGTCCACACATCAGTACTCTGCGCATAGTGGAAGAAAGACTTATTGTTCATATTTGGAACAAAGCCGCCGCTTTCTTCATCCGGGTTCGCTCTCTTTCTTTTTAATATCTCTTTTTTCGTTCAAAGTTTGTGTGTTTTTTCTTTTTTGTAACTATAGTTTGATTCTTTTTTGGATTTTTTGAAGGCTAATGGAAGATGATGTTTCAAACCCGTTTCGTAGAATGTCAATGCGAACCCGAAAGATGGCTCCAAAAATGGCAGCTGCGCTTGCCAGCAGTGATAACAGAACTCAGGTTTCTGTTTTTTTATTGAAAAGATTGAAAAAAAATTGTTTTGCAATTGTTTGATCAATTAAAGAAGGAAGTGGTGAAATGGGTTTCTGTTTTAAAATGAGAAGATTGAAAAAATTTATCGTTTTATTGATGCTTGGCTGACTTGAGAAAGATAGTAGTAAATGGGGCTTTGTTTTTCTTTGCAAAGATCGAAGCTTTATGTTGTTTTAGTTAAGTTTGGTTGATTTAAAGAAGATGGTTTTGGATTTATTTTTTCTAAGGCAGCAATTGCTAGACTTGAAGCATTGGAGAATGATTATACAGGGATGGAAACAGTAGAAGCTGTTGATGATGACGAGGCTTCTCTTGATGATGACGATGATGGTATTAGAGTCTCTCATTCATTTCTTTCTTGCGGTTTTTTCTGTCTTGAGAATAACTTGTTACATTTTCCGTTTATATGCTTTGCTTTGTATGGTTTCAAGTTGAAGAGAATGTCCTTCGAGACATTGAAGGCGTGGAAGTGTTTTGTCTGTGTATGATATGTTTATGTCTGCCTCTGTCGTTTATCTTTTGTAAGAATTCTATGTAGCCAGCGGGTTTTGTTTACTAGCATTCACGAAGAAGTATTGTTGCATGCATCTTTTTTCTGCTATTTTTTCAGGGTGCCAGTTATCTATTCTAATGCATCTTATGTTTAACAAGACAAGCTTCTGGTACTTTACCATTTGGATTGAAACATGTCCCTTTTTGTGAATTTGATTTTCAATAATGTTATGCAAGGCTATGTCCCGTATTTATGTATTTACCTTTATTTTAAAATGTTCTCTATGGGCTCAGCATGCATTTATTTAAAAAGTTTCGAAATTATAACTTAGTTTGTTAGGACTAATATTTCTTTCTGAGATTAGAGATCATTTTTTCTTTTCTTTTCTTTTCTTTTCTTTTGTAATTTTTTCCATTTGATTTCTTATTGTCTTTGTTCTGGCATTCAGATCTTTCATTTTTTTTCTGTCTTGGTAATTTGATCACCAATCCATAACCAGTATTTGATTCTTTGAATGGGTGTTATGTGAACTTTTGAATGGGGAGAAGGATAAGCCTTCTTGAAATTCCTTCCAAGTTTTTATATCACCAGTAGTGGTAGTCCAACGGGATTCCTTAGCGAAGTGAAAGTTGATCAAATTGTGCATGTTTTTTCTCAATATTATTTTTAAACATTCTTTGATCTCCATTGCAGTCTATATACAAAAGAAGCAGAAAGGCACAAAGCGTAAAACTCGGCAAGCAAAAGCGCTTGAGAATGCTAGGAAAGCCCCAAGAAATTTTTTGGAACTCTTACATGAGGTATGAATGGAAACATCCATTCTCTGACTTATATTAATTGTATGGATAGATGGTTTTAAATGTTCAACCTATGAAAACAGGCGAACCTGGAAGCTTTGCCTCCGCATGTTCCATCCTATCTGAGGGCAGCAGTGGGACCTCCAAGTTCTACCTGCCGCAGGCATTTCTGCACTGTTTGTGGGTTCACTTCCAATTATACATGTGCCAAGTGTGGAATGCGCTTTTGTTCAATCCGGTGCCAGAAAATACATGATGATACACGTTGCCTGAAATTTGTGGCCTGATTGGTAAGATTTGAGCCAGGCTGTTTCTTGTAGATATAACAACACTTCATCTCCATGAGCGCACTTTGATATGCTGGAGCTTTTTATGGATTGTGCCACTCTGATTTTCAATATGTACATTGGATATAAGAAAAGGGAGGCTGTTTTTTCATTATTTTTTGTACATTTACATCTATTTAGTTTTATTCAGTCAGGTGACCGAGGGTGCATTTTAATTGTCAATTTGTGCATTTAGTCTGTAGGAAGTAGGGCGTTGCTTCTGTCTATAGATTTGATTTTAATGTAGCTGGTAAAAATATAGTTGGTTTGATCCACTCAGTTGACTTGTTTTTCTTCTTTCTTTTTATCCCAGACTGAGTTTTTAATCAATCCCAGGATTATTGGCTGTGTCCCAGGTTGCTTTTACACATTTTTAGCAAATGTGTTGCTAGGTTTTCCTATGTTATTAGATCATTTAGGACACGAACAGAGTCATTATTCTATCCTACGAGCTAAATCCATTTCATGGGACAGACATGTTAACATTTGCTAACTACATATTACTTACTGACAGTAAAATGAAATGGAAGTGATATTCCAACTTCTCATAATTCAGAAAATTTTCTTGATTTTAAAACAAATACACTCAATCCAGACACGTACCAAATCAATTGCATAATGGAACATAGTCCTTCTAGGGACATAACTAGTAGAAAATAAGCTAGTTTAGAATACGTGCATCCCAGGATTCAGACAAACAAATCCATTTATATCTTAGGACTGACTTTAGAAACTGTAAATTGATCATCAACTGAGAAGACTAGATGCAATTGCTGGGGAGCCTTTTAATGGTGTGATCTTTAACACCGAGGCAGATCAAGTGGGGGAGGCTGTACAGACTGCAACTTGCCAACTCCATTCTCAACTAGAAAAGCCATACCCAAACCCCAATTGAGATGTGAATCTAAATGACAGTGCAATAACCAAATTCCTGTTTCAAACCAGGTAAGCCAAAGCGAGGTATCATATCAGTCAATCTGTTCAATGTTGAAACCAAACTAAATATATATATATTATATATATATATATGCATATTATCCGAGTTACCTGGATTATCAGCCTCGAACCGGATGGCTACCCATCCACCAGGAGGGGCTCCAATGGTATTCCTATATGGTGGATCAATGAGGTTGAACCTTGCTGGATCTGTTTGAGGGTTGAAGTTACCAAAGCCTGACCCTATAACTGCAAAATGGTATCCATGGAGATGCATTGGGTGGTCCTCAACTGTGACTATACTGGTATCCTGGAACACTATTTGTACCTTAGCACCAAATTTCAGTTTGTAAAGCTTAGTTGCTTTAACAGGCTGCCATAGTCCTCGGCTGACGTTGCCAGTGTAATCAAATTTTACAGGGGGGACAGGTGGAAAGTCTGTGGTAAAGATTCCAGGTTGGCCTTGGTAGTAGGCCTGCATTAGTGAGTTTCTTTTTGGGAGTACAAAAGACACATTGTTTATGCTAGCTGCGAAACGAGTTCCATTTGGACCTTGGCAGCGAGGGCTATTAGGATTGCTGCAATTGATGAGTCCTAACCCCACTGTAAAGAATAGGTTTTCATCAATCTGAAGTGGGACTTTAACCTTGGAAGGGCTCCTTAGACCGGAAGTGAATGCAATCGCACTGTTTGTGTCGTTGAAGCCTGGGAGTCGTGGGAAGATAGGCGTTGACTGCTTTCCTTTCTTGGCATTGCAAGGAGCTGTCTTGTATTCAAGGATTGCAGTTGTGGTGGTATTGTCAAAAGGTGCGTTGGCTGAGTTATAGGCATGAGCTGCCATGTAGTAGTGACCTGGGGTTTGATCAGCAGTGAGGAGGACATCAGTTGTCTGACCAGGAGATATCATGATGACTGAGGTTGTGAAAGGTTTGGTGTAGGCAGCATCAACAGCAACTACTGTCAGTTTATGGTTGGCCACTCCAAAGAAGAGTTCTTGGTTCAGGGCAGCATTTATGACCCTTAGGAGGATTGTTTCCCCAGAACCCACAGGAAATCTCACAGTTTCTACATTGTCAAAACCACAACGGAAGTGATATTATGGTCAATGGTTAGTGAAAATTAACGTTACAAATGAAAACTAGAGCTGAATAAATCTGAAAGCATAATAATAATTAAAAAAAAGAAGAAGAATAACTGGCGAACCTTGCTTTGAGCATCTATAGAGATCGCCAGGTTGGCCGTTGATGGTATAAGCATCGGATATATTTGGTGCTGCACCTGTGAAATCCGCTAGCCTCAAGACATCCATAGGGTTCCTGTCCCACCACTCCCCTGTTAATCCACAACATAATCAGCTCGCCAGTTATGCCACCATCTAATGATTTGAAGACTTTGGATTGAAAATGAAAGGTGGGTTACCGAGAAGAATGGGAATTTCTGTCCTGGGCATAGGGAATGGATATGGAGAACCCAATTTAGGATGAATGATTAGAGCACCATAAACGGTGGCTCTAAGCCATTTGCTATGAGCATGCCACCACAAAGTCCCCTCTTGATTTTCAATTGTGAATCGGTATGTATAACTCCTTCCTGGTTGGATGGGGCATTGAGTGATACGATCAGGTCCATCCGCCCACGGATTTCGCAGCTGTCGGATTCCATGCCTGATTAATCAAGACAGCAACAATCGATCATGAGTTAAAACATCCATGTATGTATATGCAATTCTCTTTTTTTCTCATCTACTTGCATAATATGTTCGATGATTACCAGTGGAGGGTAACATTGTATCTAGCATTATTTACTGCTTTGATCACAAGAGAATCGCCATCGCGCACTTCCAATGTTGGTCCTGGAAATAGTCCATTCACTGTAATTGTGTTATGGGTTCTGCACAGCCTCTTCACTGGTTTAGCTTGAATCTGTTTCCATCGACACGAAAAGGCAAAAAAAGGAATTTACTTCACAGCTCTATATTCTATCACAAGCAAAAGATAAGAAGATAGTAACCAAGAGAACACATACAACAAACTCTCGGTAGTGAGTTTCTGCTTCAGAGAAATGAGCTTGGAAACTGAAGAATACAAAAATGCTAAGAAAAAGGCGGTAGGAAACTTGCTTGACAGTCAAGTTACGAGTCTCCATTGCCGTGTTAGCTCGTTATAGATGATGTGTGAGATACAGTCTAGAATGACAGTCTATTTATAGTAAGATAAAGCGGGAAAGGACAGGACTTCAACTTTCCTTTCTTTTTTCTTCCTCTCTGAAAGGGATGTTTTGGGCAGATGAGATTATATGAGTCAACAATGGCACGGGAGTTTGAGGACAGTTTAGTCCAACCAGAAAGGGATTTGGTGCACCCACTTTCCCCCATCAATATTTTGATCAACCAAATGAAGATCCTGCGCTAAAAGGACTAGGGCACATACGAGGGACCAATCATATGATCATGCTGCTGAGCAGTTCAACTCATCTTGCCATGGTATTTGGAGGCTTGCCTTAAAGGCTCGATACCTTGATTTGTTTTTAGCATAGCGGTGAGTTATCTTGTTTCATTACATAAGCAAATGATTCGAAGTTAAAATCTTCTCTTCTTTCTGTAGGTTATACGTGCCAAAGGCAGGTCTGAGTTCTTCAGTTACGAGGTAGGTATCCATAATTATTCTTGTTTTTTACTTTATTGCCTCTTTATGTAACAGGAGTCCTCTTTCCTCGCTTACTGCACACGCAAGTTTATTGAATAATATAAATTTTATTTAATAATTTAAATTATTATATTAAGATGATATTTTAATTTAATATTAAAATTTTAATTACTAAGTAATCACAAGTTTAAATCTCATTATTCTTATTTATTTGATAAAAATTAAGTATATAATAATATAAACTTGTATAAATTTCAAACATAAATAATTTTTATTTAAAAAGACGTGTTAAAAAATAACATAAATCATATCTTAAATTTTATCAAATAACTTAAACTATTAAATTGAGATGAAATAATATACATTATATCTTGAATTTTACTTATTAGTATAGTTTATTGATAATCTAAATTCTGGTTAAAAATTCATGTTATTAATATTAAATTTGATACGTGTGTCTATATATATTGAAATATTATATCATTACTTTGTTAAAATATATGTATTTTTTTTAATTTTGAGAAGTGCTTTGGTTATGGTGCTTAGAGAGTAATTAGAAATATTTTATTAATTATTCTTTAATTTTTTTTGTTTTATAGATGTAAATAAAAATAATAGATAGAGATATTTTTATTACCATTGGTAGATCATGAATTTTATTAACTTTTTGTAATTTGTGTTTGTTCTCTTTTTGAATTGGGATTGTGCTGAGAAATGATCAAAATTATGAGACTTTTCAATTATTTCATATGATTAAAGTTATTAAACTAAACCCGAAAACCTAACAATATAGTAAATGAAAAAAAAACCTAATACATTGTAGGCTCGTCATGATTAGACAATGAGTCAACTACAGAATCAATGGTTAGCTCAACCATTATACACTGCCTGTCAGCCCGTGTGGACCAATCAATTCTTCGTGGTAGTAAATAAAATACAAGATCAAATGTTCACTTCCTAGCATATGATTAAATCTCAAGGCATAGAAAATCTCAGGACAGTTAGGGTAAGGTTGAAATTTGGTTTAGGGTTTGGTGGAATGAGGAGAAGTTGTAGTGTTATTTTTTCTGTTAGCGGTCCAGTTATTAAAAATGTTAGAATATAGTTTTAACCCTAAAGTCCATGGGCTTGACAATTTTAATTATGATTTAAAAAAAAAAGGCAGCCATCATTCTTGACCCATGAGCTCAATCTTCTTTCAATGGATTTTTTTTAACTAGTTATATTTCACCAGATAGCCTCGAGCAGAGGAGTGATTTTCAAACAATATTTATGGGTGACGAACGTTAGTCACTAGGAATGGATTTCTACAATATTTATTTTCAAACAATGCCATTTTGCTTTTTAAATTTAAAAAAATTATAATATTTTGAAAACAATGCAGTCTTTACTTGTACTAAAACCTAGTTTAGAGTGAATTCCACTCGTTACATTGCGGAAGTCGTAAACTAATTGATTTTTATAAAATTTAGATTTTGACTAATTATAAAATTCAATTCAAGATTAAACTAATTGATTTTTATAAAATTTAGACTTTAACTAATTATAAAATTCAATTCAAGTCAAGATAAAGCTGGGGGTGATGGGTCAAGACGATCCATCAAGATAAACTCTAGATTTTTTTCTAGGAGGATCAAAACAATGTTTTCTGACCAAATTTATTTATTTTTTTTCAAAAAGAAAAACCAATGAGCTGGAGACCAAACTGGGATTTACAACTTCTTTCTTTAATCAAAGGGTTTGAACTTGAATATCTACCATCAGTTGGATTTGAAGTGATACTTTAAAACGAAGAGGGCATTACACAGTAATCTTATAAAATTCAAAAACCAAAAAATATTAAAAATTAAATTAATAAGATTCATTAATTAAAAATCCACTCATCTAATACATGAGATACACATCCAGCTCAGTTTACTTTCAATGCAAGGATTTTGTAAGACTATCGCGTACTCTATAGATGGGGCTTTGGTGAAAAAAGCATGGATTGTCAACGAGTAGCATTCGATTTTTAAACAGCCTGCCTACGGTAGTTCTTACTTGTTTGTCAAACAGATTAACTATATCTATAAATAAACATCAATCAAGGCACTGATCAATTCATAAAGTACCTTTTCCACTGTATTAGGTGATAAAATTGAAATACGAGGCCAGACCAGTCTGCTCAAGCAACTTCTTGTCGTCTTCCTGAACTCCCTCCCCCAAAATTTCTTGGGAAAAATACATCATCAGGGACACCTGTAAACCCAGAATCCCATGCATCTCAATGAATTAGGTAGGCCGCCAACTGATTTCAAATAGCATGATCTTGCACCCAAAGTGGAAGCTTGATACATATATATAGGTGTTCCCTCGTTACAATGCTCTTTACCTGTTCTATTGAGACAGTTTGAATAGTAATCTGACAGCAACTTTCTAAGATAACATCTGCCCAGATCCAGTGATCTACCAGGGTGATACGTAATACCACTGATATCGGTTATATCATTGGATTCCAGTATAGAAAAAATGACACCTTAAATTCAAGTCTAAGAATACAACTGACAGCTGCCTGTGTCAACAGTGTATATTATTACTGATTTTTCTCAAAATGTTTTTTATTTAAAAATACATCAAAATAATAATTTTTCATTTTTAAAAATTCATTGTTAACATCAGCAATAAGAAAACACCAAAAAAATAATTTAAAACAAATAAACAATGTCAATTTAAAACACCAAAAATTGAAAGAATATCCAAATAAATTGTGAAAACCTGGCACAACAAAAATTGAAAGAATATCCAAATAAATTGTGAAAACCTGGCACAACATTTCCAAAACCGCTCAAACAGAACTGGCTGGCCACGATGGAGGCTGACAAAAATCTGGCAGGGAAATCTCATGGTAAACTACGAGTCCAAAGAGAGTATCAGTGCAGAGCTTGAACAATCCATTCAACTCTCTGTTGCTGACAAGTAGTGCAGTAATTCCAGATCAGATGCAGCTCCCAAAGCTGAAGCAAAATGCCTGCTGCTCAGGGGAAACGCATTAAGCAAAACACACTTTATATTTGAGCTATCTGCTGATTCAATGCCTGAAATGACTTGATTTTTGACTCGCAAATATTAAGAAACTGGGACAATAATGTAGAGTCCCCGGTCACTATCTTCCTTGCAACATCAAGGGGACTCCATGTCTTCAATTCTTGTGAGATCCGATAACCAAGTTCAGCCTCATTTATTGATGGAATTAAACATTCCAGAACATGGAAAACACGCCCAGGCCCTTCATCTTGTTCCTTTTTCCTAAGAGAGGAAAGTATAATTTCCACACTCTCATCCTCTGGTCTGTCAATCTGACCTCTGATCCATTTTGCAACCTCTTTAACTGTATCACATAAAGACTGGATTGAATCCCTAATGTCATTAAACATCAGAGATGAATGCTGGTCCACAGGCCCACCTTTCTTCTTTTTCTTTCCAGATGGAAGAGATGATCGAACACAAGATTGAATCACAAGACCATGCCAGGCCAATGGCTCTGTAACCAATTGCACTAAAATTGGAAGATCAACCCTTGGCGAGCAAATAAGAGACTCCATGGATTTGATCTTCTCTGAAATATATTTCACCAGCAAAGTATCCACTACATACCAAATACCACGGCCACACTGATCTCCGTTAGGCTGTAAGGGCTCGAGAGAATTCAAATTCCAAGCATTCAAAAAGACAGCAAAGTTTATCCAGTCAATCTCGTCTGAACCAAAAGCCTGTGTCAAATCCAAAAATTAAAATGCATCCAAGTTTTTGTGGTATTTAAGTGATCCATATTGGGTGACTTAAATAAAGCAAGCTAGTGATCACCAGTAACTAATCTTTTTTAAAGATGACAATTTTAACATGCTTTATAAAATATATTAACTTGGTGTGCATCCAAAGGAATGGAAAAAAGATAAGACAACCTGCCTGACACAGAAATGCTTTCACACCTACAACAATGTGTCTCATACCTATATCACCTCATCTGAATGTGAATCAGAATTATACACCCACATCAACAAGAATATCATGAAAAATAATAGAGCAGTAAGAAAAAGCAAGGAATAAGATTGACAGCACAAGTATACCTCAAAGGATTTTACACCACTGGAAACACCCATAACCACTTCAACTGCATCACTTAAAGAAAAGCCTAACATCTTTGCATGGCACTCAAGCAAAAACTTAAACTCTGAGGAGATTTTTGACCCAGATATGGACCCATTTTCTTCAACACTCTCCTTAAGTGATGCTGAAGCACTGTGAATAGACAGATAAATCATCCGAGGGAGAAGGGATTTCTTTTCAATAACTCCCCGCACATTTTCTTCCCTTTCCTTTGTCTATATTCAAGTCAAAAAATAAACATAAAGGGCAATAGGAACACACAGAAAGTCCATTAAGTATATGGATTGCTATTGCCAAAATATTACATACAAAAGCAAATCAATGAATGAAGTTCCTTACCAAGTTTTCCTTGGGACAATATGATACTCCTTCAAATGGACCTGGGAAATGAATCGTTTCAATATACAAGAGAATTCATAGAGAGACAGGAAATAAGAAAATACCACTGTTACCCAAACCATCATAGCTTCTTCAATACCACTGAACATAATATGCTTTTAAAGATGTAGTTATTAAGAAACAAAGACCACATGAATAACCTAAGAGATAATTTTTCTCTGTAGTTGGTGTCCACCAAGGTCGTGATTGGAAATCTTCATTGAATGTTAAGGTTTTGGATCCAATCTCATTGGAGAGCTCAACGAAGTGAACCCCGCCATTCAAGTTTTCAAGAACACCCTGAAAGACAGCATATTCATCAGACACAAAGGTATGGTGTTGAAACAGATAAAAGTGATACATACCTCTTCTTCTTCAATGTTATCTGCCTTCTGTTTTAGCTGTAGAATGGGTGTCTCAACCCTTGCAACTAAATACTGATTAGATCGTTGCAATCGCTCCTTGAATTGAACAAACTCTATTACCTGAAATACAAAGTAACAGGATTGTCTTGAATCTTGATTACACAAATCTATTTCAATACCATATCCCCTTCAATCTAGGGGCATGTTACCAGATTCATTGGGAGAAAGAAACAGAACAAATGTTTTAGATGGATAAAGGCAATGACCAAAAAGTGCAGAAAGCAGTCATCCACAGTTAGACAATAGAATCAAGTAATTGGAAAGATAGCCACACACAATGAAATGGCAAACAATTACAGGAACATCTAAGATTCATTTAAAAAAGAAACTTGCCTTAAGTTTTTAACACAGAATAAAAATAATTATATTGATAATGTGGCATACTTTAGAATAGTTTCTATGGCGATAAGCAAGGAAAGTCAGATCTGCAGATTCCCTGAAGTGGTCATCCATAAACCTGAGATAATCTTTCAGCAGATTATTTAAATCCCCCCAAAGAGGAGATACCAACATCTGCGGCAAGATGTGATGAGAAACAGTTTCCATCAGAATATTCTTCACGTCCAAAGATTTATACCTACACAGAGATTTAGAGAGCTGCTTTAGACCTTAGGAAAATCAAAGTGATTTGATGAGTATAAAAGGGGGGAAAGAATAATCAAGTGGCTAGACAGAATTTGAAATACAAACCAAAAGGTAACAGTATTTCATAAACTAACAATGTGAAATATATGTTATCGTATGTTACCACTCATAAGCTAATGAAATTGCACCCAAGTGTGAATACAAGTGCAGCAACAAGATCTTGTACTGCCATATATATCTGCCAAATACGACCAAACATGAAAATTAGTTTCAAGAATGTGAAGTTCCCAACACAGCAAACAGTTTCCAGAAGAAAACAAATGGTTTCACATGCATAGCACTTGTATCCACTAATCCTTTATTTGTTTTCCTCCAAAACACTTAATACATGCTTTCTTCTCATTCATCAAGCAGAATTTCTAGTGCCAATTAAATGTGTTCAAGGTGGCACAGATTTAATAGAACCCACCCCCGCCAAAGCCTAAATCATTATAAAGATTTGGAACTTTTAAAATGCCATGTTTGAAATTACAATACAATATCAACAGTGAAAAACTATCTTACCTTCGAATAGTCAGGCCAAACTCCAAAACCATAATTGCCTCTATGAAGTAGCCAAGATGTCTTGTACGCCAGAATAGCTATTTAAAAAGGGAAAGAAGAAACGAAAAAAAAATGCAATGAATATATATATATATATGTATGAGCATAACCTCAAAGAGAACAATATAGTAGTCAATTAAATAAAGAAAATCTTGTAACTAGCAAACCAATTCATGAAACAAGTTCTGGAATAATGCAAAAGCACGCATGCACGCACAAGTAGCCATAAATCCATGTGTTGTGTGTGCACGCATGCACGCACGCTAACCTAGACATCAACTTTAGCAGTGTCACCTCCATTATCAGGCAACAACGAGGTAATGAGCATCAGAGTATAAACTTCTTAAGAACAAGATAGGATCGTGTCAAAATATCCCACAAGAAAATTTTCTTAAGTCAAATAAACAATATTCCATGGACTAATGGAGACTTGTTGCACCATCTAGGATAAAGTCCTCCTTAAGAAATCATAAAACCCATCCTCATATCCAGGCATCTACCAGTACATATGTGTCCACACATCCGATCCGAAAAAATGAAAGTATGAATTAAGATACCTGAACCAACACATTGCACACCATAGATAGCAGCTCTTCACCATGCATGCTCTCTTGTGGATCCAAATCCTTTGAAAGTGGAAGACTTTTACAATACATCTCCACCATTTGTACGGCACAGCCTTCAAGTTCTGAAGAAGCATGGATGAAGTTAATATCATTGAATCCAAAAAAAACATTGAATAAAAAGCCAATTTAATTAGAATGAAACACGTTACAAGGAACAAAGAAAATGAAGTAGACTACATAACTGGGAACCTTCTACCAAAAAAGAATTTGCAGGAGACTCAGAAAATAAAGAGGATGCATTGCTGAACACCACCATTTAGAAGAGAAAAACATGGTGAAGATTTATGTTTCTGATCACTCTTATGCCATTCTGAAACATTTAAATCTGATGCATGGCTACAAAATACAAAATACAAGTGTAATACACCCAGGGGTTGTGCAGTTTGGATGTGCAAAAGATTGTGTGTAGGGTGAGCAAGGGTATGTGTGCAAAAGAAACACGCACCAAGCACAGGGAGCTTATACATATTCCCAGTCAACTCCTGAATTTTGAAAATCGTGATTGACTGCCCAAGCACTTTAGTTGGTGCAGAAGCAGAGGAGTCCAAAGTTTTTATCAACTTCGCAAGAAACTCCGTCTTTTTATCTGGAGTTAAGACTTGCAGAAATGCCTCAACATCAGAACTGAAGCTTGCTAAGTGACCAAACCTGCATGAAAAAAAAAAGGACTTCAGCTTAGACGGTCCAAAACTTTCCATGATTTTGCCTATAATTCTTACAAAAAAGACCACCAACATAAAGGAATACCAGAAACTTTTTGTAAGAACTGAGAATTTCTTTGAAGCATACAAATGACTGACAAATGGTTGTGAGGAGGAGATAAATTGTTCATCTAGTCTCGGCTTCATATCCATTATTTGCCAAACACAGAAACAAAAATATTTTGGATGATTACAGACTTTGTGCACAATTACACTCAGCAGCTAGGTCCACACAAGTTGGGAAGAAAAGAAAGAGTTATATACTTGAGGAAATATAGCATTAGAGCCTCCACAATATCATCATCATTGCCCTTTCCATGTAATCGCTTCCTCCTCTCAATTTCAAGAGTTGCCAAGTATGGACACCTAATAAAATCATTTCTGGTGTCTGCTTGTAATTTTTTCACAAAAGCTAATGAAGTCGATATTCGAGAATGAAACTGCACATTTAATTTGCAAAAATCAAAATCTGCGTAAAAAGTCATAAAAAGACCTGCAAATATGCAGATACGACAGAAAATACAAACTACATATAAAATTCAAGGGTAGTAAATACGCACCACTTCATCTGCCAATTGAGAGACTTTGCAATCCACGGGTTTTGGGGGATTAATTGGATCATTGTTGGCTCCATTGCTCCAGCTGCTGCCATCCTCCAGCAAACAGCCTAGATAATGTAGGAAACACTCCCAATCATCAGGGCTGCAGACAAACCAAACAAGATTAACAGCTAAATATACGTCCTCAAATGAAATGACCAAAATAGAAAATTTCCGGATTGGAAACAGGAAACAATTAGATGCATCACAATCTCTAGCAACGTGTTTCAACTACTCAATGTTCTACAGCAGTCAAATTTTAGCAAATGCCATGCAAATTCATAGTAAACCCGAAAGAAAATAAAAGGTGGCTAACAAGCAGCAGGAGGGGGAGTGTGGATTATCTATCATATGGGAATGCTTTAAAAACAGTCAGGTGATCCATAGAAGGGCT
Source organism: Populus ilicifolia (assembly GCA_015708895.1). Classification (NCBI taxonomy): domain Eukaryota; kingdom Viridiplantae; phylum Streptophyta; class Magnoliopsida; order Malpighiales; family Salicaceae; genus Populus; species Populus ilicifolia. The sequence continues at coordinate 236,959 of SRLM01000064.1, read as the reverse complement.
TTCAGACCTCATTGACACTAGGGCAGAAATCAAAATAAGGGGTCAGGCTCCTAGTTGCAAATTCTATTCCAAAAGGACCTAGAAATTAGTTATCTGAAGCTATGACAAAGCTATTTTCATTGAAAAAATGTAAAATCTCCACTAGGATGATCAGAATAATAATTCCATGACTTCTAAAAACTTGCTACAAGCTTTGAAATGTAGGTTTCCAATAACTGGCTGTTTTCACAAACTATCCCATCTGCTAAAGCAAACAGCTTGTTTTCCCTCTATGATTACAAGAGGCTATTCATTTTTCCCGCATAATGCAACTGCAGCCTGTTTGATATCATGGTTCAGTAATCCCCGACTTATACGTCACAGCTGTCCTATTCTGAACAGCCTAAACAAATCAATCAAACCCAAATCTAACCATAACACCTAAAAATAAAGAAAGAAAATTAACAGAGGCTAATAATGCAGCTAGTAGAAGAAATAAACAGCTAAAAATGAAAAGAAGAGAGAGATATAGAATTTTCCTGGTTCTTTTATTACAATTTACAACACACAACACTATATTATCTAAGTTGTGTGATCTTAGCTGCCTCAGTTAGTGATAAAAATCTCAAAACTAAATTCTTGAAAGAAACTGTCACACGCATACCATAGTTCTAAAATCTTCTGATATATGTTGGCACTTGTAGCATAGTCACCTGACCGAGCAAGAAGCCTACCCTGTCAACTTAAAGTCAAAGAGTACCAGGTTGATAAGGAAACCAACAAGTAAAAAGAAAGAAGTTCCAAGAAAATGCATGCAAGACAGCAAGAGATAATGTGTTCTAAATTTCTATAGCAACAAAGTTGCATGAAAATTTAAATGTTGGAAACAAAATGATGAAAGGAAACTGTTTATATATATATATATAGAAAAGTAGGGCAAGGTGAAAGTGCAACCAAAACCATGAGCATAGATGATTAAGCCTTCATTGGGATTCATTTGAATGAGCAGGTGTTATTTATCAGCAGAAAAGCCTATGTGGCCTATAATATTATACAGGCATGCCCCTTTCAGCATTGAGCCCAAAACTTGATAGTCATTATGCTAAGAATTCAAGTTTACATGGCATAATCCTCATAAAGTTGTGTGGAAGTTCCACTTCAACTCTCTAGTGGAATGTAAGTCACAGGTCATCTAGCTTGTTTGCACCTAGTTCCATTTTAACAAATCTCATTTTCCGTTCTAGCTTTCTTTTAGAATACCTCTTTAGTCTTGCCCATAACAACTCACCTTTTATTTACTTGACAAGTTCAGTTTCTCATCCCAAATACAATGAAGAAATATAATATCTACACAGAAAATCCATAAGATGTGCATTATCTTATGTATAATTTCAAAAATGTAAAATATTACTCTATTGTCAACAAAAGTACTTTTAAGATAAAGAAAGCCATGACATAATGTTTCAGAAAATACCTGTATACGTAGCTTATCAACTTCAATCACTAATAGTGATCCCAATTGCCCCGAGAGAATTTCCAATGCATCACCATACTTTTCTTGTTGCTCTAATATGGAAATATAGACCATAAGAGCTGCAACGGAGTTTTTACCCGATCAGGGAGAAGATTATCAATGAATGATAGTTGTTCAAATTTTGGCAACAGATATGGAACTCACCTTCAGGCTCATGCAAGCTGTGGGAAGCTACATGCTTCTTAAGTAACCCTTCAGCTAGCATTGCTAGTTTCTCTCCTCCATTGCCACAAAATACCTGCAATAAGATCAGAGCAAACAAAATAAGCAGCATAACAAGACATTCCACCCAGGCAAGAAGTGTTTTCATTAAACAAGCATTCTAAGGGCTGCACATGGGTTGCATGTGGAAATACAGCAAGAAGCTTCTTAAGAGAAATGCTGTTTAGTTTTTTACCCTTTCATGACAGAAATGGACATAATCAAATACATGAACTATACACTAGGCCAGGACCCATTCCATGGAGATCAATTCACAGAAGTAGAACAGATAAAACAAATGCTAGATAAACAATGAATTAGGTTACTAGCCAACACAATCCAGAACACCAAGAGAAAAAAGGTTACAAGTGCAACCCCGCCTGGGCAGCATCAACCTTTTTCTGTTGGGATGCAGAAAAAAAACAAGAAGAAAAGAGAGCAAAGGAATGAGGGACAAGAATGGAGAAATCACCTTAATTATTGCTTCAGATAACTAAGTGTTCAATTACAAACTTAGATTACATTGAGTCCATGGGTAAAGTACCAGGAACTAGCATCTCGACATCTAAAATTGATAGAATAGGTAAAGAAGCAGAGCAACATGATGATTTAACAGAAGGTTTTTTCATGCACGTCCGGCAAAAGTTGTTCAGGCAACTCCACTGTAAAGGTGACATCCACAATAAGAACATTGTGAGATGGATGACCAAAGGAATGAGAATGTAATTTGGCTTTGACAAGTGTTAAATTGGAGGACAGAGATCAGATCATAATGGCCTTAGTTTCAGATATTAACTCGCTAAAAAAATAAAAAGAAGGAAAATCTAATACTCGAAGCCCTTAATTTGTCAACATCAAGATTGCTTAGGTGTTCATGTTCCCCGTGATGCAGTTGGGTGTCCATAAATAACTTGCAAGAGGCAATGAAGGACAAGTTGCTCACAGCGTAGACCACAATCTCCCCACAAACTACCCCATGCACTCCAATATGTTATTTGTAAATGGCAAAGCCAAGTTAGCCAACAGTCACATTTTGTATCATTTACAGTTCTCAAATTCTTTAAGCGAAATTGTGAGATGCATGCATGAGCTCCCAATTTTATATCCTCTTTTCAAAAAAAAAAAGGGATTGCAGTGTTTCAAATCTGAAACCAGATCAGACTGTTGAACCGCCGCAACCTTTAACAGATTCGATCTTGGCTTTGCATACTGCAGGTTTTTGGAGCAATCTAAACTGCATGCAAGGATTTTCTTAATAATTTGTTTAAAAATATCTTGTTCAACACATGTGTCTTCAATTATATTGCATTGTTAAAAGATTTATGGTTACATTCTTCCAGCAAGTAACCTCATCTGTTCATTCCTTTTCTCAATTTTGAATGTTCGGTGTTAGCAGTAATCTAATCAGGCATGAATGCAGACGTTCAAAACTTAACTAAGAGTATGCCAACAACAGCAACAAAGTATTAATTACAAATTGGTCGGAGCCAGCTATATGGATCCTTTGACGCCAATCCACCTCAATATCAAGATTTTGTGATACAAATTTTCCAAATTCTAAGGTTGCAAGACATGAAGCAAGGTGATATTCATTAGTTAAATCAATAAGCCTTTCACCATGACACCAATAAAAGCCAATTTCCATATATAAAACCAATAACTTATAATAATACATGCACCATGCACACATAATGTGACAAGAAATGTTAGTAGCTTAAAGAATAAATACTATAAAATAACAAGCACATGCTTAACAATATACAAGAAGGGAAGGCTGCTATGACCTGTAATTGGATGCTACAAACTGCCCAGAGCAAAAACCTCTCTTCACCAACAAGCTTGTACATTTTGATGGCTGTCTGCCAGATGATGACATCATAGTTAGAAAGCATTAGCCTAATTGTTCCACAATCTGCATCAAGCAGATGTCAGGACATAGCAATGAAGTTCACATATATCATACAAGAAGAGGAACACCAACCTGCTGCTGCTTCACAAATGAATACTCGCGAACATAACAATTGAAAAGTCCCATCATTAGTTCCAAATTGCTTGGAAATTTACTGCAAGCATACTCGTAGCATCCAGTAGCCAAATCCACTGATTGTATTTAAAGGGTAAAAAAAATTAGAGTCTTCTGATATAATGTATAAAAACAGAGTCTCGGAGCAGTAAAGATATACTAACAGCGATCAAGCCGTTGAAAAACAATCTGCAATGTACTGAGAGTTAGATCATCCATTAACAAGGAATCATTCTTGTATAAAAGCTCCTTTGCATTTAAGCAAACTGATAATGCCTCATCAGATTTACCCATCCTTTCCAAGATGAGTGATTTTAGCGCCTGCATCACCAGAACACATCAATTACTCCAAATAACCCACCATTTCAATTCTAATACAATAAACAACATACACCATAACTCTAAAAGTAATTAACTCTAACTATTCCCCAAATAATCCCTCTATCATAAAAACCACATGCTCAAAACCAAACACTAAAGAAGCAAGATTTATAAACAACTGGGATGGCAGCACGACAAGCATTCGCCACTTAATCCCCGGATAAAAAAATGACCAAATGTCTGCACAGACATACACGCGCAGGCACAAGCACACCTTGCAAATTTGCTAAGACAACAAATAACTGAAAAATCTACAACTAATTATGTAAGTTACTAGAGAAAAAAAGCTCAAAGCTAACACCCTAAACAGAATCCAATTAGCAAAAGTAAACACACAAAATCACTTCACTTTACAGCAATAGCATCAAGAGCTGAGTCAATCTACGAACTATTTGAAGTCTTACGAGTGCGTAAGGTGAATTAGGGCATTTAGCGAGGAGTGAAGTGGAGTGTTTGAGCGCATTCTTGAACTGACGAGAATCGATTGCATCCCAAATTGGTCTCACTCGCCGTTCCGGTATCCCTCCAGCTAACCCAAACTTCGATGCCATTGAAGCTTTTTCTCTTTTCTCGAAAAAAATAGGGTTTTTTAGCTAGGGTTTCAAATATGTCTTTCTCTGTGTGTAAGAGATCAGCTGACTGACTTTTTTGGGTTCTGTTTGGAGGATATGGTTGTTTTTCAAATGGAAGGAAACCTAGCCATTGAATGGGGGTGTTTGGATACGGGACCGGAAGGGGACTGGACTGGTATGTGATGGTCTTACGCCTGGTTTGGCTGGGCTTTCGTTGATCAACCAACAAATTTTATGGACCATAGTATTTTAAATAGAAGGCCCAGATTGTGTTGGGGCGTTGCTTGATTGGGCTAGCCCCCAGTTAGATCATGGGGATGAATAGACCACGTCATTCTTTTTCTTAATGCATGCCGTTGCTTGATTAGGCTAGGATGCAGGCCCAGCAATGTTTGGTTTTATTATTTTATTATTTATTTTTTAAAATAAAAAAATAAAGTATTCGTTGAAATTTGTGTGAATTTTTTTATATTTTAATTTTTTTTAATTTTTCTTTGATGATGTTGTAGTTATTTAGTTTTTAAAGAGAAGGGTATAATTTATCTATGATTTTTTATATATATGTATTGATTTTTATTATAAATTTTATGTATTTTTTTATTATAAATTTATTTTGATAGAAAAATTCATTAAATACAGCAAGGTGAATTACTCGTATTGTGATGTTAGATATTATAATTTTTATTTATTATTTAATTTTTTTATAGTATTTTAGTATTGGGTTAATGTTTTGTTTTCAATCATATATTTTTTTAAATTATTATGAAGTTAAATAAAAACTAGTTTTTTTTAAAAAAATTATAACCTCACTAAAGTTCATATCCTGATTCATAAATTTAGCGTGCTTGCCGGGTTATCCCAGTGCATAGGTTTGACAGGTTCATCCATTGCTCGAATATGCATTTTTAGTTTTCAATTCATTAATTGTTTTAAATAGTTTTTTATTGATTTTATTCTTCAAAATTTGATTGGTTGGAAAATAAATTGCATGATTTATTTATCTTTTGCTTTCTTTAGGGTTTTCATTGACTCGGATAAATTTTTATTTTTAGGTTGGTTCTTAATTTTATGACTGTATATTTTTATTATATAATTAAAAAATTATTTTATAAAAAATAAATTATTAAACTCAATAAAGTCCATAACATATTTTGCTTGGAGACCAAGATTAATCTAATTTGTCATTGCCTCGATAGTTTTTGTGAAAAAAAAAATTCATCTTGAAGTTTTATAAAAAACTAAATCATGTTTTTACTAGATATTAAAATTGCATTTTGATTATGAAATCAATCAAATTAATATGGGTCAACTCCCAAGCGATTTAGTTTGAAACTCGAGTCATGTAAAGAGTTAAGTTATGAGATTTCAAGATTGATCCATAAAATTAGGTTTAATAAGACAATAAAAAAATTATTCATAATCTTATTTTTTTATATAGTTTAAAATTTAAACAATTTGTCCAACTTGCAAGGGAACACGGACCAATAAACTGGTTATCAATATATAACATCCTTACACCTACATGCTTGTGTTATTTTGAAAGGAAATAAGATATTTTCAAGAGTGTTTAGTTGATAGAGATTGAGAATGTAGATTTTGTGTCCTTTTATTGTGAAGGTTGAACTTTTTTTTGTTAAAATTTAATTTTTTTACTTCAAATTAATTTTTTAAATGTTTTAAAATTGTCTCAGTATACTAATTACAAAAATAATTTTTTAAAAAAATATATTATTTTAATATATTCCACACGTGTACGACATCATGACGAAGCTTCCATTCTCGGTATTGTATTAATCTAGCAAATAAGGACAACAAAGATTTGTTTCTCCTTTATTAGCAGAGAGCGGGAATAAGAGTTGTCATCTAGTATCGTAATCACTATAAACCCTAATTGGTCATAGAAATCAAGTATGAGAATTGGTTGCGTGAAGGGAAGGTATTAGCACCCCAAGTACGCATTACCTAAAGTACATTATATTATTTAATTGTCTAATATGTGTTAAGATCTAGTTGTTGGTCTGTCTATAATTTAAGAAAAGTCCTCCTCGATAAGGAGATGCTTATCTTATTGGGTAAAAATTTAATTGTTATAATATTTATAAAAGAACTACCTTTTCAATACCGAGAATATGTTTTATGTATAAATTTGTTATCCCTGATGCTTAAACAAAACAAAATATTTTTTAGGTTTTTTTAAATATTGTCCTAGTTCTCATGGTTTTAATAAACTGATTATTAAAATCAAAACACATGCTAGAACATATTATGGATTTTTTTATATAAAAATATGATGTGGTTTTTTTAAAAAATATAGCCGTATGTAAGGAAGTAAGATATTTTTTTAATATAATTTTTTTGCAATATTTTAAAGAAATCCAAGTATTTTAATACCGGATTTATATCCTTATATCATAAAAATATAAATTAATATTAAACAGAATTTAGTAGAAAAATACATGGAAAATCATAAATTTTTTAAAAGAGTTTTGATTTGTTTTTTGAATCGGCCGAACCTGGCCCATTCATTTTTGGCTGAGCTGGACTTATCTAACCCAATGAACAATGGAGGTGCTGGGGACGACGAAGGAGAAGAAGCTAACCTAACAACGATGGCAGTGCTGGTGTTAATGACGGTAGGCGGTTGCGGTGTTGAGGAAGAATCACGCGGCGAACGAGGGATTGTAGACGGTGGTTCTTCTTTGTTTTTCTCTATGTTTTTCTTATGTTTTTTTCTTCTCCTTGTTTCTGTTCTCCCGCTTCTACGTTTCTTCTTCAGTCCCTGACGATGGTAGAGCTACTGTTGATGACGGTGTTGCTAATGCTAGCGGTGGCAAACTAGGGAGCTGAGGGTAGTTGGTGGTTCTTTTTCAGTGTTGTCATTGCCCTTTATTTCTGCCCTCCCTCCTTTTCTTTGTTTTGTTTCGATCTCTTCTCTGTTTTTCTTCCTTAAAACTCTCCTTTCTTCCTCCCTATTTCCCTCAAACAATTCCCAGTTCCCTTTATTTTTTTATTCATCTGTTCGTCCCCTCTGTGTTCCCTGTCGTGCTCTGTTTCCTTCTTTTCAAAGTATCGTTTTTTCTCTCTGTACTTTCCTCCCATTCTTTTTTGTTTTCCCTCCTTTTTTTTCCTTCTCTGCCTCTCAATATTTATAGACAGAGAAAAAAAAATCACCTTGCCCTATCTTGTCATGGTGGAGGGCAGGGTGGCACGAGGCAGCTCTTACGCCACCATCCCTACCTTTGCAGAGCATGGTTTTCTCCTTCTTTCAGCATGGTGATAGGGTAAGGAGGCATGAGTTATATTAATGGTGACAGGATATGAGATGTGGTTTGTCAAGATTTATGCAAATAGGAGGGGAAAAGAGTGAGACAGGTGTTATAGGGGAATAAAATATCTTATTTCCTTGCCTTTCCGTGTGCAAGAAACAAAATGAAATGGGCGTTGTAGGGTGGGGGAAGGAGGAGAACAACATTGTTTAAAATGATACTGTTTCAATTTTTTTTGAGTTCGGAAAAAAAATTAAATTTAAAAAATAACTCAAAAATAAAATATAATAATATGTTTTTAAATAAAAATATTTTAAAAAATAAACTTTATCGTAACGTTAAACACTCCTATGACTGCGATGGAGGCTGACCTCAAATGAAGTTGGACCTCCAAAAGAGGATCCCACACCGTTTAATTTACTCATCTTACCGAGTAGTATTATTTATCAGATGATCATGACTGCCATATACCACTATGATCATTGACAACCACCATGAATAAATGCGTTCGTTTGACAATATGAAAAATAAACAAGGAACTGGTCGAAATATTTTTTTTGGGGTATCATCTGGTTTTCCTAGACGCCATTGACCAGGCCATAGATAGAGACAGCTTGCTCATTTTCAAACGACTCTCCCCCCACTTATCCACGCCTGGCCTCCTCGCTGTCGAGTCCATCGAACCTTCCTTTCGGTACTTCCCCCTGACCCATCTCCACAAGTCACGAGACATGGGACTGCTTTCAGATAAATAAAAGACAAAAAAACTCTAAAAAGAAGTTCTGACCAGGGAAAATTACACTCAAACCTTCCAATTTTGGTAGACATTTTAATTAAGTCCTTTTCTACTGGGTGTTTCAATTACATCACCCATGTATCGTTATCGATGCAATGCCAGCATTCCATTCCATTATAAATGTTCATATCATGTGCATCATATTTTCCTAAAAAATTACTAATTTGAGATTTTTTTAAATTCTCAAATATTCACTCAAATAACCAAAGAATATATATATATAAAGGAAATTTTAAATTAGGTATCTCCAAAATCATAATCTCTATTAATTCTATGCTAATAACTTAACGTGAAATATTTTTATAAAATAATTACTAAATATTTAGCTCATTTTGATGGAAATAATAAATCATTTTTAATACCTCATGTGTTCAAGGTTTTTTTTTTCTTTTAATAGTGAATTATTTTTTTGATTCTATGTAGACTACACACGGCCAATGGCGTATATTTATAAATACAAAACTTGGTTCCCATTTAAACCAAAGATTCAAGGATTTATCACTATGAGCTGTAATTAAAACTTCCAAAGATGAGAGTCCAAATTGAAACACATATTATAATTAAAGGATCTTAATTGAGTTTTGCCGAAAGATAAGGGCAAAACGTAAAAAAGCAAATCATTTAATTACCACAATTGCCACTCAAGAATCTTTTTTCCTTTCTTTTTATCCACGTCTGCCGTCCCGTCACTCTCACTATCTACTCTCTCTCCTCCCTTTAAAACTTGAAAGTACAAACCGCGTTTTCCAAGGACATTCCCGTCATTGCACCACCCACCCTCCCTCCTTTACTCCCTTGCTCTTCTTGTTCTTCTTCAAAACTGCAACCACCGCTCCCTTCAAACCTCCAGAACGCAGCCGTTTAATGCTCTTGTGAACCCTAAACATTCAAACACAACTTAAAAAATGGCGGCAGAGAACGGAGAGGAGAAGCTGATCGCCGTAGCACGCCACATAGCGAAAACGCTAGGCCACAACGAGTCAATGGCCGACGATATTTTGCAAATCTTCTCAAAGTTCGACGGTCGTTTTTCTCGAGAGAAATTGGCCGATAAATTGACAACAGCAGGACAAGAAGAAGACCCTAGAGCTCTTGATCATACTATGAAGTCCTTAGAGCGTCAGATCTCGCAGTACGTCGCCGCCGACCACCCGATCTGGTCTGACTCTGCGGACTCCTCCGCCTTTCTTGACTGCGTCGACGAGTTAATTTCAACTGTGCGTGGACTCTCCGCCTCCAGTTCCGCCGGAGCGTATTTGGCACGAGCTGTGGATCTTCTTCAGCAGGCTATGTTTCGGCTGGAAGAAGAGTTCCGTCTCTTAATTGAACGTGGTGGTGAGTCTTTTGAAACTACTAGATCTTACAATAACGGTAACGGAGAGTTAACGGAGGATAATAGTAATTTATTGTTTGATGATTCTGACGAGGATGATCATGACTATAGTGATAGTGAAATCCCGGTAGCGCAACGGTTAAGTAATTATGACGTCATAATTGATGCATTGCCGTCGGGGATTATTAACGATTTGCATGAGATAGCGAAGAGGATGGTGGTTTCGGGGTCTGGTAAAGAGTGTTCACACGTGTATAGTAGTTTCCGTAGGGAGTTCTTGGAAGAAAGCCTGTCGAGGTTAGGTTTAGGGAAATTGAGCAATGAAGAAGTGCAAAAGATGCAATGGCAAGAATTGGAGGATGAAATTGATAAGTGGATAAAAGCGGCAAATGTTTCCCTTCGGATTTTGTTTCCAAGTGAGAGGAGGTTGTGTGATCGGGTGTTTTATGGGTTGGGTTCGGTGAGTGACTTGTCATTTATGGAGGTTTGTAGGGGGGCTGTGGTTCAGATTTTGAATTTTGCAGATGCGATTGCGATAGGGAGTAGGTCGCCTGAGAGGCTGTTTAAGGTTTTGGATTTGTTTGAAACGATGAGGGATTTGATGCCGGAGTTTGAGTTTAATTTTAGTGATCAGTATTGTTTAGTTCTCAGGAATGATGCGTTAGGGATATGGAAGAGGTTAGGGGAGGCGATAAGGGGGATTTTTATGGAGTTGGAGAATTTGATTAGGCGGGATCCAGCTAAAGCTCCGGTGCCTCGTGGAGGGCTTCATCCAATCACACGATATGTGATGAATTATTTACGTGCTGCATGTAGGTCAAGAGAGTCGTTAGAGCTGGTCTTTGAGGAGAGTGTGAATGTTGTTCCATCAAAGGATTCTACTTTGTCTTCATTGTCAGTTCAAATGGCATGGATTATGGAGCTGTTGGAGAGTAATTTGGAAGTGAAGGCAAAGATTTATGGGGATACTGCCTTGTGCTCTGTTTTCTTGATGAATAATGAGAGGTACATCGTGCAAAAAGTGAAGGATAGTGAATTGGGCTTGCTGCTTGGGGATGATTGGATAAGGAAACACACTGCAAAAATCAAGCAATACCTTTCAAGTTATCAGAGAAGTTCCTGGAATAAACTTTTGGGGGTATTGAGGGCAGATAGTAGCCCTGTGGCTGCTAATGTTGGAGGAATGTCCATGCCTATGAAAGACAGGATTAAGGCATTTAATTCTCAGTTTGAGGAAATTTATAAATCGCACTCCCAGTGGATCATATTTGATGAGCAGCTAAGAAATGAGCTGAGGAACTCTTTATACAATCTAGTGATGCCAGCTTATAGAAACTTCATTGCAAGGTTTCAAAATGCTCCAGATGTTGGGAGGCATGCCGATAGGTATATTAAGTACACTCTGGAGGATATTGGCACCCGGATTAACGAATTGTTTGAGGGAGTGAATGGATCCGCAGGTGGCAGGAAATGAGGGTAAGCCACTGCTTGTTGTACTATTGTGCATGAACTGGAGGAAAGTTTTTGAATTTTGGTGTTATATGGATGTAATTAATGATTGTAGCCCTTAACTAGATATTTGAATGTGTTCATCACATTTTATTTTGCCTTTACATTTGTCAATGAAAATTATGGATGCATGCTATGATCAATCAAGATGGTGTTCTGATTCCCATATGAATTGTATTTTTGTTTCTCTTTCTATGATCAAGGCTATTATGCTGTTAATCTGATAACAAAACCCGATCGTTGTATGCTGTCAGCTATCTATTTTGGCCTTGCATAATCTCACTTGTACACACTGGTTCCTTGTAAATAGTGGAATATCCAATTGAAAAGTAGACTACTTTTTAAATAAATATGGGTTTAGTTTAGGTATATGATTTCGTATAAATTGTCAAAATACACTTGTCACTTGTCAGGATAAAGCATTACAATTATTACTACTATATGATGGCTGCAAGTTCATATCTTACTCTTCTTCCAAGCTTGAAGAAGCATCCTTGTGATGAGTTGAAAACTGGCATTTAAGAGAGGCAGTGTTATTAGTTTGTTCCCACTTCCGGGGAGGATGAATCGAGAGCTTGCTGAGAGCTGACGCTATTTATGCAAGCCCATTCCTTTCTAGAGTAGTAGTGAGGTTCGACTTTTGATTCATGATAGCATATATTTGAAATTGATTATTAGTTTGTGAATGAAGGATTATCTTTGCCAATGATTCAAATAGAAATTTTTTGTTTTATGCCCCTTCTGGATGAGAAGTTAAATTAATGGAACAACAGAAAACAATGATCATATAGCATTTGATTCTCTCTCCTACAACCTAGCAGTAAAAGTGGTCAGAAACCTCTCTTTGACAGTCAATTCCCTTTAATCTGTTTGTCTCCATGCCAAAAAGTTTCTATGTTCAGAGTGATTAAATGAGCGTATTCCTTTGCCATAGCCTACCACCAGCACTGAATTTGATCTCTCCTTTTACCAATTGTAATGCTTATTACGGAATTGATGCATATCTTTTGATAAAATTTTTACTGAATTTTGCAAAAACTCGCTATGCAATTCGGCTACTTTCAGGATTGAGTGATAGGCAATTTTCTTTAACCTAGTGGCCGAGATCTAGTAGTGGTCAAAAACCTTTCCATGATGGAAAATGAAACCTTTCCAAGTCAAAAGGTAATAGGTTCAGAGTGTTCAAATCAGCACAGCCCTTGGTCATACTCTTATCATTAAAACCGAATTATTAGCTCAACTATCGTTGGATTACCCATTTGACTCTTTTAAGTTGTTGCAAGTCTAATACTTTATCAGGGATAGCAAAGCATTACTATGAGATCTGATTGATAGTGCGAAGAAACATGGAATATCATCACTTGTTTCTCTTTTTAGGATTGCCCCCTTCTTTGTGGAGTATGAATTGTTTAAAAAGTTACAGTACAAGCTGAGAGAAGCTGTGATCATATGGGATTGAATCGGGAAATGAGTTTTTTCTCTAGATATTCGATTAGGAACTTGTAGGCTGATTCACTTGGATGGATAGCATCCCAAAACATGAACTGAGAAGCATTTCCACATGTTGGTGTCGCTTTGTTACAGGTTGATCCTGCTTCAACAACTCCTGTTCCGCAGCACCCTTTATGTGTCTCGACAAAACCTGTTGTGTAACTTCAAATATTAGTAAACTAGGCTTAATGCAAGAGAGAGGCTCGAACCCAGGACCCCTTTGTGGATGCCTTTTGAGCTGCAGGCTCATTTTCATTGGCTATACCATGCTTAATTACAGCAATGTGTAGCAGATTGGACACAGATCTACTAGCTCTATGTATGGTCATTTTCTAAGGGGTCTGTCTCTCTTGTCTGTTGGTCCATAAATGACTTGTAAGGTCTCTTTGCAAGTCAGTTGAGTCCTTGTGTCTGATCTTTATTTTCTATTGTCCTGATGGCAAAAATTTTCTGAACATGCATCAGCATTGCTCAGTGTTTCAATTAAGTGGACCAACCCCGTTTGTTGTATGGTGCTACGAAAGCATTAATTAGTCCAGCCTAGTAGTTTAGCTTTTACCATAATACATGTTATATTTTGTCAAAACAGCCAATCCCCTTTCTTCCCCCCCCTTTTTTTTTTGAGAAGACAGCTTACCGTATTTTTGTGGCTGGGAAACCATGTCAGATAATGTGTCGTAAATGTCTGCATAGAGAATTCTGCTTCCTGGAAGTGATGACTGCAATGGAGGTAGTAACTTTTTAAGTTTTTTATTATAGGCTTGACAGTCTGAATTTTGATCTTCTAGACATGCTAGATTCCCTGAACTCCCATATCTTGTGACTATCTGAAGAGGCAAACACCCAATTGGCGGAAGGCCAGCAATCGCCATTAAACGGCCTCCAAGGTTGTACAGTTCCTGTGAACATTACCATCAGAAGTTACCCGAGAAATGTCGGCAGTTATATGCTTGAAAATACTTTAACCCTAGAAATTGATTGTGCAAAGCTAGATAGATGCCTGCATTCATGCATACCTTCACAAAATTTTGCAAGGAACTCAGCAGAAAATCATGATAATCACTGATAATGTTGAACTGATACCGTCTTGTGGGTATATCATAATAGTTGTAAATCAAGTCATTAGTGCCTGAACTAACAATGATGAAAGCTCTGCCAAGTATCTTCATGGCCTCCTCTTCTCCAACAATTCCCTTGAGCCTTGTGATATAGTTCTTGAATAACTCAAGTTGCTCGTACATTGGGATGGCTCCCGATGCTACCGTCGTCATGTCATCGTATCCTGACCCTGCTGAAGCAAAACACACACCAGTGCGAATATCATCATCGGTTAGGCCTGGACTGAGGACAGGCGGAACGGATTCTCCCATCCCTAGGATGCTGGCTGCAAAGTCAGGAATGAGTTTTCCATTAGAAAACCTCCCTGTAGGAACGTGGCCGGGAAAGTCTCGGCCATATGGTGGATGGTCACTTCTGAACACTGTCTTCACGTAGTTGTTATTACCAGTATCAACCGTCGAATCTCCGAAGATAAGAATGCTGGAGAATTTGGGCAAGGTTGCAGCCCCACTGAGATTGCATATGGTAGCTAATGTGAGGAAGAGGAGGGCAGGTGCCATTGTTGATTGATTAACATGGTGAGATTGCTTTGTATTTATAGAGAATAAGAGAACTGTTGTCTCTAGCAGTTTCATGCCCTTTCTACATGCGAAGAAAATGGCTGAAATGAAATTAAAATCTCCCCAGCTACCTTGCCATGTAATATTAAAGAGAGTTAAAGAGGAGATAAAGCCTGCATCCTTCTTCGGTCAATTAATTTGACTTGGTAGATCCATTTCTCTTGTGTGAAACTGTTGGGTTATATACAGGTACACTTACACTTGCTTGAGCAATCAATGTATCCATCCACGAGTTGCCTTGTTTATTATAATACTGAAATTTAAGTCCTTCTAAATCAAGTTTTAAGCAAGCAATTCATACTGGACTTGGGAAAGCAATGTGGCCTTGTAGCTCCACGCCGAAGAAGAAAAGGAGTCCAGCCCCACAATGGAATGCGGGCACCACTACTATTCTCATACTGTTATTCATGAGAAATCTCTTTCTTACAACTTCTCGTAAGGTTCAAAATTAGAATGATAATGTGTAGAAAAAAAACCTAGTTACAATCCGAACTAAGTTTTTGAAAGTATTGAGAAATGGAAAACACTTCCATTATTTATCAGAATTACTCTATGAAATATAAGAAGCTAAATTAATGTTATTTTTGCTTGTAAAGAATGTCATGCATCAGCCTCCAAAGAAAGAAATCTAATAAAATAGAGGGAAGGTAGTGGTTGTTTTTGTAGTTGAAAATTATTTTTATAAAAAATTAATTTTTTAAATATTTTTAGATTAATTTAATATGTTGATATCACGAATAAATTTTAAAAATAAAAAATATTTAAAATATAATTACTATTAAAACCTTCAAAAAGGTATCAATGCGCTGAAGAGAATTTTGCCTTTTGAGGCAAAAACTATTCTAATAAATTCAGCTATTATTTCTTTTGATCTGACCAGAAAGCCTTCCTCTCCAACACACACAGCGAAAACAACATTGTCTTTGCCATTGAGAGCAAGGATCTGGAGACTGATCCTTTTGTTGGTGACACAAATCATTTAAGGTTTGGTTGATAATTGATCAAATATTGTCTTGTTGAGAGTATTTTTTTTTTTAAATAATTACCTGAGTGATGATTTAAATAAGAATCTTAAGGGATTAATTCCATAACATTCAAGCCATTTCAAAAGCATCCTAGATAGTAATTGCCTTGGCAGCCTAGCTTGCTAGCAAGTAATAATAACAACAATAATCCCTTAAGTGGATAAAAATAAGCTTTGTAAGGATTAATTCCACCTTAGTTAATAATCATTATCCAAAAAACACAACATTGCTTAGCTATAACTCATTCTAATTCAATAAATACATATTACAATTCAAATTGAAAGCTAATAAGAATCATTATATACAAGCGGCATATGATTATTTTTATATTTGGTAGTATTATAAAAAATAAGTTGTAAAATATTTTTTAATGTTTGGTTAAGGTGTTTTTGAATTTTTTATAATTTTTATAAAGTATATTTTATCCCAAACATAAAAAAACTAATTTTAAAGAAATTAAGTCAATATTTTTTTGACTAGAAAATATTTTTTATTAATTTTTCTAATAATAAATAAATATATAAAATCTGAAAAATAGTTTTTAAGAAATTATTTTTTATGAAACAAAACGGGGCTTTAAATTCTTTTCTCTGTCCATCAATTAAGAACTTGCTGAGCATCAAAGAAATTAATTTATGGATGGGGGACGAATGCAACACCTTATCTATTATTTTGTTTTCGCATAATTAATTAAATGCATAAATGTAAGTGATAAACAGATGAAGTCAATTATGAATATAGTAGGGTCAGAATTCAAAGAGGGCTTCAATGATGAAGTGCAAGTAGGTCAATATTAATTGAAACCTGCCTCGTGCCAGCCATTGCATCTCTTATCCTCTCTTACAAGTTACAAGCATGCTCGCATTTTATTTTTCAGACAAAAGACAAAAGAGAAGATGTCGTAACAAAACTGGGAATCAAAGCAACTCATTTTTTCTCTTCTTTGAGTCGATCCTGGATTGAGAATTTCTGTGGTCCGAAATACGATATGTTAATACAAAATCTTTGTGATATTTGATATATTGAATCATGATATTGTAACAAATCTCTCCTCTTGTCAAGAAATATGGAACAAACCATAAAAAAACTAATTTGTAATTAATTACATTGACATGCTAGCTAGCAATCCATGGAAGTTTAATCTTTAATCTGTAAGTTTCAGTGTGAAACATGCAAAGCCATGCATGTAATATTACATGAGATTGAGATGTAATGTGATCTTACCGGATAATAATATAAATTATATTTTAAATTTTTATTTAATAATTTAAATATTTAAATTGAAATTTTTTTAATACGATATTAAAGTTTTAATGATTGAGTAGTTATAAGTTCAAGTTTTATTATTTTTATTTATTTAATAAAAATTAAGTATGATTTAATGTGGAGTTATATAAATTTAAAGATTAAATAACTTTTATTTTTAAATGAGATTTTAAGATATATATAATTTATATTTATTTTTTTTTTAAATTAAACTTTAAATTTGAATATATTTACATTTCCTTAACAAGCACGACAACATGAACAATATTATTTGCTGCAAAATCTGCAAACTCTAGCAAATTTTATGTGCAATTTTGTACAAAATAATATAAGATGTGTGCTTGGCCCGCCGGGAAGCTCGTTGGAAATCATACCATCAGAGGATTGCATCTCCTACGATCATGCAATAAGGGGACAATTGAAAAAAAAAAAGGTTGTGGTAGTTCATCAATTCAATGGTCTCTAAGAAAAATGATTTGTGTGTGTATATACATATATGTATGTATATATGTATACGTATGCATGCATGCATGCATATCCCAATATTCCATATGGTCAAATAGTGATGGTTCAAGTTGTAAGCGGATTTATTTTATATGTTATCATTTGCTGTGCAATTGACAACTAATAATGGAAGGAATTATAGTTGTAACATGATTATGGTTATTTTTTAAATAGTTTTTATTTAAAAATATATTAAAAAATTAATTTTTTTAAAAAATATTTTAGATATCGATTGAAAATACTAAAAAAATATTAATTTAGATTAAAAATAAAATAAAAATTTAATTTTTTATAAAATATTTTTAAAATATAAAAACAAACTGGATATAGAGTTGATAAAAAAAACTATTTTAAAAAATCCATACCAATTGAAAAAATGTCATGGTAAATGGATCGGACTATTTTTGTTTCAAATAAATACAAAATTGTAGACCACAGTAATACAGTAAAAATAATAAGGTAAAGTTTTTAGAATCACAACACATAAACTACAATTTAAATATTTATTATTTAATTTTTTTTCTATTCAAGTAATTCATCTTTTAAAAAAAATTATAATTACTTAAATAAATTTAAAAAACCGTTCTTAACAAACAAGCACTACAACAGGCATTTCAAGCCTTAAATGGTTATATTCAATTTAACTTTTCTATCCAACAATTAAATTATAAATTATAAATATTTTTATAAGTTGGTCATTGAACGCAACCCAAGCCTCTTCTAGGGTTTATCCATCCTGTCCCATCGATCATCTTGTGAGACAATTCATATAGATTAGTCGTGGCAGATCCTGAGAACCATACGTCTGAACAAGAAGTGTAATGGGTTCTGTTCTTGAAACATAGATGCTGGCATGAAATCCCAGCTCAAGTTTGATGCGTCATATAAAAATTAATTTCTCTCATGATCTCTAATGCATAATTGCAATTCCCGTGGCCGAAAAAAACAGATATCTGGCGATACGATGAAAGGTCTCTGCAAGGACAACTTCGTGGAGCTCTAATAACCACTTCATATTTGCTGGTCATGCATGGCTAAGAATTGTGGTACTATTTTTTCATGTCTTTACATCACTGTATTCTTGTTTACATCACTGTCACCAAAGGGCTTGTTTGCTTATCTTCTGCACTGTAATTGGATTCAAGTTTTATGCGTGTGTATCATTCTTACAGTGTTTTATTTATTTACTGGATTTGTATATTTAATGAATCATGAGAATTAATTATGGTATACAAAAGCTAATCGGAATACCTCACGTAAATTAAAAGAAAAATTATACTTCTTATTACACCCTCACGTAAATTAAAAGAAAAATTATACTTCTTATTACACTTATGTGGGCTTGTTTTTATGGTCTCCCCACTCCTAATTGACCCCCTCTTGATTCTTTATACCAAGCATTAATCACCTGGGCTCTCGCAGTTTCCTTACCTCTACCTCATAGAAATCAATCGGGGCTTCAACTACTTCTGTCAGCAGATTTTGGATCCTAAATCTCGAGGCATGTTGCCCCTCGTAGTCTAGCTAGGCACTAGAGAAACAGGCTTCAGCCTTGTAGTTGCCATAAAGAACATGATAAACAAGGCCGAACAAGCTTATATAATCAACTTGTAATAATCAAGTTGTGAATTTTTGATGAAGCTGGCACGCCAAGTTTTTCTTGCTACACCGAAAAAATTAGGATCCTAGCAAGCGGAGACCATGATGATATTCAATTATGCCACCTAGCTATATAAAGAATGCGTCATTGTGGAGAAAATAATGCTTGATCACATGTTATAGATTGACGTTTCACCAAATTTTGTTGGGATCCATGGACACAAGCTTCAGTGCCCATCCACTATCAGAGGAATCGAACTAATTAAAGTGTGACATGTACTGCTCCACAAGAACTAGAAAACAAAACCATTAATAGACATATTTAACATTTACTTAAAGTTCCTGTCATTTCATTTCATTTAAGTAATGAATAGTGAAATGAGGAGGACTTTTACATTTTACTCAAGTTCTGACGGTCTTCCTTTTTACCTTTTTTTTTCAGTTTTATTTTTTTTGATGTTAATAAATATTAAATTTTATAATTTATTTAATTTATTTTTTATAAAGTAATTTCAATTATTTTAAATTATTTTTTTAATCTCATGATATTAATACAGATATCAGATTTGATAAATTAAGCCAAGGTAATCTAAATTGATATAATATATTATTATTTTAATATTAAAAAATTAATTTTAAAAAAAAACACATGACCAACATGTAAATATTTTTTTACATTAAAAAAAATTCATGCAACCTGCTGCAATATAGTGCAAACAATGAACTAGTGAACTAGGCAATAAATTTAGGCATGGCTGGGTCTTAATGAGTCATTAATTTGGAGGTAAAACGTGACGTAGAAAGAAGAGGATTGAGATCCTTTGAAATCTCAAATTAGCACAGTTATTAAAACTGTAATAAACTCAGTGCAAGGATATAATTATGAATTGGATATATTAATTTGAGTTGATTTAAATCAATTAATTTTTTATAAAGATTAAAATAATGATGATATTTTGAATTTTTAATAAAAAATTAATGATTTCTTGATTAATTTTTTTTTAAATCAAAATAATAATGATATTTTAAATTTTTAATAAAAAATTTAACAAGAGTTTTTGATTGACTTACATCAAACCAATTCTAAACAATTTAAGTTGAGTTGATTCAATAATAATATAAATTAAAAATATCATATCATATAAATCAAATAATTATTTTAAAATTTAATGGTTATAAGGGATCCCACTTTCATGTAAATCCATTATAATCTGCTCCATTTTCTTTAAGGTAATAAAAAATTAATTTCATAAAAAATTCAACGAGTTTTTAATCGGTCATACCAGATTAGTTCCAAATAATTTGGAATGGATTCAACAACAGTGTAAATTAAACTAAACGTATCATATCATGTAAATCCAAATGAGTACTTTAAAATTTAATGGTTAAGGCATGAAAGTGGAATGCATTATTATAATGGATCGTAGTTTTTATTTTTTAGGTGAAAGGGAAAGCAAAATTAGGCATCATTAAATAGCTAGCACAGCCAAGCTAATTACTCAAATTGAAGTCATTAAGTATTTTTTTGAGATTATGTCACTAATTATTAACTTTGTTTCGGATGCTAATTACATACCATCTGATCAGGGGAGGACAAGTATTTTATCAATGAAGCAATCTAACTCGACCATCATCGGTCATGAAGATTTCACAGAAATTTTCTTTAATTGATCAATCAAAACAACTTCTTGGCATTTTCATGGTATTTACACTTATATCTGCCAACATTGTGTAATTAAATTGAGTGAAATTAGTTCCTTTATAACTACCAATGAGAGAATTTCCATTCATAATCATCATACATCTTTTTAATTTATAAATGGAATTAGAATTGGGTAATTAAATTGGGTGAAATTAAAGCTTATTCAGTGCCAAAAGTCGAATTCAAGAATTCTAAACCGCACCCACATCATGTGAAAGGTGGAGGTAATGATCTGCCTGACAAGAAGAAGAAGAAGAAGAAGAAGATAGAACTGCATTTAGTTAAATAAAAAAAATATAACATTAAATTTGTGTTTAAAACAGTTTTGGAGTGAATTTTTATTGTTTAAAAAATTATGCCTCAATTGTTTTTTTTTCTTGAAGCAGTAGATAAATACTATCTTAATTATTAGTTATTAATTATTATTAATTTATTGAAAAATCACCATCATTCTCATAAACGTACGTTCTCATGCATGAATTTTGACAATCACAAAGAAAACGAAGCAACTGAGATGATAACAGCGTGAGAAGTAAGTAACTAGTCATAATCACCGATATCTTTTTCTCAATTTCTTGAACAATATATACTTTGATTTGTCATTGAATCAAATCCCAATTCAAATATCATAATTTGTCTTCACTGTAATTTACAATTCCCACATAAATCTCCCATGATCCAACAACAAAATTGACGAGGAAATGAACTTGCTGCAGATTCTATTAACATAAAAATTAATCACATGAAATAGAACAATCGCATAGATGCATGCACTGAATCAGAAGCAATTGAAGCCATAAGACTCGTGTATAGAATTTAACCTCGAACAACAAAACCCTAAAATATTATTTACAGCTAGCTAGCCATAGAAGACAAATCTAAGGCCCAAGATCATACCATATAATGCACGATCTACTTAAGTAGCATTATCAGCACCCAAATGCATCTAGAGATAATCACCATATAAGTACAAAAGTACAGAAACAATATTAAATAGCATGCCTTGTGGGGTGAGGGTTGGGTTGCTGATACAGTAACGTACGGTACGACAGGTCTTTGAGGCCACCGCACCTTTTCCTAATAGGGCCCCTGCATTGTTAAATAGCATGCCTCGTGGCGTTAGGGTTGGGTGTTTTTCTTATTATGGTAATGATTATAGTTGTATTTAAAAAAAAATTATTTTATAAAAATTATTTTTAATTATAATTAAGTTGGAAAAATATATATTTAATTAAAATTATGGTTGAAATTAAAATTAAGATTGAATAAAAAGTAGTTTAATTTATTTAATTAAGAATACTTTTGAAATTGAGATTATAATTTTTTTTAAAAATATATATTAATATTTATAGTTTTTAATTTAAATATTATAAATTTAACTATTATTATTACATCATGAAATAAATCATACTTTATATAAATTTTTTTATTGTTCTATTAAACTATTTATAATTTCTTTATATACAAAATTCATTCAATAAGAACTATAGTTTTTATAATTTTTTGAGCGTGCAATAAAATATTACCAAGAATAAAATTAAGATTACAATACAAGTAAATTTAATTCATCTTAAACTATTTTTTTAAATAAAAAAATTATTGTTCACATTCACGTGAACAGTGCAAGTGAAATAAATTTCACTGTAGTAGTTATTAAAAAAAAAATTAATTGCATTAATTTTTTTTAAAAAAATTGTTAAGATGAACAATGCTAATAAATTAAAATTCACTCCTATTGTTCACTTTAATAAATAGTGTAACAATGAAGCATGATTTCTCTATTTAGTGGTTTCTTCCCATCATATGCTACTTCTTAAAAAACCTGTTGCATAACTGAATTTTTGGTGAATGTTACTAACATTAAACTGTGTTTTTTCTTTAACTAAATATTTATATTTGTGGCCGAGGAAACCTCATCCATAATCACATTATCAAATAATACCTTAATAATTAAAATAATTTTTTTTAAATAACATATTAAGAAAAGGGGACAAGCTAGCCTTTTTTTTCCTTAAAAAAATAACACATTTTGGTAAAATTCAGTTGAAAATTACCATATCTTTAAACAAATAATTACAATGAAGTAACATGAATCTCAAAGAAAATATAAAGGGTGGAGAAAATAAAAAATTAAGATATTGAAACTTTAATAACAATACATCTAAGTAAAATAAATCTAACAACAATAAATATTATAAATTATCATAAAAATGGTGCTACATGAGCTGTATTGAAGCAAATGAACCATCCGCGGCATTGTCAAATAATTATATATTGCCATATGAAAATCATGTTTTTAGCCAAAATTAAAAGCTGCATTTAACATATTTTTTTTAACTGAAATATTTATACCAGTTTATATATTTTTTAATTAATTTTTAAAAATTTAAAAATTAATTATTAAATAAATCTTCAATAACTCTTAAACCCGTGCTACTTCAACTAGTGATATGTGAATGAAATAACTAATTAATCTATATTTTTTATATTAAACATTTTTTTAATTCCTATTCAATATTTTTTGTTTTATCATTATGGCTAGATGCTTTCATAGAACCCCATTCGAAATTAAATAAAATTTATAATTAAATTCTGATTTCACTCACATAACCATTTCTAACCTGAAAGAATCACCATATAGTACAAGAAATTGGAGCTTAAATCATACTCTTGTACAAATGATGATCATCCACACCAACTTACGAGACTAATTAATTAGGGTTTCCAAACTGCAGGTTCTAAAGACAGGCTTGACACACGTTCTTCAATAATGGTATATATAATTCCCCTTCGCTTCTGTTTATTGTGGATTAAATCCTACATTAAGAATCTTGAAGTAGGGCATGGCTTCGTGCATTCTCTTAAATACCATTATTGTCTGTTACTGGAACCTTAATTGGGTTTTATGGTCGGTGCCTGAAACCTCCATTGCACGAAGCTTCCTTAGCTAATGTACAAAACAATGCCACCTCACTAGTGGATATATAATTATGTCCATGCAAGCAGACAAAATCCTTAATTAAGACTTAATCACTAGTAAAAGAATCTTGTTTCGGTAGGTGGTTAGCATTCCATTTCCAGATTAACGGCCAGTACACAAAATTACCTCGTTCCTAAACAGGTTCAGGCTCGGTACACATGCTGCAAGATTCCAATTACTAAAGGCAGGCCTGCAATCCAGGGTTGCCAAACCAAAAAATAAAAATAATTTTATTATTCCTGCTACGCGGAAATGAATTAATCATTTTTAATCTTATACAGACAACTACGTCTGTTTATTAATCAGTTAGCCTTAATCTTTTTCTTAAATAAAAGTTTAATCCCCGTCAAAGAGAAAATTAAATTGCTCTCCATGTTTTTAATCACTTAAAAAAGAATTTAATGTGTCGAAGACAGCTAGGTTCATTGTGATTAGTTTAGAGATGTGAAAACGAAATTAATTAATGCCACCCACACTGCAGCTAAAGACCTCCTACCATGCATTAATTATATTTCAACTTCTATATTTTTCCTTGATTTTTTGTGAAAATAAAAACATATTATTCTTTAGGGTTGTATTTGGATAATATCCTAAGATAGAAAAGATAAATATGGAAAAGATATAAATATATTTGTCTGACATTAAAATATAAAATAAATCTCTTTTTTAAAACAATTCAAAATAAATTTATATACTTTCAAATATATATATATATATATATAAAACATGTAATCTTTGTCTTTTTTATTCTAAAATGGTGATTGGAATATCGAGAGAGAGGTGAGATTAAATAAATCATAAATGAACTCAAATAGACAAAATAACTGAAAGAAATTAGCTACTAATTTTAAAGAAATACAATATCCACTATTAATTTAAAAACCATAGAACCAATATATTTACTTATCAATAAGAATTAAAGATCGAAGAAAGAATTGGAGATATACGGTAATTGGATTTTTTTTTAATTTATTGCATTTTTTCTGATTATTATTTGAATGGCTATTATTAATTTTATATTCTGTTTTGCCTGATTGTGTTTATAAATTAATCAGATTTTTATTTAACTTGATAAAATACAAGTGTTTGATAAAATACAAGTTTTGATTAAATACTTACTTCTAAATATAAATCAACATACTATCTTTAAAAAACATTCAAAAAGTGAACAATTAATTAATTAGATGCAGCAGGATCAGACAAACCCTCCATCCCTATCTCCAAAATAGTGGAGTACAACTTTTTATGATCCAATAATGGCTTCTTCTTTTTTTAAAAAAAACCATAGAACCAATATATTTCCTTATTCATAAGAGTTAATGATAATTAAAGTTTACATTTTGATGTTATTGATATATTATAATTGAATTTATTTTTAATATTTTTTAAATTTATTGTGTTTTCCATGATATTATCCAAAAAGTATGATTATTTCATTAATAAATCAAACTATTATTTAAAAAAAAGGGAACTGGGCACAATTGTAGTCAAGTCACATCTCATTTGAGGTGACCTTAATTTATTGCCATGCCAGTTGGCTATTGCTTAGGTTGCAATGGCTTGAAAGCAAAATAAGGGGCCAGGGCATGCATGTGTTCTTGGCAGCATTGCTTCAGTGATAGATGTAGTACCCTACCTAGCTATTATCCACCGTCGGATCAGATATTTTTGTGGGTAAAATCTTTTTTAGCGCCCATAATTTAATGATTTTCCATTTCTGCTTTTATACTTTTAATATTTCTTAACACCATCCATCATATTTTCAAGAAACTCCAATATGATCCCTACCGAGCTTCAAATACCAAATGCTTCTCTCTATTTTTTCACATTAATTTCTTATCTTTAAGTCTCCTTCTGAATTCCCATGCATGTAACAATAGTATCCAATAAAACGCTAGAAAATCCGCAAATAACTCAAAACTTTGGTCCATCTTAGCATTTTTCAAAAATAGGGTGCAATCTAAAGATTTTTTTCCAAACATTATAAATTGAAAATTCTTAAATTATATATCATGACTTTGAATCCCGACTTACAATCCATTGATTTTTTTTATTAAAATAATATCATTTTAATTTTTTTAAATAAAAATTAACCCAGTCTACTCGATGACCCTGTCAAGACCTAGTAATCTAATCAAAACCTTAAATCCAGGTCTTGGACTGAATTGGTCACCTAATCGGTTACCTAATCATGTTTAAAAAATATGCTATAGATACCAACATGGAATAAGGTTAAATATATAGGGATGAAAACAATAATTCATATTTTATTTTAAAATAGATTAGGTTATCAAACACAACCAAGAATGTAACATGTACTCTTGCACTGTCATTCCGTACCTAATCAATTGGTTTTTCAGCAAGGAAAATTATTTTTAATTTCTATATATTGAGTCTTATTCCTCGCCATCTCAATGAGCTCATGCCTATATTCGCGATTACTGGTTACTGGCTCATGTTGTGGGACCTACTATTTGATAAATACTGTATTCTGAAAAAAATAATACTGTATGTATAGCTTTGGTACTTGCCCTATGATTGTTAAATCAATTTATTCTTTTGCCTGCAATATCTCTCCTCCCAAATCACCCATGATTATAGCATAATTCCAAAATCAGATTCCCCTTTTTTTATTGTAAAAATATATCTACAGACTAATATTTTTTTAAAAAAGAAAAAATGAAAATTTTCATAATTACCGGACCGATCTCTATTATATTTGATACGTGTTTAGTGTCCCGCTATCATGGATTCGTTAATCAAGAAATAATCATTCTGAAAATCTAACATTTACACGCATATATATATATATATATATATATATGATCCAATGAGCTTGAAAAACGATACAATCCACACACGGACTCCAAAAAGTCTTTATTGAAGACTTGAAGTTGATTAATTTAAACATGTTATTATATGTATATATAAAAAATAATAATTAAAACATGTCTTTCGACATGATTTTTACTCGACACGACTATCGATAGAAACAAAAAGCGTGAATCCCGATTGCCATGAAGGTTTAGCTTAAGAAATACAGAATCTATATATGATCTATGCTCTAAACAGATCCATATCATTTTTAGTTTATTTATTTTTGCTTATCATCGTTAATGGAGTTCTGTGTCAGATTTATCTGTATATGGGGCAATAACCACAGTTCATGCGTGGTCAGGGTGCCTATCTGCATTTAATAATTTGCTCCCTTTATCAATGTACAGATTAATTTGGGGCTTCGCGAGCAGGGAATAAAAAAAGAAAAAAAAGACCAAGAAACAGGGTCCTGGAACATGGAAAATGGAGTTCTTGTTTGTAATGCTTAATCACTGAACACGATGGGCATGTGAGGTTACTTTCATAATTTAGCTCAAGTGAGCTTATTGTCTAAAATTATGAATTTTCTAGTTTAAAATCTAAAATACTAGATGATAGATAGATTATTTGAATACACTAGTTCGAATATAAATAGTTTATTTTAAAAAATAATGAGATCATTTATATTTTTTAGAAAAATGGATTTAATTATAGATTGATCATGCATATAATAAAAAATATATATATTATACACTATATCCACACATATTAATTTAGAAATATTTCGTCAATAATTGCCGATAGAATACAAATCCATCGTTTAACTTTTCAACAAAAATAATAATATTTTGTAAATTATTTCTAATACTGACAAAATTTTCTCTAGATGCATTCTCTGTTTTTCTAATAGTAGTTTTTCATTGCGTCTATATGAAGGCCAAAGCTTGTGCAAAGCGGGACGTAGGCATGTCAACTCTTCAAAAAATCAGTAATATATATATGACTCGAATCTTAAACCTTCGAATTAAATAAATCTTCTCCTTCTCCTTACCATCGAATCAATCCTTTGGAAGCAAGAGAAATGATCTAGTAAAAATTGGCTTAAAGATACTATGATTAAAGAGTAATTAATGAAGCTTAAGTAATCCACAAGCCTAAAGATTACAAGTGAGCTTATAAGTTAATCACATGATTAACGTACAGAAAGAAAGGATTTGACCATTGGAACTCTAAATTAATTGATGAACCTTTTAGATTAATTAAAGATCATCGTTCTTTTTAGGCCACTTTCGTCATTTTCAATCCAGAATAAAATAATTCTCATTCTACTTTGTTCTTTTGAGTACGGGTGTTCCTATAAAGCCTTGTCCTCCGTCGGTCACATTCTTACCAAGGAAAGAAGGAAAAAAGTAGAGTCACAATAAACGGTTCCAAACTCCTCACCACAAAGGAAGAGGGAGAGAGAGAGAGAGAGAGAGAGAGAGAGAGCCCTTTGATTTCCATAGAAATGGGCAATAGTTTAAGGTGTTGTTTGGCTTGTGTTCTTCCTTGTGGTGCCCTAGACTTGATACGTATAGTTCATTTGAATGGCTACGTGGAAGAAATAACAGGTCCAATCACAGCTGCTGAGGTCCTTCAAGCAAACCCTAATCATGTTCTTAGCAAACCTTCTTCTCAAGGTGTTGTGCGTAAAATCTTGATTCTTTCGCCGGAATCCGAGCTCAAAAGAGGCAGCATATATTTCTTGATCCCATCTTCTTCATTGCCTGGTGACAAGAAAAAAAGTGGTAATAATTGTAGCGACCAGATGAAATCCTCGTCAAAGAAGAGCAAAAGATATTGTAACAATAAAGATGCACAAGATTGTGATCGTTACTTAACCGATGTAGTCTCCGAAAAAAAATCCTCTCGTCGTGATCGACGGACCGGTCGTGTCGGAGTATGGCGGCCTCATTTACAAAGCATCTCCGAGGACTAAAAAGTTTTTTCCGGTGCCGGATTTTGACGTTCTCCAGAGTAGATAAAGGGGTACAATTATTTGCAACTGGGACGTTTTTTTTTTCAATGTACGTTGGGTTATACTGGTTTTCTTCTTTTTTTTTTGTATAAATTTTATATTTTAATTTTCTTTTTTCAATCTGCATATAATAGCGGCAGATTGAGATTTTCAATATTCATCGGATCGTGATCCATTTTTCTTCGACCTTCAAGTAAATTATTATTTGATGGAGAGAGAGAGAGAGAGAGAGAGAGAGCTTTGTGTTGATGGAAGATTTCGTAATTACATCCACAAGTTCTAGGTAAATACATGTTTCTTAAATATTCAATGCCTTTTGGATTTACAATCTGAAGTAATTTGGTGGGTTTCTAAGACAAAATTGTTTCATGGTCCCTTAATTTTGAGTTTGAAATGAAGAAGCTAAAAACAAGGCCGGAAATGATTCAAGTTATCCATTGATGGAGAGCAATAGAATCTCATAGGAGTTAAATAAAATCCATTGCTCGATTTGATTTCTCAAGGAATTATAGCTATAATTTAGATTTACTCCATAATTAATGTTGTTATTAATTACTACATGCTTGCCACGAAATGATTCCCTTTTCTTACATAACTTAATTATACATCCAAGAACACCCTTGATTGCTCATACTAATCTTAGGTTTTGATTTAATGTCAACATGTTTTAGGTTATGATGACTACTTCCTCAATGATTAACATGAAAGGTTACGTGCAACTACTTCAATGATTAACACATGAATATTGTTGATTAGTTTCACATTAGTTTTTGTCCTATTGTATGAATTGACTTTATTAATTCTACAACTATATAATAAAGCATTTATCATGGAGGATTTGAATTGAAAAAAATAAAAGGCAGGCCACTTGGAGTGGAGACCAGTTGTGATTATTTGAATTTGGCACATAAATTTTACTTAGCATCATCGATGCACACGGTAGTGGAGACCATCATATGTATAAAATATGATTAGCTAAGGTAAGACATTTACAGCCAACTAACCAATAGAGGGAATATTGGGAAACAATTTCTAAATATAAATGTTAAAGCCAATAGATTGCATCTCGAGGATAATGATTACCCATTAATTACTAGTTCATACAGTTGTCAAGGAGATGGCAAATTTCCTACTCTATGTATATATACTTCTATCTTATTCTAAAAAAATAAAAATAAAATATGATGCCCTTCTATATCTAATTATTGAATTATACATAGTAAGAGATAAAACTTATATAAATTATAATTGTAAAATTCGATCTGAGATAAAAGTCACGAGTTAAGAAAATACATTTTAATTTTAATTTTAACAAAATTAATAAAAAAAAGAATGAATTTTGATTGGTCAAACTTGAATAAGTAAATCAACATGAGTTTTAAACAGGGTCAGTTAATTTTATTTTTTTTTTCTTTCAACTTAAACAACACAAACTTCAAATCAACCAAGTTTGAGATCCATCCACCAACCAATCCAAGTTTATAACTGTGATAAATGGAGAGCAAAAGCTCCAAGTCCTAGTATTATTAATCAATAAGTTGCTTGCACATGAATCCAAAAGCAAGCACTCCTCAAAGTGTGACAACTCCAAGCCACATAAAAATAAAGGCAAAACAAGCTGGCAAATCCCCTAAAATGTTACATCTCAGTCCTCACATGGATTCCCTCTTCCCACTCTCCATAAATATTATTAGAAAAGACCTGCACTTCCCTTTCTTAAACTCCGGAACACGATATTTTATGTATAGGGCACAAGCCTGCATTGATTTTCGTTCAACACATCGATTCTTTTATTATCAACAGTACTCCAGTTGCTCGGTTCTATCAAAACTTGTTTTCAGTTAAGTCCTCAAAGTAAACAATTAAGCAAAGCTGCCCAATTTAATCATTTAAATTAATCTCAAGGCTTTCACAAATCAAGGGTTCTTTACCAAAACATCTTAGGTTTGGGCATAAATCGAACTCTAAGATGCATGCTGGTTATCAGAAATAAGAATCGAGGAATAAGAGTGAAGCTTCAGAAATCAAAATAATTTTTTAATTCCAATATCGTATTTGAAATTAAAACAATGAACCAGAATGAAATTTAAAAAATATTCATGCATATTATGAAGTAGCAACAATCAAGAATGACTCAAATTGAAAGAAAAATAAAAGAATCTAATATCAATTTGATACAGAAATATTCAGTCCATATCTAAAAGAAAATATACAACATGAATTTCTTTAAAAATTAAAATGTTCCTAATTCCTAAATCCTTACATTACACAGACTGAAATACTTAGTATCTAGTTATCTTCCCTCTTATTTATACTCTCTAGCAATGTTTTTCCACCCTCTGTTTAAGTTCATTTCCTTCTTCCTTAATTTCTTTTATCATATCAAAACTATAATTGAAAGGTTGACCAAGCTTTTGTTAAGGGATGGAAGAAATCAGAATACCTATATAGTATATTAGTTATATGGAACAACATTTAAATTATAAATCAAATATACTTAATTAGATCAGACCTAAGACCTGAGTTGATCAGACCTGAGATCCAAGTTGATCGAGTTATTAAAACAACTTAATTTTTTTGATCAAGTTAATCAATTTTTTTCCTTCAATCTGGACCTGCCCAATTCTTGAGTTAGCTGGTTCTCAAGTTAACCTGCTAGTCCAATTTAGATTTTAGAACAATGGCTTATACAACTCAGGTACACATGCTATATTCTAGGCCTTTGTTAATTTCCAGTTCTTTTTTCAATTTTAAAAGTTGTGGTTACTAGATGCAGCAATCATGCAGAGTGCCAATAGGAAAAATTTAGCAAATCTTCAGGCACTTGTACATTGTTCTTTTTTAAGAATGAAGAGCTCCGACAATAACTTGTATGGAAGATGAAATCTTTGTATAAAGTATCTGCAAACAAGTTTTTTAGGTTGGCCAAAGCCAGTCCTTTCTGAAAGGAAGACCACATTACCTTAATTCTGCCACAATCTCATCCCGTGTAATATAAAACCATTTCTATGTCTCTGTAATCCAAAATATTATATTTTTAATGATGAAGTAGTAGGATATTCATTTGAGACAATGTAAGTACGTGTTAATTAAAGTATAATGCAAAATCATTATTAGAGTCTAAATTATTTGTTTAAGTTTTTAGATTAAAATGGTTATTTAACACCCTCCACCTTATAAACAAAATCAACTTCCCTGTACCACGTCCACTGAAATAATTTACTTGTAGGCCTAGAGTACCTTTGTTTTAGAATCATTTAATTTACTATTTGCCTTTAAGCTTTCAAGATGGTAGTTGACATAAAGAAGAGAAAAGAAGGATGGAGCTGACAAACTGTGCTTTCTGCGTAGAGGACATGTAGTATGGAATTTCTTTCGTCACCTAAAAAGTAGAGGCAAGAACCGATTGCATAGGTTGGCATATTGCTAACAAGATAGGCTCAAAATTATCCTGATCAGAATCTCTCAATTCATCAATTTCAAAGAACGAACTACATATTTTATCAACTGCCTCTAGATATAGCCACAAGAAGTTCTAATGAGTAAATATATTCACTGAAAAGAGTAAGAGTTGTAGGCCTGATGGCTGCAAATTCAATGAACAGATAGAGGAGAGATCACAACAAAATCTTATTATTCTAAAGTACGTACCGTTAGTTTTTTCTCTCGGATGTTTTGATACTAACTTGACAAGTGAAAGAAGAACCCTAGAGATATCCAAGGATCAATGGATTCGTCAACAAATATGTCAAATTGCAATCTAGAAGTGGTCCACGGCCTGTGCTATAAAGAAAAGAAGGAAAGGAATGTCACAATTCTGATAGCCTTTTCTCATCTCTGTGTGGAACTCAGCTACCTATGTTGTCAGCATTGAAGTTCATTTCCCGGTTCCATGACAAGATTAAACAAACCTGCACTTAGTATAATGCCAGATTTGTGGTAGCCGTTAATTTCTTGTATCTTATCAATCAATGACAGAATCCTGTTAGGTTGTCGCCGGAGCTTTCGTTCGACAGGTATAGAAGAGATCAGAACGTACCAACTATAGAATGTTAGTATTATGATGTTTTTTACGCAACCAAAGTACACATGCTGTATTCTGGGCCTTCTTATCAGTTCTTCTTTCATTTTTAGAGCTTGTGGTTGCTCCTTAAAGGAACCTAACATGAGTCCGATTCAGATTCCTAGGCCATATTTAGCAAATATATTCTCTCCAAAATAAAAATGTTCCTATAGCATTACATTACGTAGACAGAAATATTTAGTACATATCTAGCGTGGTTGCATCCTATGTCTACTAATGTCTATGTCTTTCCACCCTTGGGTGGACTCAAAAATTATTTCTACAGTTTCTGCTGAATCTTCCAAAAGGTTTTTGGCACTATTCATTCTGTCTCCAGCTCTATACACTTGTTGTTGCACCACAAGCACAGAAACCTGGCACTGGGAATCTGATGATGCCAGCACGTCTCCCAAGAATCCGAGCTCTGGAAACTCATTCCATTCAGTAAGTCCCATAAATATTGGTGAGAAGCTGCGATGGTGTCTCCCCACCAAAATTAGATCATAGGAATTTTGAACAGATCTAATCAAAGTAATCAATTCTATACTGTCCTTTACGAATTCCGTTATGTAGGAATGACGCTTTTTTCCAGCGGATGCGGCTTTGAACTCAGTGATAATATCATCGTCAAGATCCATATCAAGAGACAGCACGGCTCCCTCGGCTGGATCGATCAAATGGATCACAGTGAGAGAAACTTTTGCATGTTTCGCCATTCTCAAACCATATGCTAATGCTTCCCTATCATCTCTTCCATGAACAAAAATGATTCCAATTTTGTATACAAAATGGTGTTTGGAGGCACTTAAGGTGCCTCGATCAACCAAGATACCTACAGAGCATGGGGCCTTTGCAAGAATATGACGGTTAACAGCCCTGGCTTCTGTGATGTCTTCTATGCCATGAAGTCTCCATTGCATATGAAATGGGATAATCACCACGGATGTTCTCTTCTCCACGGCAAGCCTACAAACTTCCTCGTGTATGGAAGCAAAAGGCGATATGGATGTGAATAAGTTGACAATAACATTACCATTGCTCTCTTGCTCGTATAATCTGAAGGCATTTATGATACGACCGCAATCCTTAGTGGGGAGTTTTGCAGTTGCTCCAGGCTCATGATACATGAAGAGTGGGGATGAACTGCCAACGAGCTGGACCAGGTGGACTATGTAACAGCACATGGGAGTCTTGGATGTTGGATTGGAAATCTCGAGAAGTCTAATCATACAAGGCGTGGAATCTTGGTGATATATGCCGGCCAGAATGCGAAACTCCATATTGAGACTAGTATGATGGATTGTTCTTTTATTGCTAGATTTATAATGTCTGGAT
Source organism: Populus ilicifolia (assembly GCA_015708895.1). NCBI lineage: Eukaryota > Viridiplantae > Streptophyta > Magnoliopsida > Malpighiales > Salicaceae > Populus > Populus ilicifolia. The sequence continues at coordinate 202,887 of SRLM01000064.1, read as the reverse complement.
GGATCGTAAAGGAATTTGATTACAGGTGTGAAGGTTCCTGACACAAAAAGCATGTTTATGACCATCATACTGTAAATCTGACGGTCAACAAGCTGCACGCGACAAGCAAAAACATGTTAGTTTCGGCAAAGTATACATGAGGCAGTAATCTATAACAAGTAAGGGAATTTGTATGTCAAGAATAGGATAAACAGAGGGTAAGGTCTTACGAAGGTGAGGTGGCCATGCTGTACGAGTAGAACGTCAGAAATGCCTTGACAACTCATTACAAGGCCCAGTGAAAATGCTTCAACAGGAGGCACTTTGAAGAAGAGTGCAGGCAACATGCCACCCAAAACTTTCCCGATGAAGCTAGTTAAACCAAACATACTGATAACAAACACAGTTTCAGAATGTATCGAAAGGAGGTCAACCCGTGAGACACTTAAAACAAAATAGCTTGGCAGGAGGATCGAAGAAACAAATGATTCAATCTTGTTCTCTAATGCTGTTCCTAATGGTGGTCCGTGAGGCACTGCGATGCCCAAAGCGGTAGCCCCAAATACCACATGGTGCCCTAAGACTTCACTAAGAAATGCAGTTCCTAATACCATGATAAAGATAGACAACATGTATCCCTCCTTGACCTGTTTTCCTTCAGGGGTTTTCGCAATCATCTTAACCATAAGGGGCCTCAATACATAGAATATGAGTACAATCAACGACAGAGGACACATCAGAATCCAAAACGGCTCATATTTTAGTTCTGTTATAAATAAAATCACAATAACCAGGCCCCAACTACACATGCCGCTGATCATTGATGAAGATATTGCTAACTGGCCAAGCTCCGAGTTAACGAGTTTCAGATCAGCCAAAAGGCAGACAATGACATGAAAGGAGGTAACAGCTTGAAAAATTGCAACGTGCCAAATAGACTTAAGTAGAACCGGGTCCATTTCCCTTTTTCCGCTAAGAATTCCTGCCACAATCAGGTTCAAAGTTACTGGAAACAAGAAAGTAAGGAAGCCTATAACCACAGGTTTCCTGCCTGCTCTCTTCACTATCCCCAGGTCCATCTTTATTCCAATCAAAAATATATAAAAAATGCATCCAAGGAAAGCAAATGTCGAGCTGGTTTGGATACTTTTCATTGAATAAACTGATGTCAAGAATGAACTACGTCCCCAGAGAGTTGGTCCCAAGATGAACCCTACCTGACCAAATTCAAGACATAAACCGAGTCATATACCTGAAGATCACCGCATTGCGGTCAGAAATGAATTGTATTGAGATAATTACTAGAACAAGATTTTTACATTCTTTTTGCAGGGAAATAAGAAGTTTTACCAGCAGCAATGAAACGAAAGCGCTTTCACCAAGTGGGGTGAGGATGTATTGTAACAAGACATTAAATAATGAAGATAAGCTGAGTTGTGCCAAAACAGCAGGAGTTGTATGAGAAAGTGGATTCTGACCATAAAAATACCCTTTTGATATTATACCAGCACGTCCTTCGCACACCCATAGATTCTCAAGGTCTGGATTCGATGCATTCATTGTTAATAATGCAATAAAAACAAGCTCTTGGATGTCTAGATAGCCTTGCCTATAAAGAAGATAAAAGGGTGTGAACGACTTCAAGGGACAGGAGGATTGTGCGGGTGTGCTAATGCTTCTTCTTGTTTTTTTTGAGGCCCTGATAGCACTAGCCATCAGGAGTCAGTTGACCTACTTCTTCTGGGTCGAAAATTGTTTACTACTAGAGGAGGAAAAATCTCATCCTCTATTATCTGCCCTCCTTGTCAACTACAAAAAATGTGGTACACAAAGATTTTTTGTGGATTTAATGTTTGTGTTTTATGACAGGAAAGCATGTGATTTACCACATATGAAATAGAAACCACAGATAGATAAAATAAGAGAGATTCTTTCAATTAAAAATCAGGCTAGTTCATCTACAAGATTGTTTAATAGTGGAAAAGGATTACACTTCATTTCTCTAGTTAATTTCCTAAAAAAAAAATATTAAGCAAAATCTTCACTCTGTAAGATGCAATACATTGGTGGTAACTGCTAATTAATTTATTGTAGCTTATCAAATAATAACAGGATCCTATTAAGACGTTGACCGAGTTTTCGATCCAACAGGTGCAGAAGAGATCAGGTTTAATATGTGGTTTATAACAACCTAAAGTGCACGTATATGCTACATTCTGGGCATTCTTACCGGTTCCTTTTCCTTTTTTAGAATTGTGGTACATTGTATCGTCCGGTGAGAGAGAATGGCACAGGACTAATCTGACATATGATGCCAACACAAAAGGAATGCAGAAGCCTAACATTCCTATAGCTAGCACAACTTAGCATGAAACCAAACTCTGACAAGGTATGCAGTTCTTCCTTCTGGTGGGGAGATTTCGTCTGTAAATGCCAAGTTGTGCCCAAGATGAAAACCTCTCACATCATGGTGATGCATTTAGAAACGATTTGCATGGGGAGAGAACAAGTAGAGAGATGAACTTACAGGTGCATGAGAAACAACAGAAGGTTGGCCAAGGAGCTTGAGAAAAATGTAAATGGAACGCGTGAGGATAGAAATAAGAGAAAGCTGTAACAGCAAGAGAGGCAGAGTGTACTTTAAAGGGTCATAACCAAACCAGAGGCCTTTTGAGTTGATCATACCTACAACCTGACAAACAACATCAATCCCAGCTCTAACCCCTTCATTGAAAGGAACTGTTGCAGGGTTCTGAAGCTGCATAGACGAATTTTTTCCTGTGATATTGTTTTTACAGGAAAGAGAAGAGGCCTGAGAGGCTTTTAGTTATAGAAAATATGAAGAAGAAGCAGAATGAACTAATAGCCTCTCTCAAACAAAGTTTCTGATATATGGAACTTCTAGTTGAGTAACAATTCAAAAACATAAGAAACCAGACAAAAATACAAGAATCTACAATTTCTTCACTGCAAAAAAACTAAGAACAACCTATCAGAACAAAAAAGAAAATGCATACGCGATTACTAGTCACCACCATTGATGCACAAGAACTCCAATCTTTCTGAGAGAAGTAAGAAGCTGCAAGCATTGATCGTAAGTCTTCTGATACTTGACACCCCGTTGCCCCGGACAACACCTCTGCCACCGATTATAATGACACTCCAGAAACAACTCATCAATCAAACAAAGCGCACCTGTCTCAACCAACCTCGGAATCAAATGAAACTCAGTCCCTCCAACATCCAATTTCACCACCACAAAATCCCTCTCCACCACCACATTTTTCAACCATTCTGCAAAATCAAACCCTTCAATCGTATCCAAATCTGCCTTATAACTCATCGACGATTGCACCACCGGTTGAATCCTCCCCACCCCCCTGCCTTTCTCCACAATTTTCCTATTAACAACCCTGCTGATCCCAAAAAACAAGGTCTCATTCCTCACCCACGCCGCATAAGGCAATAGCTGAACACCCTTTTTCGATCTATATTCCCCGAAAAACACCTTATCGGCTTCGATGGCATAAATTTCGAAACTCTTATTCTGTTTCGGATAACTTTTTCGGAACCAGCCGCCTATACTTGAACCATAACTCCTAGCACCAACATCAACATAAACATATTTTCTCTTAAAACTAATATCAACACTATCACTTAAGTACTTAACGTTCTTCAAATTTCTCTTCAATGTAATCCATGGCTTCAATGGTTCTTTAGCGGTCAAGGCCTCGGCATTTTTTGTTAGTTCCCGTTTTAGCCTCGAAACCGAGCAATTACTACCTAAATTGCCCCTCCACAAAAAATCTCTTACTTTCATTAACACAACCTCTCTAATTATCATCATCGACATTGAATCTACACCGTTGATTTCACGCGATTTGATTAATCTACAGCAATTAAACAAATCAAGTAAAGACTGTAAGCTATATAAATCTCTCGATTTTGTATGGATCACTAAGAACCCGCCCTGTTTTAAAGTTCGACAAAGCTCTGACCCGAATTCGTCGGGTTGACCTGACCAATCGAGGTTGTCAGTGAACTGGAAATCGAAAGTGTTGTCATGAAACGATAGAGAATAGTTCGATAGAATCAGCGGTGGAGATGATTTCTTTATTTTCTTTGATTTCTTTGAGATTCCGGTTGAATCAATAACGCCGATTTCTTTCAGAGCTATGATTTCTTCTCCAGTTAGTGTTTCGATGCAGAGAGATTTTGAGATAGGCGAGAGGAAGCCATCGACGATGAGGTCCTGGAATACGGAGAGGTAATGATCGACGGTGCAACGGGAGGTGGCGGCAGAGTGGTAGTGGATGGTGAAGTCGGGGTTTTGTGGAGGAAAGAAGCAGAAGTCATTAGAGACGCAGGATCGGCCTTTGACTGCGATGAAGTATGCAAAACTGACGGCGAAGAATAAAAAGATAAATGAGAGGAGACGTACGAGAGTGGATTTTATTAAGAGGTTTTTTGAGAGCTCCATTACATTAGAGGGATGGTGGAGTTTGAAAATATGAGAGGGGTTGGAGGGTAAAATGGGAGCATTATGGTTTAAGTGGGGTCAGTGAGCAGGTGGCACTGTATGAGTGGCGAGTTCTGTTATGATGTGGCGTGACCGTTATGGTAGTTTGCGGGAAATGTGGTTGGTTTGATTTTTATGGGCTAGGCTGGTCTGGGGCTTGGTTTGGTTTGCTAATTGTTAGCGGATCTGGCTAAGTTTATTTGGGCCTATTAAGTGTTGTTTTAGGGTTTAAAGGTTTGGAAATTAGAGAAATCTCCTGTTTAGGTTTTTTTTTAATGTATATTTATATATCCATTTTATTTTTCCTTTTAGATTATTTAATATTCACATTATAGCACTCCGCCATCACATGAAAACTGTAACTTAAGATTACGTGAGGCATGATTTAATTTTTATTTAATAGTTAAGATTATTTTTAAATTAAAGTATATGTCAATAAAGATTAGATTTCTTCTCAGACGATTTTCATATCATATTCTTTTATAAATTAGTATTAGTATGATATTTGAAATAAAAAAATATCTTGGTAATAATACTAAAACTTGAATTAAAAATAAATAAAACAAGGAATAAACTTTATTGACTATTAGACCAATCTCTTACCATGAGCACGCACTCACACAATAACTAGTCGAACGATCATTTTTATTTTACGACGGGTCTTAGGATTCATGATTAGCTTTGCTTGTGCTTTAATTTATGAGATCAAAGAGCATTTTGAAGGGTGTAAATAGATTAATATTTCTTACAACCATAGATTAACCATATTTGATTTTATGATGATGCATTCACTAAACTTTTTTTTTAATATTTCTCCTCATATGCATACATCTCAAAGTTAAATACACACATATATTATAAAATATTTACTTAAAAAAAATCTTGATATATAATTTATATTATTTTTTAATAAATATTTTTTAATGTTATGTAAAATAATCAAAAGATATTCTTACCATAAAAAAATACAAAAAAAAAGAAGCTAGTTAGATGGCAACTAGCATTACATGCAAGATTTTGATGATCTTATCTCACAACATTTCATTATGATATTTATTATTTTTGTAATATAAAATTTTTTATTTTTGTATTTTAAATTTGAATTTATATGTGTATATTTATTATTTTTACAATTTCTTATCTATTTATTAAACTTGTAGGGTATTCAATAGATCTAAAAATTAATTATGGTATGTATAAACTGATCTGGATAACTTGATTTATAAAAAAAAATTGGTAAATGAATAAGAATTGTGCTATTAAACAAAATAATAATAATAAAACACAACTTTATTATGTGTGATTGTGGAAGAAGCAATACATGGATATCATCTAATAATTATTTATATACCACATCAAGAGGAACATCCTTAAAATCACTGAATAATTCCTTGAAAAAAATAACGAATTTAGGTTTTCAAACCCAAATTATGGTGAAGCGAACCACAAGGGCCGTCAGTCATGGAAAGCTCCAAAATCCAATGTTTCAAGATCATGATCTAGAACATAAAAGAGTAATCATAAGGACCGTCAATCATGATTTATTTTTTTTAAAGTTAATGCGAACCTGGCTCTTGCCATTTACGAAAACACAACTTGAAAATACTCGAGACTCGTAAACCATAAGTGATGTTACACGTTACGGCCTTTCGTGATAAATCTTGGCTTAAAATTGGCTATCGGGAATTATAAATAAATTAAAAAAATAATAATAGTAAAGTTCTTAGTCAACTTTAGCTATGCAATTATGTAATGAATATTGCTTTGGAGAATTGAATTATATATTTCCACACCAGCACGGGGGGGTATGCATGGCCATGGCACCCTATAAAAGCTGTTAAATATCATGATTTTGTCTTCCAAGCTTTTAATATTTGTCCCCAGCCATTTCAAAAATAATATTTTGTCCCCTTAATTTGGTTTATTTTGAAGCTTGTTCCAATAATTATTGTGATAACGTCCTCCTCACTTACCCCACGAATTAAATCATGTAGTTTTCTTTTATCTCTATTAAAAAACACTATGCTCTTTCCTCCAATATTGAATGTAATTTTACTTCAAATCAATGGGAACAAGAACTCGAACAAGCAACCAGATCCAAAGCCCTTTATGATCGAATCTCTATCAACATTCCCATGATAGTTCAAAAGCAATAAATTATTAGCAATTCTCTCACAAGAAGCGAGCGAGTGTCCCATTGTGTGCTGCTAGTGCAATGGCTGGGTGGTAGCTGCCGATATTACCAGCTTATTGTTGAGAGGTGTAATTGTGATTTTTTTAAAGTATTTTTACGTTGAAATTTATTAAATTAATAATTTTTTATTTTTAATAATTCAAAAAATATATAAAAATTAATTCTAATGAAAAAAATAATTTTTTTAAGAACATAATTTACATCTCGTTCCTAAACAGTATATACATGTATAATAATGTTGACGGTGATCTCGTCATCAAGCTAGCTTCATGCACGTGGCCGTTAAAATAATTGAAAAGTGAATAAAAAACTTCTGGGTATCAAAGAAATTAAACAAAAGTACAAAACATAGGTTAGAGAGAGGAACTCAAAAGCACCTTTAGGGGATGTGAACACAAGATAGACATCGGCCTTGTTGGGTTGGTCGGTGAATAGGCAGCGTCGACATTTTCTTAGTGGACGTCTACATTCTTTTAAATGCACCTTGTGCGTTAAGCAAGATGTCTTCATCTCTCAAGCTTTCAAAACTGTTTATTTTTTCCGTATATCGAGATAAACTTGAATGGTGAAAGGGTTTCTATATATTTGTTAGACCTAATATGATATTGATTGGAAAACAAACAACCTAGGAGTCAACATGGATTATTCGGTTTTTTAGTGTTGATTCGGCTGAATTAATTGTATTATTATAACTTTGGTTACATTAAATAAATTTAGCTTATTTAATATCTTATCTGATCTAATTAAAAATTTAGTTCAAATTAGGTGGATTTGAGATTTTCTGAGCCGAAATTAGTCATGTTTATATTATTATTATTATTATGTTTGGATCCAAAAAAATGATATCTATAAAAATTTATCCATGTAAAATAGAAGTGCAACTCATAAAAAGGGACTTGAAAACACCTTCATTGGTCAAAATTAATGATAAGAACCTCGGCTTAGTTCAACTAAACTTATAAATATTATCAAGATATTTTTCAATTGAATTCTTTCATTTATTTTAATTAATTGTCTTCAACTGTTCATGTGTTTATGCCATAAAACTATATATGTAATTTTAAAGAAAGTTTTTTTTTTAAGTTAATAAATATGAACGGATGATCTGATTAAGATTTTTTAAAGGAATTAAAGTTAAATAGATAAAATTTATAGACATGAAGCCTACTTGGATTTTTCCATAAAAGAATTGGCTATTTTTTATTTTAACATTCTTTTTTTTTAAAAAATATTGATGAAATAACAGAATTGAAAGTTTTTTTTAGAAAAATCTAACTTAAATATGATTTTTATAAATTGACGCTATTCAAATAACAATATTTAATGGATAGGAGAGAAAAAAAACTAAAAAAACTTAAAAATACATTAAAATTCTAATTACAATACCATTAATATCATAAAATATATCTCAATAAAATAAATTTATCAACATTCAAAAAAATCATCATTGATATATTTTTATTACTTTCAAATACAAGAGGGAGGGCCACCCATGTATCAAATATGACCCACTTAAGTTAAAGTTGATGATTATTTTAATATTATTTAATTTTTTTTGTTGAGATATTTTTTTATGGTATTAATAATTTTATAATTAAAATTTTAATATAATTTTTTTTATTCATTTAATATTTTTTAAAAAATATTACAATCATGAATAATGACAAATTATTAAAAATTATAAAATCAAAAGAATTAATGGTTGAAGTGCTGTCTGGACGATGGACAGGAGGCAACACGGTAAGAATGGTGGAGGTAGGCAAGGAAAGGGACCCACATAAGGGAGCAACCAGGCAGCATCCATTATCCAATAAGAGTACTAATATATATATATATATATATATAAGAGCTGACTTTGACTAACTTGTTAACGAAGCAAACCCCAAGCTCCAGCCAGCCCTCATCTTTGACTCTTTCAAACCTCTAAGGCTAACGTAACCAATGGCGTATGCGTGACCATTAAGAGCCCGTGATTATGGGACCCATCAAAGTAATGGGTCCCATCCCTTATGCAAAGCTTGCTTTAAATTCTCAATTAATTACTTTGCTGTTGGTTTTTTATTTTTTTAAACGGTAAATTTTAGTTTCATTTTTTTCATATACATAATTTAAAATATTAATTAAAAAATATAAATTTAGTTAAAATTATACCATCTAAATTTTAAATATATAACCTAATTAATTTAATATGTTTAAAAACAACCTCAATAGTAAAAATATTATTTAAATAAAAAATTAAAATATTTTTCAAAATATAAAAAATACATCAAATCAAATAGTAAGTGATTAAACTCTCAATTTTATGATGAATACCATGAAATATGATAATTTTAAATAATTTAAATTTAAATAAATTACAAAATTTAAATACTAATAAATTTATTGTTGAATAATAAAATTTAAAAATTAATTTAAAAATACACATTAAAATAATAAACTTCATCTTGACTATAAATTCTAAAATTATAACCTGATCCAACTAATGCACACAATGTGACAGTATCTCTTGGGAGCTTTTGCCAGCCATCGAAGAAATGTTTTGGCTTTCATTTTTCGAACTTAATAAATTAAATTAACAAATAATACTAAAAATGTATATAATTAAACGGGATACAAAAAATTGATTTGAGGTGCGACGCAGTAGCTTAGCAAAAGGCCTTAACAATCAAAAAATAGGTTAAAGATATGGATGGGGAGACAACAAGAACTCCTACGTGCTACGACAAATACAATCTGGAAATATAAACAAGACCATATCCCTTTTGTAGTTGTAGAAGAAATATACAACAAACAAATTAAACAAACTGAATGCAAATTAATGTGTGTAATGGACTTGACGAGTACTTTCTTATTCATTGTGTGATTCTTTTGCAGTAGTTTCCTACCAAAAATTCTCTACTTCCAATTCTCTTTTGGCTCTTGATAAAGCTTCATCTGTTGATGATTGATTCATGTAAGACCCCATGAGGTTTCCAAATCCTGAGAAACCAAAACTTCCTGGGCTTTGCAGCATCTCTAGGGTAAAAGGCATGTCACCTTCGGATGTTGCTGTGGGTGGTGCCCTTTGATTTCGTGTAGGGTTGTTGATGGGATTGCTAGAAACATGGTTTATTGTTGATGGCCTAATTGCCATCGCTGCATTGTTGTTGCCATTGTTGCTGTGGTCTTGCAATGACCTGCTGCCGCTACCGCGAGCTGCAGGAACATCATGGTTGTGCTTTCCTTCATAGGTAGTGATCACTGCCCTGAGGTCATGTGATGCTCTCTCAACATGCTTTCTTACAGGGCATCCTTGGAACGTGCACTTGTAGTAGCTCCTGTGAAGGCACAATCATACCCAATTTAGAGAAACAAATTCATAAAATTGACATAATACAAAGAAAGAAATTGAGGGCTCGTGGGTTTGTGACCAAAAAGTTCAGCCTTTAAAGCATCAAACTGTAACAAGATTACATTAATTAATACCAAGGTTAGTTCAATTTTCCCATCTAAGAAACTTTATGCCAAACAGTATCTTTCATCAAAACTTGTAAAGTAGGATTTTTTTTACCTTGGATTTGGATTTCCCTTGACCACTTTCTGCCCATATTTCCTCCACCTGTACCCATCATCAAGGATATCAATGTCACTGGTGGTTTGAACTACAACTCTTGGTTCTCTTACTGTTCTGCTGCCAGGTGCTGAGATTCCTTCATTCTCGCGCTCTCTTTTCCTGAAATAAGCAAGATAAGATTAATAATGACACCAAACATTCCAAGACCTCCCTCTAGTAAACAAAACACACCATCGAGATCAGAACTTACCATCTTTTGGCCTCAGGTTCATCCTCATCCAAGTCATCACCACCTACTGATTTACTCTTTTGTGAATCAAAATCATCATCCCCAATTGAAATTGATGAATTATCAGGAGTGGCAACTGATGAATCCATTTGTCCACTAACATGGGTAACATATGACTGATCTTGAATCTCATTAGAGTTACTATTAGGAGCTGGAATCATTGCAGGATTAGATCCTGTTGATGATGATCTCCTAGTAGACTGAGGTTTAGGATGGTTATGACTACCCTTGTAAACTATCTCTGTAATTTGTCCATCCAAGGACCTCTCGACTTTCTTCTTTGTTGGACAATTGGGGAATGTGCACTTGTAATAACTTCTTGGATTTTCACTTCCTTTAACTTGTTTTTGACCATACTTCCTCCAATTATACCCATCATCTGATCTTTTCTGCTCCCTAACAGACTGATACTGTGGTGGTTGATTACCGTGATCAGATTGGAACCCATTATTGCTTTGAGGGTTTGCTTGAGTTGCGGCGATCTCAGGGGAGAAACTCTTCACGGAATTAGAATTGTATTCCATTTTTACCATATTACTCTTCCCTGAAACAAACTCATCTTGCTTTGCAGGTTCTTGAAAACCCCAAGTTTGTTGCTGTCCCTGAAAATTACCAATAACACTGTTAAAACAACACAAGCACATAACCAAAACAGAGAAAATTTCACCAAAAAACCTGATACTTACAGGCTGAACTGTGGAGTTTGAAGATTGAAACAAGGCTGATGAAGTTGTGGATGGCCTTGCTGGTTGCTGGAAAGAGAAGTCAGAGAAACTCCTGTCTTCTTTCTTGACATTTTGCTGGATGTTACCAGAACTGCTCTTCCAATTCAAACCCTGACCTGGAAATGTCCCAGTTGTTGGAGATGGCAAAATCTGAACACAAAATAAAAAACAAACAAAACCCATCAGCCGAAAATCCCATCAAAGCGGACAATAAAACAATCTTTAGCTTCAATCACATAAAAAAACAAACCAAAAAGCTCAAAACTTTATCATCAAGCAATGATCTTCATACGCAACCATTAGACCAAAACATCAAAAAGGAACACAAAGACTTACATTAGAAGGGTTTAACAAGACTGGAGAATCCAAGAGCTCAGTAGGGCTTAAACCAGGAGGAATAGCAAAGTAATAAGAAGGAGAAACAGGAGGAGGGGATAAAGGCAAAGAAGGAGGAGGACTTGACTTAAACTTAGGCACACCAGAGCCAGTTCTCTCAGCTATCCTATCAGCCAACTTACTATTACCTGTGTTATTATTAATGGGTTCTTCACCATTTGAAGCAAGAAGATCAGTGAAAGAAGAAGAGGTCATGAAAGGGTAGTTATTAGAACTATTAGTGCTGAAAGAAAAATAGTTGTTACTGCTTTGTGGGTGTGAATTTCCAGACGTGTCTAAGCTCCCTGAAGAAGCAGCCATGGAAATATATGAAAAAAGAACGAGAGAGAACTAGAAATTCTGATCGAAAGAGGGAGCTTGGTGATGATATAGGAGAGATTGTGGCGTTGAAGAAGAGAAAATGGTCACGTATTGCACAAGGAAAGGGGCTATGTTGTCAATTGGGAGGTTTCCAGGAAGGTACAGGGAGTTTATGACTAAAGAAAGATTAAAAAACCCTTATATAGTCCCTATAAATTTCATATTTTGTGATTTCAATCCCTATCATTTGTGATCCTCAATCCTGGTGATTAATTACTCATTCTGGGAAAGAAATTTAGTTACTGTTAATGCACAAATTCATCTAATAATCTAATTTTTTTTAAAAAAAAAAACTCATAACAATCATCTTGCTAGGTGAAAAGGAAGGTTTGCTTCTTCATATCATGATAGAACCTTAAATAGAACATTAAATAGAAACTAGAGGTTTGATATATTTTCACCTGAAATGATGAAGTTTTTATATTGAATGTATTACACTTTTTTTTTTCTTGAGTCAGGGAGTTGGATAAAATAGTTTGAATCACCAGCAAGTAGAGGGGTTAATTTGAAAACATTAAGAGTAAAGGGTTTTGATTTGATGAAATGAGAAAAGTAAAGGGCTCAAACATGCCTTTTAGCCATGTTCGTGCGGACGGGGGAGCTTCTGGTCAAAATTAGTGGGTTTGACTGGACGGCGGCTAACACCGGGATATTTGTGGATTTATCCTCTCTGTTTTTTTTTTTTTTTTTGGGAAACTTTTTTCCTCCATTTCTGGTGGTATTAGGCTTTTGTTAGGCACGGAGGCTAATGAAATATAGCATGTGACTTTGGGTTAAACACTCATTACTATGGCTAAGCAAATTTTTCAGAATTTTTTAGTTTAATTTCATTATATCCTCTGCTCTGCCAACTAAAATCAAGTAATCACAATCATCTAGGTGCTGAAGTAATAAGGATTTGAAATTAAGGGATTTATTTTTTTTGTGGTCTCAGATTCGAGTTCTTAGTTGCTTATATGATGACCACTGGAAGATTACATGATCGTTAACTTCAGGGCTCATGGGATTAGTTGTGATGCGCGAAAGCTGGCCTAGACACCCATGTTAATCTAAAAAAAATAAAATAAAAATCAAGTAATCACTAATCAGATTTTAAATATGATTCATATTTGCATTAATGTATTTATAAATTAAAAATCTATCTTATGATTTAAAAAAAAAAATCCGATATCACAATGATAAATAATATAGGGGAGGAAGGCCACGAGAAATTCTATTATATTTAAACTATAATTACAAATATTTATAGTACTCACTTAGCCAACATTTCAAAATTGTCTTTATTCATTAATGCATGTTTATTTTGGAAAATTAATGATGTCTTAAAGCTCCAAGCTCCAGTGTATTGCACAAGTGAATAACTGCAAATAAAGTGTTAAATTAAGAAAGACTTTTTTAATTTCCCTTAATCCATGTATTGATTCATGTAAGATCACCAAATTAAGACTAAAGTCACTTCAAAACGACACAAGCTCTAGTGTTCTTGATGAGAAGTAAACATGGGCAAATTAGTTTTACAATAAACTTTGACATTAGAATTTGAACAAAAAGAATTGAACAGTCTTGGTCTCCCATTCACTTAATTTAACACTTGGGTTGTCTTGATTTCCCCCCCTCAGCTTGTTCTTTGACCGAACCAATTTAATTTGTCAATCCCCCATGTGATCATATACATATATATATATATATATATATATATCCCTTTGATATTTTACATCATAGATAACCCCATAAAATATAATTAGAGGCCTTAATACATCATTCATTCTCATCCCTTTATCAGTAAACAGTGCCTTAATCCTTCTATATAATTAATAGTTTCTTTCTTAATTACTTGTGTTGTAAAAGAATCAATGAAGTTTAAAATTGTGATGTCATTAGAACAAGTAAATTAATTAATTAATCCAGTTTTAAATACGATTTTGACAGGAAAACTTTTCAAGTTAAAATAATATTATTTTTATTCATAATAACATTTTTTTTATTTTATAAGCTAAAATCTATTTCGTAGCGGTTTGTATTATATAAATATTTAAAAATAATAATTAAAAATATTTTTATATATTTATAAATAAAAAATATTTTTATAAAACATAATTGCTCGCTGCAATATCAAATATACACTTTCATAAATAATTATCGAAGAAAAAATTATTGAAAAGATTTACTTTTGATATAAAAAACAAGTTAAAAATTATTATTATTTTTATTTAAACTCAGAGAAAGTATGCACGGCAACCAAGTTAGCTTGCCAATGCTTGAAAATTAAAACAAGAAGTGTAGATAAGATCAGATAAAGAAGAACAAATAATAAATAGTTCAAACTCAGCCAGCAGCAATCTGCAGTCTTTTTATATTCCGGTTTAGGAGAAGAACCTCAAGAACATCATGAATTTTTTTCTGAACAAGGAAGGCTGTATGTAACTATATATTATTAACCAATACAACCAACTAGGTTTCCACACGTGCATTACAAGAATGATAGGGCAGTCAGTGATCCTCTCTAAATTCATTGTATGGAGTCTCAGAACTCCTCATCGTATCTACCTTGTCTTCTTTCAAGGTTTTGCCCCTCCAAGTTGGGACTTAAATATCTTGCTTGCCACTTGTTTCTCTGACCGTAGTCTTAATTTTAAAATTCAGCTGGGGAAAATGCTTGAGTTATAGATCAAAATGCTTGATCAACGTTGATTTATTTAATTTAAAAAAATTAATAAATTAATGGTTGAGTTTTAACTGGATGAAAGAAGATTAGTTTTTATTATTATTTTAATATTAATCAGCTTAGGCCATGAATCGGTAAAGTTTCGGATCAATGTGTCGGACCGATCTAAATTTTAAATCTGTGACATCCAGTGCAATACTATATATTAGCTGTTGATTGTTGCCTCTTGGTGGAGACATTATTTAAGTGCCTTTCTAGAAGAGATGTGTTAAAGTCTTGTAGATAACGTGTTAGCATAGGGCAGGAAGGGACAGCTTTCTCTTCCTTCTTAGATTTACAGAGCTGTCCAAATAAATTTGTTTGTATTTATCCTTCCGATTTGTAGAGGAAAAGTGGCAGGGACTTTCTGAGGTTTCCTGTCTGTTTTGGAAATGTTGTTCTGATTATTTATTATTTTTAAGGTTATTTTTGTTTGAAAATATAATTATAGTTATTTTTTGAAGTTATTGTATTAAAATGATCTAAAATATAAAAAAATAATTTTTTATAAATTTTTTTAAAGTTTTAAAAAATATAAATACAATCACGTTTGAAAACGCCACACTTTAAATTTGGAATGAATGAAAAACATGAAAGGAGAGACATAATTTATTAATCTATCAATCTGGTTGGTCTTGTAGGGCTATCAAAATTTATTATTTCACGAAAAATTGGATGCAAGAGTCTCGTTCTTGAAAGGATTACACTTAACAATGCTAGTACAGTTCAATAATTCACTAATAGTCAAATTTTATGAAAATAAGAGTTCTTTATGAGCTCATGCAGCCCTCTGAATTCAATGTATTAGGGTATGAAAGGCCAGTCAATGGGCATATAGATGCACGCATGACGACTCTATCCATGGGAGGCTATGACGATGCCGAAACAAGCTTTCTTCTCAAACACCTTCCATGTGAAGGGGTCTCAAGATAGTTCCCTGTACCAACTGATATTTATTGCTTGCATTATATGGCTGTTTGGAGTTGGGGAGTGTCGTTTGACTTGTCTTGTAGCTTGAACAGATGCAAGAAGTTGAATCATATGCTTGTTGGTGGGTTTATGGAATGTTTTTTATCCAATATTATCAACTCCTTAGAAAGACTGCTGGGAGTTTGGGTGGCATCATTTGATCAAAATCTTGAAGGCAGCCAAAAATCTCATCTTAGAGTGTGCTTGGTATTTTATTTCAGTAATTAATTGTTGTGGGTGCGGTTTAAAAATAATAAATATATTTTTTTAATAAAATATAGGTTTTTTTTTTTAATAAGGTTTCGAGATAAAGTTTTGAGTAAAACGTGGTGTTGGTTGAATAATTCATGGTTGAGACAAAAGACAAACTGCATCAAAGAAACGAACATAGCCTTAACCTTATATATATAAATAAATAAATAAAAAACAAGCAAAGCTTGACTCTGTCTTCTTGCATGGCCAAAAAGCTATAAAATTTGGCTAAATGAAGAGTAGTAAATACATTGAGAAACACGGCAAAACAATAATGCAATAATTTGAAGCCACCCTTTTCTATTCACACCTCCCCACCTTTCCTACCTAAAAGGAAAAGGAAAAAGAAAAACATCTGATCCCTTTCTCTTTAAGAATCCGTTCATTCAATAGAAGTAGAAAGAGGGTGTAAAAGCACAGGCACAAGTTGATGAAATGACCTTTCTCATTCACCTAAAAAAGATGTATATTCTCCTTCACATCCTATGGAGATTCAAGGCTTTGTCGAAAATGTAACTTCCGTCCCTTTGGATCCATTTCCACCTGTCAAGCGTGTCAACCATATTACAAAGTGGGATTAAAAAAAATAATCATCAGCACTATGATTTTAGCTTATTGGTGTTGATATCTTGTCAGGTTCGTTATAAAATGAAGAACAAATTTAAAATTTCATTGGCCAACTGATCATTGTCAAGGTAGGGGTCACCTTCTCTAGAAGCAGGCAGTCAGTAATCTAAATAGGATAAATGGCAAAGAGATTCCAAGACCAAGTCTTAGCAAGCATATTAATGGTAGTGGAGTAATTTGAAAAGGTAAAAATTCTCTCTTAAACTTCATGTTATATGAAATGTTGACTAGCAATACAAACTCAAGGCATTTAACACTCTGACAAAGAAAGAAGGGTACCAGCTCATACCTGGAATGCCTTATCTCTCCAAAGAAATTTCCAGCCGCGGGCTTTGATGAAATCAAGAAGGGATTTGGGAAGCAATGGTCTGAAGGAAGCATGAAGCTTCACCTTGGTTATCCCTCTGCAACCTAATAGAGCAGCTGCCAAGCCATTTGGAGTCAAGCCTCTCAAGTGTAGCATAGTCATGTTCTGCAGGCGATTGATGCTGGCTAATGCCGAAAGGCCAACATCTATTACTGAACAGTACGACAAGTTTATCTGCAACAAACAGAATGAACAATTGCCATTAGCCTATTATATCATATTTCAATGTTCCAGGAGATCGGATAAATGCCATACCTGATTGAGGTTTTGGGAAAACTGAGCAACTGGGTGCGTTGCATTATCATTGATATCGAAGCACTTCTTAATGTCCAACACCACAAGTTGCCTACATCCAAAAGCAATAGGTGATGTACCTTTTGATGAGACATGAGGACATCCTCTTATCTCAAGTACTTTTAACCTTGAACATCATGATAATGATATTGACGAAGCATCCTGAAATTTATCATTATAAGCTATGTCAATGACTTCCAGTTCAGGACATCCACTCCTGAGCACTTACTGAAGCTCAATTCCAAGACCGAGTTAGGCCAACTTCCAAATGGCTCTGATGCCAGAACATTTAACCACACAGCCATCCAGCTTAACTGGTTGCAGCCCCGAAAAGTTCTGCAAACATTTTGCTAGATTAGCTGTAACCTGAACCATCATCAAGTATTAATAATGAACCTTCATGTGAACCAAAAACTTCCAGGAGATATTTTAGATATTGGACTCACAGTAGGAACAGAAGCTAGAGTATGTTCTCCTAGGTTTTCAGCATCGCTTATCAGAGATGACAAGCTCACATGACTAATGTTCTGGCAGTTTGACATATCAAGTGTCTGGAAGATTCGTAAAATCGGAGAAATTGTTGATTGAATATTAAACACCCTCCGCGAAATGGGCGAGTGAAATGGACTACCGTAAGAATTCACGCCTAGGAACTCAATAAAAGAAAACAATTTCGACTTAATTCATTCAATTCTGGAATTCAAATGTTTCGCTCCTCCATGAGTTGGTAACAAACTCAACGTAAAAAAAGAGCACAAACAGCATCAAAATTTGCAACCCTGCAAACAACGCAGAACTAACTTATAATGAAAAGTTACCATGAGTGACTTGCAACTCTGTTGAAGAGTTGAGAGGCCATCATCATCAATACCAAGGCATCCCTCGAGGACTAGATCTTCAAGATGCTGCAATTGCAAAATAGATGGAAGACATTCTCTGTAATCTGCAAACAAACTCACAATCATTTTAGAGTTCTCAAAACAGCCTGCATTGCATTTTAACTACAACAATTTGAGAGAAAACTGTTAGGAGGCTGATTAGAATTAGCGAGGCAGTAATCCACCATATAATACTGTATGATTAACTAAAGTGGTAAATTCCTTAAAAAGCGCCAATCAATTGTACAGTGGAGAGGAGACTTTACCAAAAGATTCTCACTTTGTAGCTACATTTGCATGGACTTTATATCACGTGCAACTTTTTTGACCAAGTTTTAGTCAACAAACATTAAATTACCTCTCTAGAAGGTATTATCCACCATAGAACATAGCTGAAGAAACAAATTGATAAATTCAGACAAACTGTCAAGGGGCATAACCTAATTCTTGAATCTTCTGAAACAACTTTTCAGGAATGCTGACCATCAAATATTGTCCCACTAAGATTACAATTTTCCCAATCATAGACTTGATTAGTGCTCTAAACAGAAACAATGCGTCGGGAAACAGCAGCAAAGGTTCAAATCATCAAAAAGCCAAGCTTCAATTTCAACCCAAGTGGCAAGAAATCACATTGCTGACAATTAAATTCTTATCAGTACTTAAATCCAAGTCAAAGGAAACATTGTGACATCAGATTGGAAGTAAAAACACCACAGTTAGATAACAGAGCAACATCAAAAGCATGTACTGTCCTAATAATAACTTCAACAAAGATCAATTATTGAAGGAAGTAAAAACAAACAACAATCCAACAAGAAGCTTTTGAGTTTTTCTTTCCTTCATGTTCCTCGGAAAACAAACAGAGAACAGAAACCAAAATAGACAAAGAAAGACATCAAATTACCTGTAAGTAAGAGATATCCAAGCTCCTCATATCCTTACATTTCAAAGCAAGCAATTCCACACCAAGATCACTAACCTTCAAACACCATTTCGAGAAACCAACCTCAACTTTCTATACCCAACGGCAATGCAACCAATCCCCATATCAGTAATCAGCTTACACCTAGCCAACCACAACTTCTCCAAATTCTTAGCCTCAGCAATTACAGCAGTAGCCAAATCATTCAACTCTACCCCAATAGACAAATCAGTCTCAACCAAATTAAAACACCTTGAAACCAAACTCGCCAACCCAATATTAGTAAAAAACCTTGACCTTGACAGGTTTATAGAACACAAAACATCCTTACATGACAAAGAAACAACATTCAACATGCTATCTTCAATGCGAGGACAAAGAGTTAGATCAAGATGTTCAATATGAGGGTATCTATGAAGGGCTCTTGATAAAAGCTCAGCTCTAAGCGGCTTAAGAGTCTTCCTATGGTCAGCTTCAATGGAGTACAAAGCTTCGCATGTTAAAGAAAAAGACTTCTTAGCAAAAGGGTCATTGTTAAGATAGTCAAGGATTGTAAAGATGATTTCTTCAGCGAGAAAACCAACCATGGGCGGCGCTTGCTTAGTGGTTTTCTTGTTTGTTTTCGTGGGTGGAAAAGAGTGTGCAAGATTTTTAAAGGATTTTTGTTTTTGGAGTTTAAGGAAAGGTTGTACGAGGGGTAACGGTTAACACTGGTACAGCTGGTGGAGATTCTGGAGCCCTTGGGGAAGTTGACTTGCGACGATAAACAGTCTATATATTAGATTTTTTGGTGATATTTTATTTTTAGAGGACTACATTAATTATTTTCTCTTGTTGAACTACCTATTTAATTCAGTGAGCGTTCGTGAGTGCCGTATTTTTACTTTTATATATGTTTTAAAAGTGTGTTTTATTTAAAAAAATATTAAATTAATATTTTTTTAATAATTTTAATATGCTGATGTAAAAAAATTAAAAAAATTATTTTGAAATATTTTAAAATAAAAAATATTTTTTAAAAATATTCTAAATTAAAATAATTTTTAAAACATGAAATATCCCAGTTAAAGTTTCAAATATTAATTACCGAATTATCTTTTAAATACAACTTACTTCTTCAGAATCATAGTATTTAATAAAGTTTTTTAAACTATTTTTAAATACAAGACTCATTTAGGTTCCTAACCTATGATATGATGCGTATTATCATGTCAAAACTATAAATTATTAAAATATAAGTATTGATTAAAACATTAAATTTGAATGAAAAAATAAAAGAAAAACTCATAAAATTTAATCTAATGTTCGAAAGAGTGTTAATATATAAAAATAAAAAAAAATAAATGAGAACACCAAATCAAGAGAAAAAACAAATCAAATTAATTTAAAAATTATAAAACTCATTCGACCCTGTTAGATTTTAGTTTTGTTAAAATCAGACAACCCGACTGATATAATATAACCTTAAACCCACTTAAAAAACAAGGGGGTATGAATAGAAAATTAACCTTAGTTATCTAACCCTAAAATATTAATATTTGGATGATTTAAAATTATTATAGTATTTATGGTATAATATATTTTTTATTTAGAAATATATTAAAATATTAAAATATTTTTTTATTTTTAAAAAATAATTTTTAATATTAACACATTTAAACAATTCAAAAATATGTAAAAATATTTATTTAAATAGAAATAAATTTAAAATTTTAAAAAATATAATTTACACCACGGTACCAAATCCACTAAAAAACCAGCCAAAAGACAGCTTATCGTGATGAGCTCTTTGAATGAACCTTTCGCTGTATGGCCTCTGAAGCTTCTGGGAATAGATATCCCTTTGAGCTTTAACAAGAGGCGAACAGCTCTTTGCCTTTCTGCTCCATAGAAAGAGGTAGGGAGAACCATCAATTGGAGCACCCAAAAAGCTTGGGAAATGCCTTTTCTGAGCCGCCGACCCTAGACATCTCTCCCTTTCCATCTCTCTATGAATATTTTTTGTTATCTTCCCTGTTGAAACTTGAGAGGTTTATACTTGTGTGGTATTGATTTGGTAGAAGCAAATCCATTGGCGCCATTGCATGTTATTGGTTTTCCTTTTCCTTTTTTAATGGATTCTTGGCTTCGTCCTTAGTCACTTGTTTATGCATTTACAGAGAAGGCCACATCTTTGCTGGACAAGAGGGATTAGATTTGGTTTGATGTATTTTCTTAAGCTTCGGTTATAAATCTTGTATTGTTCTAAACTCCTAATCAGTTTTCCTGGCTTTGCAACAAGATTCATCCATTGAAAATGGGTGCTCTTTAAAATTTTTCTTATCACCGACAGGTCACGTGTGGATGACTTTAAGTTAGTTGAATGTCAAGCATGACCCATCCACTCCAAATCCAATACAAGGTTCTTCAAATTGCAGGCTAGGTAACCAAATCTTCCATTTGCAATATGAGACACCCCGGCTAAATTATGGCCGTAGCTGGGAGAGCCATGCTTTTCTTTTCTGCTAGTGACACACATATACAACGGAAAGAATCATCAATGAGACATTGGAAAGTTTTGGTGAAACCCTAATTGTGTTTTCCACATCAATTTCAGCTACAAGTTCTTTAGCTTCCATTTCCATTCCTATTTTGCAAGTTGGATCAGAATCCGACGACACAAAAGTTCTGAACCATCCTAAGGAAGATGCCTGCTCTCAAAATATAAGGCCGTGATCTTGCTGTAAAAATAAAAGATGAGAGTAGAAGACTTTTAATCCTCATCGATTGGCAACATCGCTAGATATGGCATAAACAACGAGTTGAGAATAAAAATATATATGGAAGTTGCCCTCACCACTCGGCAACATCACTAAATAGGATATAAACAATGAGCAGTGAAACATCAATCAAATTGGAAGTGAAATTCTACAATTAGTTTTCAAAATTCTACGTTGCTACAGTATTCATAAGACTCTTCAATCATCCCAACCACGAGTAACATTTGAGGCAAGAGGTGAATGAGGCAATTGCTTCATCACAAAGGCCGGTTACTTCTTGGCATAGGTAACAGCCATGGGGTTCTGGGGAGTAATTTTGAAACCTTGAAGGGCCTGCATGGCCATGGAGGATTGCACATCATCATCAAATTCCACAAATGCAATACCTGGCTTCGCCTCAATCATTCGGACTTCCCTAAATCCTGGGTATTGCTGGAAGAGCACTTGCAACATCATGCTAGTGGTTTCATGGGGCAAGTTTTGAATAAACAATATATTATTTGGCGGAGCTGTTTCTTGTGCACCCTGGTTTCCTTGGCGGAAAGAAGTCTACACATCATTGACACAGACAGGACATAATAAGCAAGAATTGATAAAATAAAATAGGCGAATTCCCTCTTCTTTTCCAAAATAAGTAGTTGAGGTGAACAGATGAAATACACACAAAAGGTGCATTAATCCCAGTAATGAGATCAATACATCAATGGCACACTGACTGCTTCAAACAATTATCATCTTCAACACTTCCCATTGTCATGCAAACGAAACACGTGAATACTTCACACATGACCTAAGTATTTGCCCAACTCTTAAGAACATTAACATGTATGCAAGTGTGCAAGTTAATCTGGTAGAGAAAAGCATAAAATATGACTTACCTGGCCCCCGTTACTTTCAGCAGGTTTACCATTAGCTGGAGCTGATTGCTGGGATTCTTCAGCACGTTTTTTTCTTTCAGCTGAAGAGGAAAACATGTGTTAAATTATTTGCAGATAATAGAATAGCAGGAGCATCACTGAATAAAAATTAAAACATAATCCACTTAACATTAAGTCAAAACAGAACATTGGTCTTGTGCCAGAATTTAAATCCCATTTCAATAAGACATGGCACTGCCTGAAAACTTCTCTACTTTTTTCTTTTCTAAGTTGTCAAAAGTTATTAGAAAACGATACATTAGATATCCAGAACTTTTGGAACAGACATAACTTGTTTCTCCTCTGATTTTGTCCATTAAAACCGTAACCCTAGAAGTTCAGACCACCAAATTTACACAAGAGCATCCACTGAAACATGCAAATCATGGTATCAGCACCAAATTCATAGGGGCAGTGCTTGCTTCAAGTTTGGTATTTGGTTTCACTTTTACAATAATATAATCACGTAAAAGATTATATTTGAACCATGTATATTTCCTTAGGCTGGTCATATGCTTGAGTGAGGAACTAGACAACTGAATCAACCATTAAATGATGTAGTTTCAGCAAACATAGCAAGCAGTGGGAGACTCTTTCACAAAGAATTTGCTCAAAATATGGCTCTTCCAACCTTTTTGAGCAGTCAAAAGAAATGGCCAACTGGATATTTCTATTACTTCCATTCAGTACTGCATTTACATAGGACAATTCAAACATATTTCTTTGTTATAATTTCCTAATGCAAAGCTATTTTCCTGACTCATTGTAATGAGTTCCATTTGAATGGTCAATTTTTTATGACATAAACATGCCAGTCTAATAAAGATAAAAGTATAGATTGCTAGTTAGTTGCACTCACCTTTTTCCTCGTTCTTCTTCTTTTTCTTTGCATTTGGATCATAGACTCCTTCTGCTTCTGTAATGCAATCAGACATTGTTTTTGCATATTGGATTCGCTGCACCAAATCAATGAGATACATTACCACATTGAAAATTTAGTAGGAACAAAGATAGAATGCAGAAATAGAAATTTGATTAAGATTCTAAATGAAGGTATCATGATTAAGATTCTAAATGAAGGTATGATTCATATGCAGAAATAGAAATTTGATTAAGATTCTAAATGAAGATATCATTCATAAATACACATAATAACCGTCTTCGATGAATGCATGCTTCAACGAGTACAATGGTCAATTTTTTTAATCAAATTGCAGTCAATTAAGGACATGCATGATTCTCCCTTCTTTATTACACTAACATAAAATATATCACACAACTATGACCATTTTATTAGGTGAAAAATAATATAATTCCATGAAGGACATAATTGAAACTTCATATAAGACATCACAATCTTTCCATTTTTCTTCTTGTTTCCATTACATAGTGAACTATTAGCTTAAGAATCACAATGGCCCCGTTATTAACAACAAAAAAATCTCATGGCTTCTCTTACAGCTCACTCAACCAGAACCATTCATTTTCCAACCATAGTTTTTGAAGACAGCTAGTGCAAAATTACCATTCCCCTCTCATGCTTGTCCATGACAAGAAACAAAAGCTTGATGATGAAACCAAAACAAAAACTGAACAGCACAGGCACAAAGGCTATATAATTGACGATCACAAAATCACATCCAAAACTAGTTGCAAATCAATCAATTGTATAGACAACTTAATAATCCATCAAAATTGTGTCCTTAAAAACGTGAAGAAGATAAAGCATAAAATTCTTTACATTACACAAACTTAAAAAAGGAATTGAAATAACATACCATAGCTGATGCATTATCAAATACAAAGAGTTGAAGACTTACTGACCAAGCATCTCAAAACGTACCATAGGTTTATCATAAAATGGAAAACCCTGCATTTGCCGCACAGCATTACTTGCAGCCGTCACTTCGCTAAACACAACCCATGCTTGCCCTCGAAGCTTTGCCGTCTTCAAAGCAACAACATCCAAAATCCTCCCGTATTGAGAGAACAAACAATAAAGTGATCTCTTCAACTCTACCCACAAAAAAAAACCCGTCAAAAGCCTAACACAATTAAGCTAAAATACTTCAAAGTCACAAAAAAAATAAATCACCATATTCTCCACTTCTCATTGACCAAATATCTTCCTTTAACAGCTCTTTTAAGATACTTCCACCCCAAAATTCTAAACCTGATTTCACTTTCAGTAACCCTAACAAGAAATCTACTAGAAAAATCAATTAAAACTGCTTTTAGCTTAAATGGGTCAACTTATATATTGCCTAGAAAGAAAAAACAAAAGTGAAGTTGAGATTTTTTAGGGTTTTAGTTACTCAAACTCAGTAAGAAAAACAGGGAGAACGTTAAAGTAAAGCAAGTACAATATACCTTCTTTCTTGATCTTCTCGTTGAGGTTCTTAACGTAAATTGTTTGGTTCGGTGGTATGTCTCCTGTTAGCATCTTCGCTAAAAAAAAAAAGAAGGCAAGAGAGAATCTGAGACTGGGACTGAGAAATTTTGGGTTTTTGAGAAAGGGGAGGGGAGGGAAATAGAGTCTGTTTGAGGACACACCGTGCCCGAACTATATAGTTGGGCTTTTTAGAGTGGTTGCAGTTTTTTGGGCTTGAGTCAACTATGTTTTGGGCTTCTGGCTTTAGCATGGGCTAAACTTTGAAAACGACAGATTTTTTCTGATTTTTAATTTTATTAACATTTTTTTATAAAATAATATTACTAATAATAACAATAATAATTTCTCATAAAAAATATCTTTTTGGATTAAGTTGGAAAAGAGTTTGGATTATAGAATGTTTCAATCCTCTAAATTAATTACTAATGTTGTTTTTCTAATAGTTATAAAACTTAATTTATAACGTTTAAAAAATATTATTTTAATAAAACAATTAATAAATTAAAGGTTATTTTTTAATTAAGTTAAGCTTGAATTGATTAGGTTAATGATTCAATTTCAAATTTTAATCAAATTAACTATTTTTTTGTTTTATTTTTTTAATTTAGATTTATTTAGATTTCAAGTTAATCGAGTTTTAGATGGACTTGTCCGACAAGAGATAAAAATAAATAGCTTCTATTTTTAAATTCCATTCCTACTTTTTTGAATATGGATTTTTCAATAGAAATCAGGAGATTGTTAACTTTGTTAAATTAACATCCTAGTAAATTTATTTTGGTTTATACTAGATGGAAAATGTCCATCATTTCTAGGGCAAATATGCTGAGGAAGAAGTGGCAATATGTAGCAAAGTTGACTGTATTTCTAAAAATTTTAAAAACAAGGTCAAAGAAAAATCCTGTAGATTTCATAACACAAGAAACATCACCATCAAAAAATGAGCAAGTAAAACAAAAAAAGCAAATAATGTCGTATAACATAGTAAAAATATATATATCTTGAGAAATTTGAAGTGGGGAGCTAAAAGCAATAAGAACAGGTGACCACACGGGGCACCGAAGAAGAGAGGGATTTTCCATGAACCTTGCAGGGTGAAGGGGGTGAGAAGGATCACTAATGTATTTATTTAAGTACAATTTGTTTTATTTGATGATAATAAGGTAAATTTTAAATCAAAATTATATACCAAACATGTGCTAAGCATGGTGTTTTGATTTAATATGGTGAAATATATTGGATGAAGGGTTTGTTTATATAGAAAAATTATGATAATTAATATTTCACTCCCATATTTTCACACATAGATTTCCTATCCAGTGCTATTTATTTTACAAAAAATTAGTAGCTGTGTAAACTAAAATATGTAAATGGTATTTTTTCGATAATTAATTATGTTTTCGAGGTTATATTTTCAAATTAATAACTTTCTTCTATAAATAAAATAATCGGTAGCGATAATATGAAAAAAATAGAGATTGATCATTTTTTTTTTCATATTTAAGTTATTGAATTCTTTTTTATAAACTTAAAAATTAATTTTTCTGATTCTAACTAATGAATAATGAAATAAAAAGTCATTGAGTAATCTTAAAATTACTAACCAAATATATTGAAGCACTCTGTGTTTGCATCTAAAAAAAACAAGTTATCCATATAGTTTTTGTTTGGCATACTACTTAATCTCTTAACTAAAAAATATAAGCTCTAATTTTATTTTCTTTAGCTATCCATTAAAATTTAGGTCTAAAATTATCAAACTTTCTTGAAAGATAAGAAAAAAAATGAAATAACCCCAACTAAATTTGTTATTTAGAGAATTGGGGGGGAAAATGACACTAAAACATGGGTACAATATACATAATATAAGATATAAATTATTATATTAATATAAAAAATATTTTAAAATAAAATCAAAGGAGAAATTGCCCCTCTTGCCCAAGGTGGCTCCGCCCCCATTTAACAAGAGCCATTGTATCTCAAAGCAAGCAATTTCCAAGATGCCAACAGGAGCCATTGCATGTTGGAATGTTTTGCTTTGAGTGTTTTTCTTAATAAATTAGTTGCATTATCATCTTTTAAAAATTGAAAAATTATGATGGATTATTTTGTATGTGTGTAATTACATTTCCGTTCTAGAAAAAATTATATAGTCAATGTATTTATCAACGATAACAATAACATGTTAGCAAAAATCTTATTAGAGATTTGTTGTTAAAGATAATTTTATAATGCTGATGAAAATAATAATAGAATATTAATATGGAAAAAATATTCCTATTAACTATTTCATCAATAATTAAATTATAGATAAAATATTACCTCAACAAAATCTAAATAATATTGCTAGTCTAAAACAACATACCGCATCAATTACATCATATCAAATATATATAAATAAATTTAGCTCCTTGTTCAAAACAAAAATAACCACTAAAAATTTTCTATAAACATGATTATTTTATCCTTAAAAAATCAAGATGTATTTTCTGCATTAAAAGCTTAGAATCTTCAAGTTATTTTTTTATTCATCGTCACTTTACTTGAAATATATAGATAAAACTATTTTTTAATAAAGGTTTTTGTAGTGGTTTTTTAAAATCTATTAATGATATGTGTTATCAATGATTAAAGACAATTAAGATAATTTCTCATGATAACTTTTTTTTTGTGTTGTTTAAAATTTTTAGCTTTGCTAGAACGATGTTATTTTTAATTATAATGTTCTAAACCTTCAAATCTATTTTTTTATAGTATATTAAAGTATTGTTTTACAGCTGAGGCTTAATTCTAGCTTAATACAGAGAATATTAAATGAGGAGGAGTTGATTTCTTATTATTTTTTATTTTTCTTTTTCGTTGTTGTGCTTTCATGTTTTATGCAATAGTTTTTGTATTCTTTTTCTTTATTTATTTATCTAATATAAATTAGGTTATTACCTTTTTAATTTTTTTAAATAAAACTTTCAACTATTAAAAATAATATATAAGTACGTGTAAACAACTAAGAAAACGAGGGTTATATTCTTTTAATTTTTTGACAAGAAAAAGGAATTAGGATACCATGAACATTGATTATAAGTAATTTAATAATTAATTAAGATATGTACTTATATACATATATTATTTAGAATGACAGCCCAGGAACACGAAAACTAGACATTCGTTAATTAGAGTGCCAAAACAAGACCAGGCACAGACTTGTTATCAGAGACCTTGCTTTGCCAAACGCTTTGGCAACTAGCCCTAGACTGAGAAGTGCTAATCGCCGGTGATGACGATCCTCCATCTCCAAAACGGGTGACAGTAACAGAAGTGTTGAAGTATTCTCTAACTTGGGTGATGATCCCATTTGTGACAGTCCATGCATGAACCCACGAAACATTCCAATCCTTGTTAAACCCTTCAACAAGGACCATTGATCCAAAGGAAACAACATTGGAGAGGGGGTGAAAGACGAAGGACTTGTTGTTCGGTCTTACTGACGAAGATGAAGGTGGTGATTGGCCAGTGAGTAAGCTCATCAAATGTTGCTGGTGAATTGGGGGACCATGAAACCACCACTCTAGGTCAGGTGCTAGGAAGCGGTGTGCCGTTTCGATGTCCGTGTTGACTAGGGCATCATATAGGGCTACCACAACCCTCTTGTTATGTTCTCCTTCGATCTCCTCCAGGCTTGCTCGCTTGGTTTCCAGTTTTAAAGAACAAAGAAGATCGATGTAGTCTTAGGGGAAGAAAGAAAGAGAGGGGTGATTGTGTTTTGCTTTTGTTGTTTTTGGATTTGAGATTTGAATATGGGAGCTCTGGGGGTGGTTTTATAGGGAATGTAAAGAGAACGTGGACTGTATCATGAAATCCATGGATGGTGATGAGTCAAAGGACCTACAAATTAAGCCAAGCTTTAGGTTCCACATATAATTTTGAGGCCAATATTTAATTAGTTAATTAATTACATGATAAGTGAGAAAGTTTAGAAAGAATGGAAATTCTATCTTTGGCTAATGAGTACTCAATTAACAGTATCATTTGTTTTAATATATGCTATTTTAAGGCCTCAACACCCATACTTATCCATCTATTTATATAATATTTCACAAATAATATATGTATTTTAATAGATTAATCCGGTGATTAAGAAGATTGTGTTTTCTTAATTTTTTAGATTCAAATCTTAAAATCAAAACTCAAATAAAACTAATAATTAAATTCTTCTAATGGGAAACATATTTTTAAAATCATTTAGAAAAAAGATTTAATGTCTGATTCAAGCATGCCTTAAGTACTTCTAATGACAAAAATACATACAAGTATTTTTTTTTTTGAAAAAATCTAATAGGTCTCCACATAAAAAAAATAAAAATTCTTTCTTTAAATTGATTAAGATCATGTCTTGTTCCTAAAATTTTTAAAAGTATACAAATCCTCAAAATATATATCTGGACTTTATATATCAATCTCTTGTCTAACTCATGATGAACCCTAAATTAACTTAGAGAATATACTTGCTGTCTACGCATAAAGTTATCCTTCATCGAAATTCAATCTCAATTTAAATATGGGAGTCCTCATCAATTTGTTATGTGTCTGTATTCTTAGCTAGCCAAAGGAATGGATAAGAGAAGTGTTTGTTCGTCATATGTTATACAGTTCGATCAAGGGACCTAAATTATAGTGTTGCTTGCGGATGGGACTTCCACTTATTGGCAGTGACCTCTCGATCGAGGACAGAAGTTCAATGCCAAGAGAATAATGGAGATCTGTTTAGGCAAATCTTAGGTAGCAGAACATTAGGTAGACTGGACTTTGGTGATGGCGCCATGATGACCAATCTAAAACAAACATATATAATTTCACAAATTTTGTAATTTCTTTTCTCCAGAAAAATATACGCAAATTATCACAATTAAAAACTTATTTTCTAAAATAAAACAGTTTTATAAAACATTCAATTATCACATACGTGTTTACAAGATGTGCAGGTGACGTCTGCGCGATCAACACAAATATAATAAGAAGAAAAAGAAAAGGGATGTGGTGGAGAAAGGAAGAGTTGTCTAACATGCTAGAGAGAGAGAGAGAACTTTAGCATAGTCGAGAGAGGTCGAGAGGAGGAGGATGAATAAACAAGAAGGTAAAAGAGTTTTCTCCAATTTAATTTGATTATACGCGCAAATTGTATCTACATGTTTAGGTGGGTGGTGTATGTACAGCCATAGAACTGTGTTATTTAAAAAAATAAGATTTCAGATATAATATTTTAGGTATATTTTCTAGCCATATATTCTTTTTTAAATAAAAGAAAAACTACACTCTGCATACCATAACTTTTTTTTTAACTTTCACCGACGTGATGCGCCATTCTTCTCTTTTTAAGAAAAGGACTAGACTTGCTACACATTTTCAAGCCAAGATTAAGCCAAAAAAATAAATAAATCAATCCGCCCATTGGCCCAGCAAAAGAGGGTAGTGCCTCTTTCTTTGACAATGAAGGCACAAATGTTCATATATGGAACAGGCGTGGAGCAATTACTTAACGCTGATGGAGATTGGACAACGACGTTCATGGCCTTCAATCAACATTTGTGTGGTTATGAGTGCTGCTATAAATGCGTGCCCACTAACCTTGCGAACTTCTCCTCGATTATAAATGTATGATTTTGGTTTGAAAATAACGTAATTGGAGATTTTTGTCTGTAATCTCTTGCAAGTTCTTCAAAAAGGGCAGAGAGTAGTTAAAGAAGGGCACCTTTCGGCCATTCTCAGGTCATCACTTTGATAATAGTAAGCAAAGTCACTGATCAGCCTGGTTGCATTTGACCCCCACTAGGATTATGACCCCGCCGGCCCTATGATCTTCTTGTAGACTTATGTTAAATTTCTTCGCTTAGTTATGGAAGTGCGATCCGAATGAGTTTTGTTAAAATTTATTATTTTTTTATGTTTTTTAATTTATAATAAAAAATAATATAAATCATAAATCTCACAACAATTTAATAAATTTAATAATATAATAATTTAAGTTATTAGATTAAGATAATTCTTTGACATTGTCAACGACTATGAATTTAAATTTTATTATTTTTATTTATTTAATAAAAATTAAATACAAAATATTATAAATACATGTAAATTTTAAATTTAAAGTAAAAGAATATGAATTATATTTTAAAACTTTAAATAATTCATTAAACTAATAAATAAAAAAATATTTTAAAAAACTCCCCAGCACCCCATCATTCATTATAGAAACTAAACTTGGAGAGCTTCTGTAATCTAACAACCAACGTATATGATCAGATGAACTTTGCTTTGATTCTAATGAATCAAATTAAGAAACAAACAAAATTGAAAGATCATTATCTATGCCGACATTTGACGAAATTATTCCATTTGGAGATGGTTTTATTGTAAGAATTCTACTTGGTCGGTATTAATATTTCATTGATCCACCAATAATTATATAACAATTCCCTGTTCCAGGTCAAAGAAATAATATTTAATGGATTGATTTTATACCATGCTAATAAATTGATGAAATTACAATATCTTTTAATGCATTAAACCGACTTTTACCCGTATGGTAATGTATTTAATCATAGAAACAAAGTAGAAAAATGCAACCCGAGTTTTATTTAAATGAGAGGGCACAATCAATAAGCTGTGGGCAATTTAAATTTATTATGGAGAATATATCATTAAAATTGGGAGAGTGATATGGAGAATGTATTATTTAAATTATTCGGGAATATATTTAAATATAAAAAAATGAAAATTAAACATAATTTAAATGAGTGGGCATAAGCAATAAGCTGTGGAGAACTTAAATCAATTGCATGCTGCTTAATTAAGAAAGCGAGCTATGCTTGAAAAGTATATTAAAAAACCATTGTTTTATAGTCAATTCAGAACCTATTAATCCATAATCTAAACCCAGATTTTTTAAAAACAAAATCTGTGTAACTCAATTAAAAACCCAGATGGACCCAATCACTTAATCAAAACCCTACCCTCAATCCATTGAACATTCATTTTAAAAAATAATTATAAAAAAACATTATTTTAATTTTAAATTTTTTTATTTTTAAAACTTATGACTCAATTCTTAATCTAGATGGACTATGAATAGGATTTTTAAACTATGATTAAAACATTCATTGAACCGTATATAGTGCATTGGAGGATTCAGACAAGCAGTAAATTGAGTGCATCATCAAGTGATTTCCAGAATTTATCAACCTATGGTGGGCTCTTCTTCTTGTTAAATAAAAGTTAAAATCATTAGAGTTAAATTTAGGCTCTACACCAACCAAAATAGAGGCCCAAGCCTTCATAATCCCAAAACAACCCCAATAATACCTTTCCGTAACCTTCCTTGCCTTGAACACAACACAGGAACCTCAAAAAACCCAAAACCTCACCAAGACAGAACAGAAGCAAAATCCCAAAAAACACAGAAATGTTGAGGTTTCTTGCAAGATCCTCATTGAAAAACCCTAAATGGAATCCAAAACCCATCATTGCTCTCCCTCAATCAACACTTCACAATCACTTCTCTTCAAAATCAGGCAAATCATCAGCTCCAAAAGGAAACAACAACAAAGCCGACAATCAAAAACCCAAAAAGAACCCTAAAAGATCTGGCCTTGATGATTCAAAAACTGCTGTATCTGACACCAAAGAGACAACTGATGAAAGAGTGCTCCGTGCTCGCCTTCTTGCTCAAGACGAGAAGAACCCTTCACTTAATGCTGGTCCCAATGGGAGACCTTTGTTTACTAATATCAGTTCTCTCTCTCGACTCTCACGCAAAGACACTTGTTCTTACTTCAAATTCGGGTATTTGTTTACCTTTTAATGTCTTTAGTTAAGTAAATATTGTGGCTTTTTATGTGTTTTTGAATTGGGTTTTGATAATGTTATTGAATTTTTATTCCTTTTAATGTAGCTGAATTGGGTTCCTTTTAATGTAGCTGAAAAACGGTTTTTTGTTTTTGTTTTGTTGAATGTGATAGATATGTAAAAATGGAGTCATTATGTGTGTTTATTAGGCTGAATTGGGATTTTGTTTTTGTGTTTTGGGATTTGAAGAGAGAAGGAGCTGAACCAGATGTTGCCAGAGGGATTGCCAATGGGGATGGTTAAGGAGTTTGAGGAATCAATGAGGAGTGCTTTGCTTGTTAGACAATGTTTTCTGGATCTTCGTGATAATTTTAGACGCATTGTTGATCCTCCTTTGCTCTCTTCTGGTGGTAAAGGTATGGTTTTTGGTTACTCTAGTTATAATGTTTTGGGTTTGATAAGCCATTGATAGAATGATATCATTAGTATTTGCTCGATTTTGCATTTGTTTAAAGCTAATTGGAGATAGTTTTGATTTTTTAGTGATGTGGGTAATTCTAGTTCTTAGTAACGTGATGTCTTCCCATAAAAAGCAACGTCCGACCCTGGGTCAGTGTGTAGTGTGTATATCATTGAAAATAGTTTGAGTAGGGCTTCAATGAGTACTCCTATCCCTTATGATTTGACGTGTACAAGTAGGTGTGTGGTTAGGTAATTATCTGTAAAGTTGCGAAGAGATAGCTGCTTTTGTTGTGTATTGATAAGATAAATGGTGTGAGAGGTCCGTGATTGCTGTAAGTTGATCAATTTCCTTTTACAGGTCTGAAAGTTAGAAAGCAAATTGTATTAGATGGTCCTGCTAACTGTGGGAAGAGTATCACGCTTGCAATGCTTGTTCATTGGGCTCGTGAAGAAGGTTGGCTGGTGTTTTATGTTCCTAGAGGACGGGATTGGACTCATGGTGGATATTTCTATAAAAACCCAATTACTGGTCTTTGGGATACACCTATTCAGGCAGAAAATGCTCTCAAGGTAAGAATTTTTAACATTTATTTTATCAAATGAATGTGATTGAAGAAGTATGCATGGTATGATCTGCTGAACTGCTATTATCTTTGGTAACAAATTGTGGATATCATGACATTAGTTTTTGCTTGGAAAGTGTAAGAAAAACAGGCAGGTCCATATCTTCTTTGTTTTGTTTGCAGTTTATGTAATTGAGTTCCAAAAATCAGTGATTGGCAATCCAAGGTTTACTCATGAAGCATATTTAGGTCCATTCCCCCCTCCTAAAACAGAAAGATAATCCATGATTCTGATTCTTTTTTCTACAAATGATTCTTGAGAATGTGCGAATGTTCTTGCTGTTAACTTTTTTGTTGTTTTCATCTCCATTTGCAGGATTTTGTAAAATACAATGAATCTCTCTTGAAGCAATTGCCATGCCATATATTTGATCCTGTTCCACTTGGAGAGGGTGCTGGAATTGGATTGTTAAAAGGAGTCGATTCAGTTCCAGTGCCTGAAAGCTCGACTTTATATGACCTGGTTCAAATAGGAATCAAGCAAACACATGCAGCTGTTGGGGCAGTGCTTCGCTTGAGGAAAGAGTTATCACTTGTGAAGGATATTCCTGTCCTCTTTGCTATTGATCAAGTGAGACAGATTCTAGAATCAAATTCCCACATCATTTCATGTAGTTATTTAAATGAACTAAGTTTAAGAATGCCACCAGAATCATTCCATAGTTATTGATGTATCTTTTTGTAATTGTTGCTATCACTTTTTCTCCAGTATAATAACTGGTTTACGTTCAGCGAGTATGAGGAACCAGTAACTATGCGCTCATGTCGACCAGTACATGCTAGAGAACTTGCAATGGTCAGTATCAAATGCTCATCTTTGTCAAGTCTTTGATTGGTCAGTATCAAATGCTCATCTTTGTCGTGTTAAGCTTTTCCTGGAAGATTTTACTGTTTACAATGCTCTTTGATTGCTCAGTATCAAATGCTTATCTTTTTCAAGTCCTAAAATTATTCTAAAATCTTTGGGTTGAAATGAGCACATGTATGTTGTGGATGTATCCTTGAAGAGAACTCATATTCTTAGGATGTTGATCATCCTTTTCCATGCATTGAGGATTTGCTCCTTGAGATTTAGTTTTCTTCCACCGTGGACATCTTGCACATGCTTTTCTCATTCTTCTGGATAGTTAAGTTATTGGAATCAAGGACTGCTGGTTGGAGTTCATTGAACGTCACTCCATAACATTCTACATCTCTTGCAGGTAAATGCTTTTAGGTCTATGATGCATAATAGCATGATGGTGGGTGCCTTTTCTCATTCAACAGCAGTTGGAAAGTTGCGCAAGGATTTGCCAGATGTCCCTTTAGATGCTCGTGTTAATTTACCACGATATGGTTTAGATGAAGCAGCTGCTGTTTGCCATTACTACCTTAGGTATGTAAAGGAATGCATATGATTGCCGGGTTGACTATATCAGTGATGAAGTACACTTTCATTCAACTGGCTGGATTCTTATAGATAATGCAGAACTTGCCAAATACTTTCTCCTTGATGCATTTCTGACTTGGTTATATTTGTTAACTTTGGCAGGCAAAGATTATTGCCTCGAGAAGCATTCTCAGAGGAAAGCTGGAAGAAGATATATTATTTATCAAATGGAAATGGAGCAGAAATGAGAGTGCTACTTCCTTTAATGCAGTGACCCATTGAAGATGCTATCCTTGGACAAATTTAAACAGAGTTTGGCACAATTGCTGTTCAATCTTGTGGTCTTTGGTTTCCAAGCCGCATGGCACTTTCTGCATCCTAAAAGTGAGATTAGCAAAGTACAGTTCCCTGCGTTTTGAATCCTTTATGTGATGACAGCAGTTAGAGTCGCAAAGTGAGAATTTGGCAATTTTTGCCACAATATTGACTTGCTTGGTTCAGACAACTCTTGTAGCTCAAGGATGTACGGATCAGTTACACATTTTGTAGTTCTGATTGATTGTAGGAGATTGATTTCTTGCGATAACTGATAATAGTTCTCATTTTCCAAGCCAAAATTATATGGCCATTTCTTCTAGATTTTAGTTTAATGACGGCAGCAAGTTTATATAGCTACTCGATGGTATGCAATCAGTTGGAAAGTTGCGTAAGTTTATATCACCATTATGACCTTTTCGACCAAGCGGACTAGGTAGCCAGTTGATCTATTTTTGAGCCCAGGTTACACGTTGGAATTGAGACTTGAGAGGTGCGCGCGCACGCAAAGAAATAACATATGCATTCCCGTGAATATGGAACGATGTACAATGTAAATTCTCAGGTCAATTGTTGCTGTCCGTATAAGAAAATTATAGCCAAAGATACTATCAAGCAATGACATACTGATCCAGGAAGTAAGGTCAACAGAAATTTACTCCGCCGGGCATAAATCTGGCGAAATTCTTATATGAGACTGGTCTGCATCAAATCAAACGTGATATTAGAAACCCGATATCAACTTCCCAGCTGGAAAAAAAAGAAGGAACTTCCAACAGGAGATTAAGCTGAATTTAGGCCATAATCCATAGTTGGTGAGCTTTATGACGACCATAACCAGAAGGAAACCATTTTAACAGGATTAAACAATGATTGCATTCATAAATAGTTGGAAAACTGATGGAATGTAATCAGTTCAATGTAGATGAAAAATGCATAATTAAGTTTCTTGCCAACGTTTGAAGTGGGCAAAGAACAAAGCTAGAAAAGGAAGACAGCACAAAACAATCTGAGTTTTTTGCAACTATCATTTACAGCAATTGTTGATAATGTTCATTTCACTCGTCAGGCAATTCATTGATTATACCTGCGCTACAATGGAATCGCCTCGATAGATCGTTCATAAATGATCTTCGGAAGGGGAAACCTTTCACCTTAAAGTCAGGTTTTGACTCTCAAGAAACCTCTCCGACGAGAAAGACCTCTAGCTCAGTTCTTGTAAGATTTTTCACAGTCCTTTTCACTCTGAAGATCAAGTTATTGTCCCTATTATCACCACCCTTGAAACCTTGCCAATAAACTTTCTGCAACCAGGAAATAAATCAAGTTGCTTCTCACAGCCCATGGAAGAATAAGCACACAGAATCTGCAACCAATGACATGAAGCAATAACCTCATCATCTTATATCAACAAGAGAGACGGAAAAACAAACTTGAGATCTATTGAAAGGATCAGGTTATAACTTAGTCTCTTCGATTCTTGCTTTTAATTATATTATCAAGGCGTGAGCACCTGTTTTTTCGGGTTTCATGGTTTTGAAATCAAACTGGAAACAATAATTCTTTTTTTGAAAGAGTTTTACAATTGGAAATCTTAAGAAAAAACCAACGTTCATATGTATTTTAAACATGAAGGACTAATTTATAAGTGTATCTCAAATCTAAGGACAAAACAACGATTAATTTGTAAAACCATGACGTTAGAGATTTGGCTAGTGCATCAGCTGGCCCTGTCTCCTTGTTAATTTCGTGGCCGGCTAATTGTTGGACCACATCGGCTCAACATCCTTGAACAACCGTATCTACACATAAAACAGACTGGAATACATTGATCGGAGATGGTGGTTCTGTATTTAATATCCTGCCCGACAGCGATCTTCACCTGTAAAAGGAATATAGTTGAAACAAATGAAGAACAATAGTTGACTTAATATCTTTGTACGAAGATTTATTTGCGATTCTATTTTAACAATCTCAGAGAAGAATTTGACGGCCCCTGGAAACCAGCAGGAATTAATAAGCTGGAAGATTTGTTAGCTGTCTAACTCAAGGTCATCGTTGAGAATAATTGAGTGTCGGACTTCATATATGGGCAATAATTCAATATTTTCATTTAATAAAAAAATTAAAAATAAATAAAATATATTTGTCCATTATATTTCAAGATTGACCCACATAATAAAATACCTTAAATATAAAATAAATTCAGATTCCTCAAGCTTTTCTTATCATTCACACATAAAAAATAATAAAAAATTACTTCTTAAATATTTTATTTATAATTTTACGCAATAACCCTGTTCATTTTTAACAGGTTACGAGCACATCAAATCATTTTTGACGTCTTGCTAATTTGCAACCTTACAGCATATTATCCTGCTTTCCTTCCCCTGATCAAGCTCATGCTATGCATCAATGAGCTCGTGTATCTTTTTATAATTTCAACCCCCATGATTAGATAGTTTATCTTTGCTTATTTTAGATTATGTTTAGTTTTTGCAAATTGATTTGAGTGGTTTTTTAAATTCTTATTTAAAAACAAAAGGTTAGAAATAACTTTTAAATTAAATCAAGATTTTGTTAAAAAAATTGAGCTTGAATTTTAAATTAATCAAAAATTAAATTTTTTAACTTATGATACATAATTGACATCAACAAATCACATTATTTACCAACAATGGCAGCAACACAGGATGAAAAGAAAGGAATTGGAATCAATGCCAGCAGAGTTATAAGAAGTAAATAGAGCAGGAAGATCAAAGCCATGCATGCAACACAATCACAACTTATGATCACATCTTGTTTTGCAAAACTATCAGCTAAAAAGCAATTTTATAAAGAAGTTGATCCAACAATCGAGGAGTACTGTAGCCACGAAGGGCAGTTGGTTGTGCTAAGTTCTGGGAGGGTTGTGGTCTAAGTGGTGAGTGGTCTTGCTAGGTGCCATGGATGGTTCTGTCCCTTCTACCCACAAATTATCAGCCATTTGTTCTGAACATACACGTTAATTTCCTAAGGTCAAAGATTTTTCCACTGATTTGTGCGCATGAAATATCGCTTCTTCCTAGGCATATTGTATTATCCGTCGAGTTCAAGTTCTTGGCTTTTGTACATAACACTGCTTCTACTCCAGGAAATTAAATATCAATTAATTCACAGTGAGGCCCTGGTTTGTCTCTCGGTTGGCCTTTGATAGAAGGAATCAATTAATTCAGTAAGTTACCTTGGCAAATGGGTTTCAGTTATCTCTCCCGTGTATACACATGACAGGCATCCCTTTCTTCCACGTCAAGATTTTTCCACCATTGGTTTGGACTTGTGCATGGGCATAGGAATGTTAGTCAAGTAAAATATTATTGGTTGTGAGTTTTTCACTGTAGTCCATCTATGATAAAATATGTTTAGGGTTGAATAATTATTTGAGAGGGAGCAAGCTGTTTGAACATGATTAATTTTTCGTTCTTGATTTATTTAAAAGCAGACCATCTTTCTATTATTTTAGCTAGATGTATAACCCTCATAACAGGTTTTAGATGTATTATAAGCTTTTCTCCTCGTTAAAGAGATTGACTTCATAATTTGACTCAATCGCCTTCCCTCGTATTTATTATGAGAGTACTCTCATGGCAGATCACTTGGCTAAACAGAGAATGCGAAGATCAACTAACTTTATTGCCTGGTTTTGAATCATCGAACTGTTATGTGGGTCCTCTTTGTTTTAGTCTTGATTGTGACTCCTGTGGAAATTATGGGATGTTGTTCAGGGGGTAATTCTTGATGTTATTGCTTTATATAAATTCGACTGATCTAGTTTCTCTGTTTTTATGTGTGGAGGCGATGCTGCTCTTCAGCTTGTTAAGATGCTAAAGGTTGATTTCTTCAGAGGCCATGGCCGACGCCAGCAAGAGCTAAGGAGTAATCTGGTTTCACAACATACCAATATCCCGCATTCTCTTTCATTTCTTTGGAGAATATATACATGAGAACGCCTAGGGAGGGGTTGATGTTTCAAGTTGTGTGTTGCCCTGTCTGAAGACCTTAATATTGATTTGGCTAGAATCAGTAACGTACGAGGTACAAGTTTGGTTTTATGGAAATATTGCTTGGCATGTCTAGTTTGTGTGCCGACAAAGTTATTGTTTTTTTTTGGTTATATATTGTTATTTAATCCTAGTATCTTTATTTTATTTTTATAATTTTAGTTAAATTATTTCATTACCCTTGTCATTCCTTATATATATATATATATGAAGTATTTGATTATTCATAATATTTTTATAATATGTAAATTT
Source organism: Populus ilicifolia (assembly GCA_015708895.1). NCBI lineage: Eukaryota > Viridiplantae > Streptophyta > Magnoliopsida > Malpighiales > Salicaceae > Populus > Populus ilicifolia. Next base: position 162,888 of record SRLM01000064.1, on the reverse strand, counting down.
ATTTAATTATTTTTAACATTTAAGCTATAATTTTTTCATGGTTAAATTAATTAAAAAGTTTAGTAAATATAATTGATTAAATATGTTTTTTTTATGAATTTTTTTGTTATTTTTAATAAATTTTTATTTATTTAAATAGCTATCAATTTATTTAGCTAAATGATTGCACGGTTTCAAATGATTTTTATTTTTTAATGTAGAAAAATAAATTGGAGCAGCCTCTGTGTGTTTATATATATTAACTATTATTTTTTATTGATTAGTAAATACTAATAGATAATGAATATTTATTGAATACCTGAAATTTAATAAATAATTTATAAATTTTTATTTAATAAATAATAAGTAGATTATGAATATCTAAAATGTCATCCGAATAAATGCCTCGGCTTTTCTTACAGTTTCCCGGTAATGTAAACTAATAGCCGCATTAATGAACTCATTCACTAATGGCAAAGCTACCACTGGCCTTATGATGATAATCATTAAGGTCCCATCCTCTCTCTCTCTCTCACACACACACACAAACACACACCCACACCCACACACAGAGTCCTCTGTGTATAACTCTCTATGTCCTTTTAATTACCCCTCCCGGTGCCGCCCTTTAGACAAGAAAATCAGCATGCAGTATGGGCTGCTGAAGATATATATGATCATGAACCGATCGGTGCCGACTGCATTTTGTTTGCTTCAGGATCTTGTTGACTTTTGTTGCTGTCCTTGTGTCCCTGCATTCAAGAATGGTACTTCATCCATGAGGCAGGAAAACATCAACATAATTGTTCCCCTCATGGCCACCCAGAGGTATTATTGGGACGTCACGAGAGTGGAGGAAAGGGGATTTTTACACGTTTTTGGAGGTGGGATTTTGTTGTGGAGTTTTTTTTTTAGAAAATAAGTGTTTTTTGATTATTTAGTTTAAAATTTTTATTTTTTCTGTGTAGTGTTCTTAGATTTTTCTCTGTTTTTTTAGATATTGATTATATATATATATAAAAGATTATAATAATTTTTAAGCAAATAGTTGTACCAATTAAAAAAAAAATCAAATATTGTGTTTTTGGGTTTTAAGAATTTTAATTTATAACAAACTCAGTTTTTCTAACTCGAATTTTATTCTTAATTTCTGACTCCGTTAAATCTGAGTCACAGTCTCACAAGTTATTGTCTAGAGCCACCCTGGCGGGCTCGTAAACTCAGTATGCAGGCACGCATCAGAGGTGAGTCTATAGTAATTTGCTATGATTTGATTCATGAATCTTCGTCATTTAAGGCATTAAATTAAGAAAATGAAGCTTGTCACGATCATTGTCAGTGACCTCTCTCCAATAGGATACTTCTAGCAGGTTATTGAACTTGAGGCTGTCATCCTGCCATGGATGCTCTGCTAGGATTAATTAATTAAACTCCTGGTTAACTGTAACCAATATCTGGCTTGCAAGTTACTTGCTTCCCTTGTGGTGGATGTGAATAGTTTTTCTTGATTGTTTCTGGGTACACTGTATGCACAATTAGTGATGCCAATATGACATAATTGATGATGTATTGTTTATTTAAAGTATTTTGTTATTGATATGTATTTTGTGATTGGTATTCTCTTTATACTGTTTTCAAAAGTAATTTCTATTTAAAATTATATTAAAATATTTTTTATTTTTAATATTAATATATCAAAATTATCATAAAACTTTAATTTAATATTTTTTTAAAGTAAAACACACTTTTAAAATACAACTAGAAGTATAGACTAAGACACACTCAAAATAATTATTAAACCAAGAAAAATTTATAAACTGAATCACATGTAATTACAATAATTTAATATATCATTATTCCAATAATTTAAACATTGCTTCGTGTATGTATTTTTCTGTCATCTAAGTTTCATTTAAATCCATTAATTAAATCAATTAATTCATATTATGTTAGTTTTTATTTGATTTGGTTGAAAACTCACACTAGTCCCGCCAAACAAAAAGCCAACTATGTTAAGAAATTTCAAGATTTACTTGTTTTTTTTAATACTCAGTAACTTAATTTATTAAATAAGGTTTGAAGATATAATTTATATTATTTTTTAACATATTCTTTTAAATGAAAATCTTTTAAACTTAAAACTTGTACAATTTCATATCATTTTATATTTAATTTTAATCATATAAATAAAGATAATGAGACTTGAATTCTTAACTATTTAATTAGTAAAAATTAATATTATGTTAAAAAATTAATTTTAACTTAAAAATTAAGTTATTAGATGAGATCATAACATATAATTTATATTATTTATTAATAGATAGTTTTGCTAAAATATTCTAACCCTCTTGATGCTTTTTTATATTTTTTTTAAAAAATTGTTATGATGGACTAATTTATTAATTATAACGAGATCGCTATAAAATTGTTTGTAGGTTGAAGGTACGTGATTATAATTTTTGTTATAAAAAAAACCGACCACGTGTGGTGTGTGTACATATGGCGTAAGCATAATTGATGAACCTTTATTAGGGTAAATTTATGTCAAACATTGGGGCATGGATTCTTGTTTTTTTTTAAAAAAAAAACAATCATTATCTTATTTTTAATCAACTAGCAAGGGAATATGACGTGCTTTGAAAAGTTAACACTAAAGAAAAAGTAATGCTTGGAAAAATTAAAGAAAGGAACCCGACTCTTTCAAACAGAACAAGAGGATATCCTCCACTTGTAAATGGAATACAATTTGCTGCGGTAAATATCAGAATTCAAAGCCTCATTATCAGCCTCCTACCATCAGCTATAGAGAAACTTTTGATACAATGGAGTGTGTTGGTAAAAGGTAAATCTCAACATCAAGCTATCATTATTTTGGCTTGAGGAATTTTGTGGAAGGATTTAGATGGCTAGAAATCAATTGATATTCCCTGAAGAGTTGCCGGGTTGGAATTCAGCTTTTGAGCTCTTCTTACGTCGTCTTACTTCATGGTTGAAGATAGCTGATAGAAATCTTATGTACATAGGTCTGGACTTGTTCAGAGAACGGGGAGGGATCATAAATTGGAGAAATAAGTAACGATCCTTCTAAGATAATGTGTTGTTATTTTTTTCTAGCTTAATTAGACATTATATATATATATATATATATATATATATTCTTTGGCTAGTTCGCCATAAACTTGCTGGCACTAGCTATTATAATATGTTATCTCGATGATTATATAAAAAAAACTCAATTGATGGGGTTTATATTTTTCTTATCAACAAAAAACCAGCTGAAAGTCCCACCATTGAATTACTCTAGATCAAATAACACGAGGAGCAATGATAATGGAGGAGGTGGTGCATTGTTGATTCCGTAAATCTGCTGCCGAAATGACATCTTATTACATCTATATATTGATGAGATTTCTTCGGGCTAGAAATATCTTCGTACAAAGTCAGTTTTTCATTAACCAGCACAGTGTTTTTGTCTTCGGGGAAGCCATGCTTGTCCATATATTAGCTTTCCGTTCCGTTGTTGCCGCCTAGAAATAATTATATCTGGCTTTAAACTTCAATTTCTTACAGGGTGTGTATGTTGTCGGGGTGTGTGTTTGTGTGAATCACAATTGCTGTAACCATTTTTGACGGTAAACTTTGTGTCATACGTTGGAGCATGGGCGGTTTCGAACGAAGAAAGAAAGACTCTACAATCGTTATGGGAACCCCACACCTTCAGCCTCACATCATCTTCCAGGACGTGACATGTTCTGTAAAACTCTAAAGCAAAATTAATATTTGACACTGTATTCACCTATCCTCTCTAGCTAGATGCATCGCTGACACACAAAACATCATTAATGGATAATAAAGTGGTTGATGAAAACCCACATATTATATGCACAGCCACAAAATAAATCCTTTCCGCATATTATATGCACAGCCACAAAATAAATCCTTTCTTCACTGCTAACATTTCAAAGCAAAATCCTTCTCACTCGTTTACAAGTCGGCATTTAAGTGTTTATTCATTTAATATTAGTGCATTAATTAAAATCATTAAAAAAAAACACCTAAAATACATACATATTCCTATATATTCATATTGAATTGCCGTTAAATACATTCTATGTTATGAGTTACTACTTACTTGTCTGTCAATTTATCTTTCATGTTTATGCTAAATTTATTAAAATTAATTATCATTTTTTTTGTGATAGAGTTGCTACAAAAATTATTTTATTTTATTTTATTTTTTAAAAAGATCAATTTGCAACGTTGTCATAAAATCACTCTCCATTTTATTTTTTCTTACTGCTTTTCGATTTGAACTTCAAGCGAAATCTCCACCCTAGTTCAAGGAGGTATATTGTAGTGTTGTAAACATTGCCAAATTATTCTCAACTAATATATTAATAAAAAATTTAAAAAATCAACAGCCACCAACATTATGATATAAATATCATATTGATAAAACGATAAAAAAAAAAACAACAACCATCAACATATAATTTGTTGATGACTTTCTGATATTTTTCAAAGAAAACATGTAACTTACATGTGAGATTAAATGATTAAATTGGGCTGATTGTAACATAAAAAAGTGTAATTCAAATCTTTTTATAGTTGAAGGACTAAAATAAGAAAAAAAAAATCCAAGAAGGTCAATCGAAGTGGCCTAAAACTTAAGAGGTGTTTATACGGTTTAGCTTAGCTTAGCCGTATTTTGCAAACTCACACTCCTATAAATGACCTCTTTCGAAGCATTTTAACTTTGTACCTCTAAATACCATGGCTTCAAAAACCCTTCAATGGCTAAGCCTTGTGGGTATCATATGGCTTCAGTCTGTAAATGGAACAAACAGCAACTTTCCTGCATACTCCTCCCAACTCAAACAACTCCTCTCTATGTCTCAAGTTCAGCTAAACAACCTTGCCTTTGCCTCAGATGCTGGAAAACTATTTGGCTTCTTTTCTGGAATTGCTGCTCTTTATCTTCCTCTATGGCTAGTCCTCTTGATTGGTTCAACTCTTGGTTTGGCTGGTTATGGTTTACAATATCTCTTCATAACAAATCAAATTTCCTCTCTTTCTTATGCCCATATTTTCTTGCTCACTGTTTTGGCAGGAAATAGTATCTGTTGGATCAACACAGTTTGCTATGTTGTTACCATCCAGAACTTCCCTTCTGATCGCCAAGTTGCTGTAGGATTAACCAGTAGTTATCAAGGATTAAGTGCAAAAATCTACACAGTACTTGTTGATTCCTTAACCTTTTCTCCTGTTAAAAGAGCTAAAGCCTATCTTCTTCTTAACTCTTTATCACCTTTACTAGTGGGCGTGGTGGCTGCACCATTTGTTAGAGATGTTAATGTTGGAACTAGCACGAACATGAAGGTTGGGTTCGTAGTCATGTTTGTGATAACAATAGCCACAGGAGTCTATGCTGTTGTCAGCAGTTTGGGATCCGTGTCAAGTAGGTTACCTCCATTATGCAATGCCATTGGTATCTTAGTGTTCCTGTTAGCCCCACTTGCGATTCCAATGGCAGAGAAGATGAAAGAAAAGTTCTTAAATGGAGAGATGAAGGTGTATATAGAGGAGAATGTTGGTGATCATGTTGAGAGAATAGAGAGTGGGATAAAAGTGGAAGATGATCATACAAGGGAAGGTGAGGTCGGTGTGAAGGAGGAAATTGGGGTGATGTTGATGTTAAAAAGGGTTAATTTTTGGTTGTATTTTTTTGTATATTTGTCCGGTGCAACACTCGGGCTAGTTTACCTGAATAACTTGGGACAAATAGCTGAATCTCGTGGGTGCTCAGGGACTTCTTCTCTAGTTTCATTGTCTTCCTCATTCGGGTTTTTCGGCCGACTCATGCCATCTCTCCTGGACTTCTTTTTGTCAAAGTAAATTCAATCTCTGTCCTTGAGTCTTTTTTATATTACTTGGTCAATTTCTGCAACTCATTAAGATCAAAAGGCATGGGATTTTTAGAAAATGCTTTCTATTATGTCTTTCAATAAACATGATTAGAGCATTCCCGGATAAAAGAGATAAATACAGAAAAAAATATAAATCTAAGACAGAAAAGATAAATATAAAAAGACAGAAATATGTTTATCTAGAATAATCTTTTGAAATAGTTTTGAAATAAATTCTTCTTTTAAAAAAATAATAATAAGTGCATGGAACATATTCATTCTGTTCCAGCTATCTTCTCGTCTTCTTTAACATAAATATACTTTCTTTCTGTGGTGTTTTCATTCAAAAATAACGTAGAGGGCACCCGCTACCGTTGGTAGTTGTATGCTGACCATACAATTTGGGCAAAAGAAAAGCATTTTCTGCCTGTGCTTTTCCAAAATCATAAAGGGATTTTGATATTTGCATTTACGATTAACCTAAATTTTATAGATTTATTCAATGCCATGTCCCTAGCTCCCTTTGGTGCATGCAAATTAACCAACAATCTCCATCTGTTGAGATAGTAGTTCAGGAAATTAAAGGCTTGATTTCAATTTCTTTTCAGAAGTAGGTACATGATATCAAGACCAGCTTGTATAGGAGTATTGATGGCCCCAATGGCAGGAGCTTTCTTCTTACTTCTCGACACAGCAAATATCACCCTTTATATCAGCACCGCCATCATAGGTGTTTGTACTGGGGCAATCACTTCCATTTCTGTATCAACAACAACCGAGCTTTTTGGCACTAGGAATTTCAGTGTCAACCATAATGTTGTGGTTGCCAATATCCCTATAGGCTCTTTCCTTTTTGGCTACTCGGCAGCACTTCTTTATCACAGGGAAGGTAATGAAGATGGCAAATGCATGGGGATGGAATGCTATAGGAGCACTTTCATTATATGGGGATCACTGTGTCTTTTTGGCACTTTCCTAGCTTTAGTCCTCCATGCTCGCTTGAGAAAATTCCACTCGCATACATAGATTAACAAGAAATTGAAACTTACTGTAGGAATTGAGTTCATGTGGATCAAAATTATCATTGAGTACCGCAGTCATTCATGCCTCTTGTAGTGTGATTGACTTGATCCATATGAACTCAACCGTACTAAATGACAAATTCTTCTGTGAGTGGTCCAAGTTAAAGTGTACTGTAGAAGGAGCACTTGTACAGTGAGAATTTATCATGACTTACTAATAGAAATATACTCATGTACAATTACATACCCTTGATTCAACAAAGCAAACGGCTTGATGATTTCTGTCATTTTGATTTTTTTATCTATTCATAAATATTATTAAGATATCTGCAAGTACTTATGAGTTTCAATAACTGATTTTTCATAACTTAAAAACAAAAGATGTCTAATATTGTGATGTTTTTAAAATAGTATTTTTTTTAAAGTATATATATATAAACAAAAGTTGTATCAAAGACTTATACTTCTCTTAGCTTGAAAAGCAATACAACGTAAATCACATCTTGATGGAATGGAAAGCCATCTAAATGTTTAGAAGGAAAAAAATTTCATACACTTCACCATTATACAGCAATGGACCCAGTTCGTCATCAATTGTTATTCTTCTCCATGATATATATATATATATATATATATATATAGACTACGTATTTGGTGAGGAGTAATAGATCCCATCTCTCTCTCTATATGTGTGTGTGTGTGTGTGTTTATCCGCGCCATTAGATAGTGAGGAGTAATCAATCCGTTGATCAGTGATATTGGAAAAGGCTATGCTTGTGCGTAATTCTATCAATTATCTTATGAACTTGAATCTGAATCTCGTATAAGAGGAAGTGTGGGTCCTACACATCTCATGAAAGCCACTCAAGAAGTAGGAAAGACGTCCAGAACTACTTCAAACTTTGGTAAATAGCTAGTGATGTAGGAGCCACGATGGATTAGCTCATGCTCGGACTCATCCTATCTAGCTCTACAAGAACAATAAAAATGGTCCATACACGTTTGTAAGTTCAATTGCATGTATGCCAATAATTCACACACATATATATAGTTAGATGCATGTTTACACACACACACCCCGTTACGTTATTAGATTAAAAACTAGTTTGTTTTTATATTTAAATTATATTTTATTTTTTTATTTTCATACCATTTTAATCTACTAATATTAAAAATAATTTTTTTAAATAAATTATTTTAATACAATTTCAAATAAAAACATTTTAAAAAAAACTCCTTCCATATTCCAAATCACCCCAAATAAAGCATGTGAAGCTTCAATGTGTTCTCATTACAACCACATCAATTCTCCTACCGTCCAATCTAACTAGCCGCTACGGTGCTACCTATTTTCTTTCTTCTTGATCAGTGTTATAAATGCTCTTCATACGATATTTCTAGTGAAACCGATCAAATATTGGACGTTTTAGACTGTTGAAATAGAACTAGCTAGAGGGAATTATTATTATTTTTTAAATCTCTTAAATGTATCAGTTTAACCGTGCATTTTTTTATTTGAAATTCAATAGAGAAAAGATCTCATTTCGGCATGCACTAGCCAGACAAAAAAACAGGATATGACTATTGAAACCCAGAAAATAAAAAAAGACTCTGCCAAGATAAAATATTTAAGTAGAAAATATTGTAGATATATAGCTGCTAGAGTGGCAATACCTTTTTCATATTAGGTAGAAGTATATGTTTTTTAAAATATTTTTATTTAAAAAATTATTAAATTAATATTTTTAATATTCTAATGTTAAAAATTTAAAAATTATTACGCACCATATTACCAAATAATTAACATCTTAGCAGCTACTCAAATGATTCAGACACAAGTGAGAGAAAATAAATTTAATGACTCATGAAAAATAATTAGAATATATCTCCTAAACATCTATTTATCCTGATTGTATTTATTTATTCTATATTTTATCTTAAAATGTATGCGTATGCATGACGAACGATGACATACTAATTTCGGTGAGATAATGTTCTGACAAGATTGTACTAAAGAGTTAGGATTCCATGGGGTTTGCTCATACGTACTTGTGGTTTGGGAGTAATTGGGTGTATCGAATTTACACGTCAAAAGGACAAGTGCCTGAAAATATTTAAGAGAAAGAGCGAAAAAAAACAAAATATTGAAATGAATCTAATGGCCCAATTTCAAGATTCTAATTGATTGGCTAGCAGTGGCTGATGGGATTTTTTTAAAAATAAATTTTAATTTTAATTTTTTTACTTGAAATTAATATTTTTATATTGTTTTGATGTTAAAAACATTTTTAAAAAAATAAAAAAAATATTATTTTAATATATTTCTAATAAAAAAGTTTGAATGGAAGGCTAATCTATAAGGACTCACTCGCTCTCTATTGTTATCAGCATGCATTAGTCAAGGGACTTGATTGAGCAATATGTGAAACTTTGGGAATGCACTTGTACTCTTTTGGGAGAGCAAATTGAGAATTGCTTGATAGTTAAGAGACCAATTTGAGATTTGTCCATGAAACCGAAGGCTAATTAATTGGACTTGTTAACCATTAAATGTCAGCTCCAGAAAATCTGAAGGGCTGATTAATTCTCAGCCGTGAAATATAGGCATTAATCATGCAGCCCCACAAGCCACCCAAGTAGGCTCCAATTAATTTTATTAAATCCTCCATGGGTCCAGCGTATAATTAAGATCTGGCTACTGCTAGCTTGAGGGGTGAGCCTCGATCCACAACCTTCCTGGGTTGCTGGCGACCTTGATATCATTCTATCATCACAGCCACGCAGACGCAATGTCTTCTTTCTTTCAGGAGTTAATGGGTTTTACATGGTAGCTCCTGATTTTGAAACTCACAGTGTAAATATTAGTAACGTAAAATTCAACTGGCTTTTCATACGAGTCCCATATATTTTTGTTCAAACGAGCTGACATCTGCAACCAGGTGAATAAAATTCACTTGGGTGAACAGTATGTAAATGAATAATTATTTATATTAAAAAATTATTTTTTAAAATTTATAATTTATTAAAAAAATTAGTATTTAATATTATTTAATAATATTATATAAATTAAAAAAAATTGATTGATGATGAAGTAGCATTTATATAATTTAATTGCAAATTTAATTATGTTACCAAGTTCTACCTAGTTAAAAAAATTCAGTTTTTATTTTTATTTATAATTATATTTTATTTAAAAAATTAGAAGAAAATTATTTGATGACATAAAAAAAAATTATTTTTATTGTTGTGTTTTCAAGAAACCATGAAAAATATAGTTATTGTGAGATAAACTTCATACGTGATGAAATTACATATAGTTTAATTGAATAATAAAAAATATTTAATATTAATATTATTTATTTTATGATGTAATAATAGTAGTTAAATTTATAATATTTAAATTAAAAAATATCAATATTAATATATATTTTTAATTATTTTACAACCTCAATTTGGAAAGTATTTTTTTAACTAAATATATTAAATTATTTTTTGTTCAACTTTAATTTCAACTATAATTTTAATGAAACATATATTTTTATAAACTAACTTCAATTAAAAATATTTTTTATCAAATATTTTTTTTTAAATTATAATTACAACGACTATAACAGTACGTAACACACTATTAAAAACAGTATATATAGTTAGGTTAGTTTTTATTTTCATAGCTAATAACAGTATATTTGAACCGGTTTCTAGGTTTACAGATTAACCGGAACTTGTTTTTTTGTTCAACGATTTTGAAAGTGCATTCTTTATATGAACTTAATTAGTGCATTTTGCAAAATAAAGTGTGCATGCGCTAGCTATATATGAAGATCAACTCGGAAGAAATTAAATCTTTTTTTAACCATCAAGCCTATCTCTTAATAGATTATCTGTAAGTCATCTTTGACATGGTAAAATCTTATCCAAAGTGTATTTGGTATTATATTAATTTTTATATGATAATTTAAAAAAAAATCTAAAACAAACTATAAATTATAATTTTTATAATAATTTTTTTTTAAATTTTTTTCAGCGAGATCCATGTAAAACTGTGGTTGACGACACATACAAGATCCTGCCCTTGCAAGGTTTTTTCTTTTTTGAATAATTTTAACTTTTGACCCAAAAACTAGTAAATTTTCAACTTGTTTTCCTTCTTGAATCTCTATTTTTAATTATGATGTTTACTGATTAATTAAATATTTTTAAATTTATAAATGAAGTAAAACACATACCATACCATGAAAACAAACAAAGAAACACGCCTTTCTCGTGAATATTAATAAGATGAATTTATGAAAAAAGAAAAAATTACAATTCAATTCCGATATGTATTTGATTTTCCTAAAGTGACTTTTTAGGGTCCCTTAATTACATGTATGTTTACAGAAATGATTAAGCTATTGAAACTTGTAGCTTCGTCATTAATTTCATGATGAATCTTTATAATTTGAGCCTATCTCTTTTAGTTTATTCCCTTATCATTGGCTGCTGGTGGGGCTTGCATAGCAAGTCCCATTTCTGTCTTGTCGCTGCATAATCCTTTGCAAATTTTGCAAGTACATATATCATCTATTTTAAAAATACTTTTTTAAAATTTAAATTTTATTTATTTTTTATTTTAAATTAATTTTTTTTTATGTTTTTAGATATTTTAAAAAGTTAACATCATAAATAATTTTTTTAAATAAAAAATTATTTTGATATATATCGAAGTAAATTTTTTTAAAAAAACCACAACCATATTTTCAAATAGACTCTGAATGTTAAAGAACCAATTCAACCCAACAACTTAAATTATTTGGTGAGGTTTTAGAATATGATTTATATTATTTTTTAATATATCCCCAAATCAAAATTATTTAAGTTTGAAAGTTATATAAATTTATATTTTATGTAATTTTTATTAATAATAAAATTTAAAATCTCGGTCATTTTATTATTAAGAATATAATACCATTTCATAAAACTAATTTATCCTAAATCTCTGTTATGTTTTTTTTTTAAATATCATGATTATGACCGGCCAACCATATCACTTGTAAGAAAGATTTTAATGAGTAACCTTATGAATTGACTTGTCGGGTAGGGCTAAGTTAGATAGAGTTTTAGAACCAGGTTTAGAAGTAGCTTTGGATTCGAACAACTCTTTCAAAAACAAAAAGTAAAAAAGAAGGCAATCGTCCAGGTATCTTAAGGAGATGTTGAAATTCGTAGCATAGCAAACGCTGTGTGAAATCTGGAGTTATGCTTGCAAATATGCTAACAGCCCGTTTGCAAATCAAACTAAAAGTATCCACTACAAAGAAGCCCATCTAGCTGAAGCCAAACCTTCAAACCTAAAACCCACCCGTGTCCATGACAACCATGCTAACCTTTCAATGATGAATAGGCTATACTTTTCGAGTCTTTTATTATTGGAGCAGTGCTTCTTTATTTTTTTCAAGCTTTTTTTTTTAAAATATTTTTTAATTTAAAAAATATCAATTTGATTTTCTTTTAATATTTTTCAATAATTCGAAAATGCATCTACCACGCATTTCAAGCCCACTTCCTCTGCCCTTCGATTTAAGGCAATCCTATAGGTACGGAGTTCACAAGACATACACACATCCTTTCCCTGCATGGGTGAAGAGCGTGAGTGCATTTTTGTCTTAAATTTTGTCTTTCTCAATTCACATGTTTGCACGAACGTTTTGAACCCATTAAATAAAACTTCTATATATATATATATATAAGAGTAATTTATGATTTCTATTCTATTAACTTAGTTCTTGTTGTCTTTCACATACATTTGCATGTGACTATTTTTTACCTAATACAACTCACGTGAGCATGTTAGCTACTTCTAATAATAAAAAAGAAAAGAAGAAGAGTAATTTCCACATACAATTAACCTACAAACTAAATAGTCATCCATCTGAGAGTCTGGCTGCTCTTCTTTTTTCTTGATACAATTATGGTTGTTTTTGTCTCGTATTAGTCACTTGTATTCAATTTTTTTTGAACTCTATATGTAAACAAAGAAATAATAATAATAATAAAAGTTGGAAAAGAGTGAAAATTGGAAGAATGAATGACTAACTTCCAAAAGAGCGGCTTACATAACATGTGTGTTTTTAAAACGTAATTGGAATAATAACTCCAAATCTTCTTTGGAATTCAGAGAGCAAGTTGCACGTCTAATTAATTATTTAATATAAGAATGAATGCCATAAAATAATATTATGGAATGTCACGAGAGCAACATATACATATTTGAAACCAGAAGAACCTAATCAAACGACATCCCTAAACAAATGTTGGCACTAAACAACATTATATTTTCTAGAAAAGCATCTGATAATGTAGAGATTATGTCGACACATGTTTGTTTTACTATGTATATAAGCTATAATATTCATAAGAATAAAAAAATAAAAAAATTAATCTCTTTTTTTTTTTACCAGAATAAGAAAATGTTAAGCTAATTCCTTTAGATATGTGCATTGATTGCTGACAGTATAGTTGTTTAATATATATANTGTGTATAAGAGACAGTATATATATATAACAGTAATATGTGCCTCTCAATTCTTGATTATTATTTGGAAATTATGTCTGAATGAAGTAATCTTCTAGGTAAGGGAGCAATAATTCCAAAAAATGCCAGCTGAACAACACTATCTGCTTCTCTTGGCACTGTTAAAACTGTATATCCCTAGTTGTTTCCAGCTACAGTCTGATTTATAGCTCCTCTGCTATTATTGTACTTCTTCACATTGGTATAATTATTTCAGTGTGATAAGGATCACATCACCTCAACGTGCATACAATTCAAAAAGCTGTATACGTTTTTTTGGTGAAAAACGAAATGACAGGATGAAATTTTCCCTTATATATATATATATATATATAATAGAGAAACGAAATGGGCACCCTGATGTATCCCATCAATGGAATTTTCAGTTGTTGATATTATTTGATGCGAATATGTGTGATTGACAGTGGGAAATGTTGGGATGCAATTTCAGTATAATCCACCAAGAAATTATTGCATATTTGATTTTTTATGAAATTAATTTTTAGTTAATCATTTAAAAAAATAGTGTGTTATTCGCAATTAGAATATTAGATAATTATATTAATTCAAAAATTTATAAAGATTCAAACGACTTTATATTATTTGTTATTATTAATATTATGGAGATAGAAGATGATGGAATTTAAAGTCAATAAGAATTGTACTGTGTTAAAAGAATAATTTCAATAAAAAAATTAAATTCTTTAGTAAGATGTAAAATAATTTTGTCTTTATCCTCGTAATAAAATGTCATTCAGCAAGGAAATTCTGAAAATCAGCAGTGGCCTGCCCTTCAATGGACAATCTGGCATTCATTTCAATTTCACTAACATATTCTATCTTGTTGAGAAATGATTTGATTAAAGAAAAGAAAACAAATCTAAAGATTTAATATATATTATGTGTGTGTATATGGGGCAAATCAAGATTAACCCTGGAGGTTAATTGAGATATAAAACTCCAAAATTGGATGAGCAGGACCATAAAACCCTAAAAAAAGTATTGGGTTAAGTGTGCAAGGGACAAATTGGGAGCAGGGCTAAACGCGTCTGGATTATATTGTTTGGTTGTGATGATTAATGGGCACTCATGTGAATTGATGAAGTCCTGATTTGTCCTTGCTTGGATGCTGACAAAGCTCTAAAGCAAACCCAGCTGCCAGTTGACACATGACCTACCAATGATGTCCCAAGCAAAATCATACAAAAAAACCTACGCTAAAATTGATGCTTCAGATTGTATCAATGATTCAGCTCTCTTTAACTATTGAAAAGATGGATGCAAGGGAAGGATAATGAAATAATTGATATCACATAAAGCCGTGTTCCTGAGGATGACCATGCAAGTGTCAAGAAACTGATTGAGAGCTAGGGTTCGACTATAAATCGGAACACATACACGCATTGGAAATTTCTCTCCGACAGTCCAGACTAATGATGTGAAATTACAAGCTAATTAATTTGAAGATGATATAAAAATGATCATGTATGCATGGCATGTAGCTAAGGGACTCGCATCATATCCTCCAAAATATTTGGAAGAAAGTGAGTTATGAATTTCTCAAAATCCCCCTTGAGCTATGAAGTCCCGTTTTCCTCTCCATTTCTATAAATTTTACAGTGCTTAATTACAGTTCTGAATATTTACGATTCATATGAGAGATAAATACAAAGAGAAGAGAAAATTTTTAATTTTTTTAAATAATATTTTTTAATTAGAAAAAGATTTCTTATTATTTTTTTGGTGGGATCAAATACAATTTTATTTTCCCTTTGTGTATATCTCGGTTCTATACTAAGTAATCAATAATCATTGCGTGAATTTATGAATATTGAAGCAAGGCAACAAGGGCTCGCATCAAGTCGTAGCCCTTCTTGATCATCCAATAAATGCTTTCTCTTGAAGTAAAATAAGTGATTAAGTTCCTTCAATATTAATTTGATGAAACTTACACAGATCTGGGAGAAGAAGTTAAATAAGGATTAAGTTTTGTGAATAATTCAGGATGTATTATGAGAACATTGAAAAACATTGCAGAGACAATGGCGAAAGATCAAGTACATCAATGATGTGAATCTTCATTTTGGTCTTGGGATTCAATCAAGGCATCATTCCTCATCTACAGACTATATATGTTTTAATCCACAGAGGTACAATATGCTCTCTGAACATTATGCTCTCTCTTCTCCTTAATTTCTGAACATTAGTGAAGACATTAATTTTCCCTTAGCTAGTCATATACTAGAGTAAATTAAGTTGGTTAAAAAATCCCCTAACCAATATTTAAACAAAAAAAAATCATATAATAATATTAATATAAGTAATTGGGTTTTGAAAAACATATTAAATTGGTTATTAAAGATATTAAAATCTTTTCTTATAATGCATTAGTTATTAGCAAATTGATTAAAAAGAAATATGAATTTTTTTCATTTTAAAAGCACAATAAAACGACTAAAATATTTTTAAAAGTAAAAATTATAAAATTAGTGTCCAAGAAAATTTTAGTATTTTCATAATGGTTTTTTTTGTTATTGAGGGGAAATTTAATATTTGACTATATATATATATTAGCACAGTCAAACAATTAAAATATTATTGGAAAAAAATTAATTAAAAGTGAATATTTTTAATTAAAACAATCAATATATATTTGACTTAAGAGGCTTTTTTGTATTTTTACATTTATTATTATTATTATCAAGTCAATCATGGGATATTTTGGTATTGTTTTTAAATATTAAAAGAAAAAAGAACAAGGCATGCTTAGAATGCTTATGTATTTAATAGGATGATAATTGAGTTATATCATTCATCTCTTTTTGAAAAAATATTGTTGTCCAAGTTATCGTGAGTATTTTTTTTATTTGATCCATATGATGTTGTTATTAATTTTTTTTATCTTCTAATTAAAATAAAACCTACTTATTTAACTATCATAAAATTGACAAATACAAATGGAAACATTAACAAAAATATTTCATTTGTATAATACAATGATTTTTTCTCATTAAATATACCATTATAATAGCCATCTATAAACATCAACAAAAATATTTCATTTGTATAATACAATGAATTTTTCTCATTAAATGTAACATTATAATAGCCATCTATAAACATCAACAAAAATATTTTCTTGTTATGTACAAAAGGAATTATAATGAGAAAAGAAGGAAATAAAAAAACCAAAATAGATGATGATATATTGTTTTTATAGATAAAATTATCGATGATTTAAAATCTTTGATTAAATTCATTGGTAAACCCATCTGTACTATTTAATTTATAACCTGACAAGTGATCCCTACCTATTTCTTCTTCCTCCATTTTCTTTACAACAAACACCACAAACCTTCTCTAATTTTATCGCAAGTAACCTCTCACTATAAATTCAATCATCCTGACACTTAGTTTGTTAACATTCTTATTTTGATTCAAATTTTATTGAGGACTCCTTCCTTTAGGTAAGCGAAACTATTTATTTGTTCTTTAACTCAATTTTAAAATGTTAATTTTTATTGTATATTTTTATAGTATATGTATTTTGTATGGGTGCTTACTTATTTTATAGTTTTTTTCATAGAAATTCATTGTATAAATATATGATTTGTACATGTTAGGGTTTGTTTAAGATTTTAAAAAATTGTATTTGTATGTAAATTAATAAAATTTAATTTGAATTTTTGACTTAGGAGTTTTATGATGAAATAAATAATGGTTTATTTAATAGATCTATGTAATATGTTTTTTCAATTTTATTGTTGGGTTGAGATTTTTGGTAAATATATAGAAAGTGAAATTTATAAATTTAATTGATAATGAATTAGTTATACTCTTAAAAAAGTTTGAAATAGTTTGAGTTAAATCAATGTTATGTTATTTATTTAGTTTACATAATTAATTAATATATGGTGTCATTAATATTCTATATAGGTTTTATATAAGTAATGGATGATCATTTATAGATGTTTCAAAATTCACTTGAAGGGTTGTGAGAGATAAATTGTTGTAATAGGGTTTAGGGTTTTATTAATTACACACTATCTAATTCGAGAAATATTAGTGGAGGCAATATTAGATTTCTATGTACGAAGTGTAAAAATAAAAAGTTACTCAATATAGATGTTGTAATGATGCATCTTCTATAAAAATAGTTTGTAGAGAGATACATGTATTGGTTTACACATAGAGAACCACATGTTTCTCACTAAACCATCGTATAAAAGATAGTTAGGTCAATTTCTAGTTTTAATAATGTGAATGGAGTTATAAATGATAATAGTAATATTTATAGAAATGTGGTTATAGATGCGATGAGAAAAAATTAGGGTCATGTTAGTCAATGCCCAATAGTAGATAAAGAATCTAATACAGATATGACCAAGTTTTTTTTTTTTTATCTTTTGGAAGATTCTGATAAACTATTATGGGATAGATGTATAAATCATAATAAATTATCTGTCGCTATATATATGTTCACTATCAATTCAGATCATGGGTTGAGGGAGTCTGGGTACAAAATAATTATCAAACAAGAGAAAAGGATTTTGCCTGAATGAAATAAGCTGAAACAAAACTTTTACGTTGCTAAATCCATGATGACTTAGGTTACCAAAAAATTAACATTTATCTAAATTTCTATATGTTGTACTATCTTGAAAATACAGAGTTGATTGAGTATAAAATATGAGGGCATATTCATTATAAGCCTAGAATTGACAGGGAAAAGTCTCTTATTTCATATAAAAAAATTAGATACTTTTGAATTATACCTCGACTGCAAAGGTTATTTATGTCATCAAAGACTACTAAGCATATAACATGATATCATTCATATGATTTTGTGGAAATAGTAATGCTACACCTTTCTGATGGTGAAGCTTAGAAACATTTTAATAAGGTATATCCTTAGTTTTTAGTGTAATCAAGGAATGTGTATATTAGATTATATATAGACAAATTTAATCTATTTGGGTTATTTTCTACTCTTTATTCTTGTTAGGTAGTGATACTCTTATAGTTTACAACTTATCATTGAGGATGTGTATATGACCGAAGTTCATGTTTTATCTACGTGTTAGAATATAAATGCTTATGTTCGTTTACTAGTTAATGAGTTGGCCAATCCAAAAGCATGTGAGAGTATGTGAGAAGGGATGAAATTAAATCATATGAGATCAATATCTTCAACATGATTCAATTGACTTGGCTAATTCAAAAGTAACCTGACTGATTAGTGAAAAAAAAGGTTGAAGATGAAATTAAAAGGAAAAATATTGAGATTGACAAAACAAAAAATCTTCTAACCCAACTCTTCGCCTAACACAATTTTAAAATTAAACTATACAGAAGTTAGCCTGACATGATCCAATTACCTTGGCAGGTCTAAAAGTAAGTCAGACAACTATTAAAAAATAAATGATGAAAGAATTGAGAAAAAAATGACAAGATTAAAAATAAAAGAGAAATGAGAGATGAAAAGGAAAAAGAAAAGGAAGAAAAAAAGCTCACCTACTTTTATTGTTCATATGAACAATATAAGAGATGCATTGCACATTTCTAGTATAGAGAAGAACATGTTTTATTCTTCTGGCTACGTTATGGGATGAATCATTTTCGTAACATAAAAAATAGTGTAGGTGTTGTTTCAATTTTTTTTTACCATCAAGATAAAAGTTTAAACATGCATTCAATAAAATAAATTGAGAATTCTATTTATCGATAAATGATAATAATTTTTTTATTCCAAAGTTTATACATGCACTCAATAAAATAAATTGAGAATTATATTTGAGTACCAAAAGTTTTGATTGGTTTGAATCAATAAAATTATTTTTTTTAAAAAAAATTCAGCATTAAGTGAATATCAAAACTTATTTTTTACATCGCCGAAGCCTCATATAAAACCAACTGAAATAAAATATCAAACTCAATCCTAAATCAATTTAATGTCAAAGTATTAAATTGAAAAAAAAAGTCAAGTGACAATTAGAAAAAATTTAAGAGAAAAAAAGAAAACAAAGTTGGTAACAATTGCAATCCATATTGAATTGTTTTTGTTCTATGTTATGTTTTGATTATATTTTTTGTAATATTTCTTTGTTAAGTTAAGAGATTGATTTGTATGTGAATTTCAATAGTTGCCACCATTCTTTGTATTTGTACTTGGGTTGTGTACAATACTAAAGTAAAATATACTACACATAATAATTATTCCTATATATAATAATAATAATAATAATAATTCCTTTATATATATATATATATATGGAATCTAATTTAATCTGTTTTCATAATATTCTTTAATATCATATTATCTTATGTGTTCATGATTTCAAATATTATTTTATAATTTATTGAGTGTCCATTTTATGAAACCAAACTATAATTTAAATAAAAAGGAAAAAGAATAAAAAAGAAGAAAAATGTGAATGAAAAAAAGGTTTGAGGTGGTATATTGTTCATGATCTAAACATCATTTCATGATTGAGATAGCATCATATTTGCAAAACTAAAATACAATTATTAAAAAAAATAAAAATAAAAATCAATAAATTAGAGTTAGAGGTAGTTAACTATTGATATGAACAATGCCTCCACCTCAAATCTTTTGATGTTACCATTTGGAGAAATAAAGGCATGTGTGGATTTCCAAGCCTTGATTTCAATTCATGCTAAAAGTTTCAAAGAAATTTGGAATGATAGGAAGGTAGCCAGGAGTGGAGACAGATCAGAGAGAATTATCCTTCCCGTGAGGAAAACTTGGAGGCATTCAGAAAACACAACTGGAACATGCTTTTGCTACTTTCGATGGTGTTCGATCACGAATAGATTCCTACCTCTCACGTTAACCCCACCATCGCCACTCAAAATCTTTCTCTATAGTATATAGTTTATGTGTGTATGCCATCAAATCACTCCATGCAAAACATCTCTTCCGCTGATTTCTTGCTCTACATATATATCACCATAGTTGTAAAATTTAATCGGGTTGGAAGGGACACCTTGATGACGTATTGATCCTGAACTTACGTTATGTATATATGACCTATTAATTCTTAAATTGATTTGGGCTAAGTTTAACAAAAAAAAATAAATACGAAAATGATATTATTTTAATATTATAGTAAGGATTTTTTAAATAATCAAGAACCGAATTGGGTATTATTTCAGTCTATGATACCTAAAATTATTGTAGTGTTAGAACAAATTACGCTAAAAAAAAAAAAAAACTTCAAGATTACAATTTGGAATCGCACAATTATTTATAACAACAAAACTTCGTTTTCTTTCCTATTTAAGCTACCATTCAGCCACACAAACTTGGGAGAAAGTGGGAGTGAAAGAGAAGTCATGGTTTCTAGGGAGCAAAAAAGGGCAGCCAAGCAAAAGAAGCTGCAACTTCTTCGTTCCATCACCAACTCTCATGCGGTAGTGTATATATATACTCTCAATATCGTTACCTCAAACAACTTCTCCTTGGCTTGCTTGCATGCATGTCCTTTATCTTGGTCAAAAGAAAAATTTATAATCATCACCATCATTCTCTTCTTCTCAAATTCTGTCAAAAGCTTAAAGTTCATCATCATCATTCGCCTCCTCCTCCTCCTCTTCTTCTCGATTTTGTTTTTTTTCTTATGGTTATTGTGATAGTAGTAGTATAACTAAGTGCACTATATTGATCTAGGATGTGTTTTATCAAAGATTTGATGAAGAATATGGTATGCTATTGATTACTATAGTTAGGCTCTTAATTAATTTTCTTGCTTTCAAATGGGTTCTAAATTAAATATATCATTTATTAATCATCCATGTTGTTACCTGAGAAGCACGACAAAGCCTCTATCATATTAGATGCATCAAATTACATAAAGGACTTAAAGCAAAGGGTAGAAAAATTGAATCAAGAAGTTGCTACTGCTGCAAGCTTTACTAGCCAGAATTTCCCCACGGTATGGTATTGAATTCTTCAACAATATATACTCCTGTATGAAGAAAATTGTTTGCGAGAAATTAATGGGTTTCTGTGTGACCTTAACTTGGTTTTTGTTTCTCTCTTTTAACATTAACAGATTAGAGTAGAAGAACAAGAGAATGATTTTCTGATTAAGGTATTCACCGCAAGGAATTGCCAAGGATTGCTTGTATTCATATTGGAAGCTTTTGAAGAGCTCGGCCTTGAGGTGCTCCAAGCTAGGGTTTCTACTTCGGACAGTTTCCTTTTAGAAGCTATTGCTACAAGAGTAAGAAGACAAGTATAGATTTTATTTGCTACATATCTTTATGCACAAATTACATATAATCCATGCCCTAGCTATTTCTCTTACACACGAGCATGCACAAACACACATAGATTGCACGTAAAGTTTTTTATGTGTAGCTAATGAACCTGTAGGTCTCAGATTCGAGCCTCTCCTTTGAAACCATAAAAAGTTTCTCTTGTGTAAAAGATTTATTAGTTCAAGAAGCCAGTGATCATTAATGAATTTGTTGATGTCACAGGAGAATAAAGAAGCTGATGACCATATCGATGATCAGGTGGTAAAAGAAGTAGTCTTGCAAGGGATACAAAAATGGATTGAAGTTAGTGAGCAAGAATGAAGCAAAGCAGTGCTAGCTAGCTAGTAGCCAAGCAAGCATGGGTTGCTTCTTTCATCTCTTGTCATCACATGTCAATCGATGATTTTTGATATGCAGTAGACAAAATCCAAAAGCTGGACCTGCAATATCGATCATATAAATTTGCATCATGTGAATCAATCTGTTTTTATGTACAATGAGAAACAAATGGAAACAAAATGTTTTGATTCCTTCACTTATTTATTTTCTTTCTTTTATTTGGCATTTCTCCT
Organism: Populus ilicifolia; assembly: GCA_015708895.1. NCBI lineage: Eukaryota > Viridiplantae > Streptophyta > Magnoliopsida > Malpighiales > Salicaceae > Populus > Populus ilicifolia. The sequence goes on along the minus strand of SRLM01000064.1, from coordinate 140,573 downwards.
TCACGAAGCAATCATCAAAGTTTTAAATGAGTGACTTGTGATGTAATTTAAAGGCAATAATGTAATTTGAAGGCAATAGTAGCATTTACTCACACTACTAGAATCTTTAGACTCCTCGGTTAGATTTTTTTGTTCATAATTATACTCAAAGTTTGTTAAAGTTTGTTGATAAAAAGTTTAGTAGCATGATGATAGATGAAAATAATTCGTTAAAAAAACTATCATCAGTAATTTGTGGTTTATTAGTAATGAAATCTGTTAATAATAATTTTATAAATAGATTTATTAATGATCAAAGCGAGAAAAAAAACCTTTACCCAATTTATTTTGTCAATACTTTATTAACTATAACATATTAGTTATAGAAAAATCATGTATCATTCTATTTGTGATTATTTTTGCTTGTTGATGAATTTGACATATAACCGTCAAATAAACTGTTTGTTATTTTGTTGATGAGTAAATAGTGGTATTTACAGTAATTATTTTTCAATTCTCTAAAATATACTAATGGACAATGTCCGTGGTAACCTTGTCAATAATAATTTTAAAATATATTTTTAAAAAATCTATTAAAAGGAAACAAAAAATAATTAAAAAGGTACATTAATATAAAATTAAAATATTTATTACAAATTTAAACATTTATAAGTTCAAATGCAATTACTTTAGAATAGAGGCACTGGAGCTCTCTTTCTTTCTTATATTTTTTGGTATTTTTTTGTGCTTCATATAAAAAATTATACAATCTATATGGAACAAATAAATTATTAGTTAGTAAATGAATAATAAAATAATTAAAAAAATTTCTTTGGATTTTAATCTTAACTTATTGTAGCATGATTCTTCTAAAACATTTTTTTAATAATGTTGTTAGCTCTATCATATTCAAAAAAATCATTACAGTTAAAATTAGTGCAATAAAAATTTCATTAATAAGTTAATAAACTAACCAAATTAACGTAATAAAAAATTATTTAAGTTAATATTAACCTTAACAAAAACATGAATTCTAACCTCATATACATTCCAGTGATAAGTTGTAAACCATAAAAGTATCATTGGCCAACAAAAATAAGAAGCAAAAAATAACCTGAAAGAATTGAATATGTTTATAGATAACCCAACATGCATGTTTCTTTATTCTAGTGAAAACTGAGATGCACCTTATTAAAATAATTCCAAACTTCACCATTGGAAGAATGTACCATTACTTCATCTAACACATCATGCGCTCAGCAGTTTTTAATGACATGAATAACATTTGCAGTTTAGACGTGATTGAGAAGTATTTAATTTTTCTATGTGTGACAAGAGTCATTGCCTTACCAATTCTGTGTATATAACATGTATGCCTAAATGTTTTACACTCGATTAACTCTAATTTTTTGAGGTAGTATAACATGTAGAAGTTTGAACATATGTTAATTTTCTAGTATCCTATGCCAATGGGTTTCATTATGGGTTTAACAACATAAAAGTTCCTTTTCAGCCTATTCCTTTTAGAGAAAATGCTTTTCGCTTATTCGATAATTCTTTCATAATTAGCCTCACTCAACCTGTGATTTAACTTGATGGTGAACACTTGTGTAATGAGCGATAATTTATTATGATTTATGCACCTATCCCATATTAGTATGTCGGAGCATTTCAAAAGACAAAAAACTTGGTCGAGTCTGCATTAGGTTCTTTATTTACTATTAGATATTGATCGATATAATTCTGATTCATTCTCATCATATCCATAACCATATTCTGATAAAAATTGCTATCATCATCTACAACTTCATACATATTGTTACAACTAAAAGTTGACCTAATCATCTTTTCTACCATGATATCATAAGTAACATATGATTCTCCATGAGCAAATCAACATATGCATTTCTCTATGAACCCTTTTTGCAAAACATAATTTTATAAAATTTCAAACAAACCCTAACATGACAAATCATTCATTCATATAATAAATTTATATGGAAAAGCTATTAAACAAGTAAACACCTAAATACAATACATATATTATAAAAGTATGCAATAAAATTAACATTTTAAAATTGAGTTTAAATAAAAAAAATAAGTAGTTTTGCCTGCTTGAAGTAGAGATTCCTCAATAAAATTTGAATCAGAACATGGAGTTGATAAACTAAATGTTGGGGTAGTTAGATTTTTAGTGGGAGATTGATTTATGATACAATTTAGGAGTTGTGGTGCTAGTTGCGAAGAAGAATAAAGGAAGAAGTAGAAATGAAAGGAGAGAGGATGGTCGTTCATTCAGTCATAAATTACATATTACAAATAGATTTATCGATGAATTTAAATTCATCGATAATTCTATACGTAAAAATAACACATTATTCTACATTTTGATATTTTTTTCATTCTTTCTTTTTCCATTGTAAGTTTTTTGGTATATACCAAGAAAATATTTTCATTAGTGTTTATTGATGGTTACTACTAGGGCATATTGAGTTGAAAAAATTCATTATAATTTACCAATATAATATTTTTTGTTAGTGTGTCTGTTTGTGTTTGCCAATTTTATAGTAGTGTCTCTTTGTGTAAATCCATCTCTAGTTAGCATTTTTCTTTTATATGTATATTCATAAATGGATCATGCTTTCTTTTTTAGGTCAGTCATACCATAACCGTGAAGGCTATATGTGATGGCTTAAATCATTATTGTTGAGGCTCACATAAGCATGATTTTTTTTTTGTAATATATGATTTAGTTGTTAATATTTAAGAGTTGGACCATCATTATAGTGGAATTCAAATAAATAAATGGAAGATTATAAATATGCCCCCCAATTATTAGATAGGTTTGAATTTGGCATCTCTTCTTTTTATTGAATCGATATTACCTTTATTTTATCAAAATTGTGTCAATTGCTTTCCTCCCATTAGCTCTATGTTAATTTCTCATTATGTGAGTTAATACCTATCCAATTTACCTTCTTATTACCTATAATATTTTGTTTGCCTATGTTAAGGGATGAAGCATGATCAATCCTTACAATTATAAAGGAAAAACATATGAGTTGATTGTGTTAAGAGATGAAATTTCTGAGATAATTATTATTTATGTTGTTACTTATTTTTAAGCCCTCACGTGCTGAAGATGTGTACCTTTTTTGAACCAAGTGTAAGAGTTTAGCTCATATTTGTTAGAAGATTGACAAAAACAAAGAATAAAGAATTGTTTTTCAAATCCTGTTTAAGCTATTTTTTACTTTCTTTATCCTTTTTTTTTGTTGCTAAAATCATCAGTTTTCTTAGACTGATTAGAAGTCTTCATAATACTAAATTTGTATCTTCTTTATCTTGTTTTTAAATTTGGATATATTCCTTAGAATTTGCACTAAAAAAACTAATTTTGTTGTTCTTTTAATTTTTTATTCCAATTTAGGTTTTTATTCTGACTTGGTTTTGTGCAATATATAATCATTTTAGCTCTATTCTGTCACTCATACCATGTTAAATAATTGACATATACCTTTATTAGGTCCTAGAGCTCACTATTCTTATGGTAAACTCTCAATTATATTAAGATGCTCGACAATGTCAGTTTTTCAAATTAGATCAGGAGATTCTTTTGACCAATAAGGTTGTGGTCAGATTCTGTTTTACAAAACAATTTTATCTCACTTTGGATCCTTCATAAAAGTTGTAGTCTTATATGCCGAAATAAATTTAGCCTTTTGAATCACTTGATTTTGATATTAGAAACTCAAGATATTCTTGTTTGAATATCTAATATGAAAGTAAAGAATTATGTTGTGAGAAAGATTCTAACCCGAGTTTTGCACTAAAAAGTCTTCTTTCATCATAATTTTATTGATTGTTATTCTTAAATTATACTCTCAGTCATATTAGGATACTCGACATTGTTAGTTTTTAAATTAAAATAGTAGACCCTTTTTGACAAACTAGATTGCTATAAGATTCTGTTCTCTAAAATAATTTTATCTCACTTCAATCCTCAATCAAAGTTGTGATCCTAGACATGTAAATGAATTTGGGCTTTTTAATCATTTAATTACAATATCAGAACCTTAAGATATTTTTATTTAAATATCTAATGTGAAAATAGAGAATCTTACCGCGAGAAAGAGTTTAGCCCAAGTTCACAGGCCTGATTTAAAAGATTTTTTTCTTGATTAAGAACTAAATTAAAAAAAATGATAAAATGAAAGATTTAATTGAAGAAGGATATTAGATGTTGTAGAGGGGGCTAAATCATCATAAATAGTAAGATTTCTACCACTCTAAATAAAAAAATAAGATTTTACAGCATGCACCCTATTTGATTTTTTTTCTTTTTTCTTTGCAATTTCTTGCTGGTTTCCATATCTCTCTCACTGGATTAAAGAGCTATAAATCATGTTTTTATTGCCTCGGTTTAAAGGAAACAACTAACACCTTATGACCTCAACTATAAAAGAAAAGAAAGGAGTAGTACCACCCTTTGATCACTGTAAATTAATTACTAAAATCAGAATAGAAATCAAGATATTTCAGTTTCTTGTTTTACATTTTTTTCACTGCAAATCAGCAGGGATTTTCATCATAGAATTAGTGCATTGAATATTTTCTAATAAAGAGCTGTGATTGGGCTATATAACCCCTTTACTAACCTAGCAAAAAGAAGAAAAAACAAAGAGAGAAAAAGAAGGTAAAAGAAACTAAAACATGATGAAAGAAATAATAAAAGAGAGGCAGAAAATGAGTAGAAAAAGCAAAGAGAAATAGAGAGAGAGAAAAAACACAGAGAACAAGGGTTCATCTTTTCGACTGTGAAAGTCTTCATAGAAATGAAGAGAAGAGAAAAAAAGTAAAAGGCAAGCAAAACAAGGAGAAAAAAAATAGGGTAGGGAAATGAAAAAGAAAAAAAGACAGCAAGTGGAGTGAACGACGCATATAATAGGGGAGAACAGAGAGAGTTTCTTTCCTTCATCCTTTCATTACTGTGAGAAAAGGAAACAGAACGGGGGAGAGGGAGAGAAAAGAAATGGAAGCGAAAAAAACCAAAAAAAAAAAGGAGACTTAGGAGAACAACAGATGAATGCAGACAACAAAAGATTGAAGAAACCTGGATCGCCAGCAGACTAAGTATATTGTCTCTCTTTTCTTACCAGCTTTGTATGCATTATTGGTTGCATTCTTACTGTTCAAGAGAAATTTAATTCAGTTGAACAATAACAAGCCAAGGCATGCATGAGAAAACTCGCGCATGCCTTTATGCCCAGTCGAGTCACTAGTTTGACCTAGTGACCCGGCTAGGTCTGCTAGGTTCAACCCAGCCATATGGACCGCGTTGGACCCAACCCCTAAAATAATGAGTAATATCAGTGTTTTTTTTTCATGTATTTATTTTTTTGTATTTTTATATTGTAAAAATACAAATTTTGTATTTAAAATACCTTGTTTTTGACACAATATTTTCATATATACATACATACATATATGTATGTATGTATATAATGTTTTCATGCATATCACCAATACCCTAACATGTTTTGAATGTTTTTTATATAAAAATTATTTTTTATTGGAAATCTTATTGTTGGTCATTTATGTTATTTCTGTAATTTTATTGATAATATAATTATTGATGAATTTACAGATAAAAAAATATATTAAAAAAAATTGTCTACTTTTTTCTGTTGATTTATCCCTCAATGACAATCTACAAATAAAATTTTTTATCAATATTTTTATTTTTATGTATTAATTTTATATTAAAAATGAGCATAATCATAATGATTAAGGACAATATTTAATCAATTAGAAGGTAAAGACCCAATAGCTAAATTTTATTTTTCTAATTTTAAACCATGGGTCAAAACTCAACAGATCTTGAATTTAACTCTTTATTTGTATTCATAGGATCCCTTAGAGCATGATTTTACTGTATTGTTATTAAACTTGATTTTGTTAGATCAACTTACAATTTATTAATATGAAACTCAAATTGGGTTGATATTTAAATAAAATAATATAAAAGTTGATTTTATTGACTTGGTGTATCAACTCTTTATCCTATAAATTTACTTAAAATTTATTTTGATTTATTTTAAACTATTTTTTGAGGTTTTTTAAATAAAATAAAATAATACTATTTAAAATGTACCAAAGTGTTAATATGTTAAATCCATGTTTTGATTCTTGCACTAGATTTTTGATATATAGATATAGACATATGCTATGGCGACAAAATAATTCCTTATCATCATAATACGATTTCTGGGGATGAAACAAAGACGAAATTGACGTCTGAGGCAACAAATACTTTCCAACATATATCAAATCTATTTTAATGCAGCTTTCAATAATATATATATAT
>SRLM01000064.1:78361-133547 GCA_015708895.1 Populus ilicifolia | reverse complement strand
AAAAAAAAATTAAAAATAAAATATTAATAAATTATTTTTAACTTATTTTTCATTACATGAGTAAATATTAAAAATTATTTTTTAATTTATTTTTTATAAGCATGTCAAGCATAAAAAAATAATTCTTTTTTAAAAATTCACTTTCCATAAACTATTTTCTAAATTAAAACCATTCTTCAACGAAGAAACAGAGTTACATAGATAGAAAAAACATGTAGTTATCAACTGATTAAAACACAAAGCAATAATCTTCCGCTTACGTGCAGGTTTTAACTACTTAAAGAGTCGTGATGGTTGGGACCCCCACAAGACATGGAGAGTGAACAAAAAAGATAGCTAGAGATCAGACAGCAAAACCCATCATGGCATAAAGACTCCCGACATTTGTGAAATTACACGTTTAAAACTATTTATGCATGATACATGAAAGATACAGCATGCTTTGAGCCAGTATCTCATGTGCCAAAGGTTAAAAGGACACCAAAACTGCCAAGAACTCTTGCACTTTACTTTTGATTGCGAAGTTTCTTGTTCAGCCTATTCAATCTCTCCCCATATTGAGGACGTGATGGACCCAGCAACCATCAGCCACTTTAACATGCTAGAAGTTGCAAGGGCGATCCACCATAGTGTGTGATCCCCAGCCATTAGCACAGTGTTGTGGCATCAGTACTTGATCATCTGAACAATCTAATCCAGCATCACGAACAGAAACTGGGTATTACCCTGGTATTTTGATGACCAGTCAAGAAGCAGCGTCTCAAAATGGTCAGGTGCCTGCTCAAGCAACCTTGCAAATGGTTATTTCATATTATTGGTGAGAACCAATCACCAGGATACAGGCAGGGAAACAGAGAGGCTCTGGCATTACAGAAAATTCGCCCTGTTAGACATCAGACAAACAACAAACCGGGTGGTGAAAATCTGTCAAAAAAATCACAAGTCAGATGACAAGTGTTATCCCCGTTTCACTGATTCACAACAGATTCAATGCTTTTCCTGGTCTTAAAATTTTCCATCCAGACTTTCCGAGCAATCCTAACTTCATCCAATTGTGCATCAGGAATGCTTGTGTACCTGTCCAAATTCTCAACCCATTCCTTCCAGGGAGGCTTACAAGGGTCCAAGAATTTTGAAACTTGAGGTAGCATCATAGTAGAATAGAACTCATTCACAGCCCTGAGAATCTCTTCTGATTCGACCATTGTCTCCATTTCAGGCCTTTTCCCTTCACCAGATTTTTTTCTCAAGGAAAAATCGTTTCCCCTCAAAATCAGAACTTCAGATGGAGCAAGGGGTAGAACAATCCTTGAGAACTTTGTCAGTGACAACATTATGAGATCTCTTGGAAGTACCTTCCGCTTTACAGCCACAGCTGTCCCTACCATTTTGCGGATCTGGTGAACCACATAACAATTATGTTATAAAATGTGAAGCACATTAGAAAACAATGACAACAGTACACAATAAGCTTTGTTTGCTTAAATTTCTTCTCCATTGAAGAAGCAAAGATGTTGTAGGTGTAAGAGATTTAAGCATGAGTGGAATCAACCATTCTGTATTGCATAATTGATGTGAAGTACATAAACCAGACCTTATCCTTTTGAAGTCCCTACTAGTCATATGTTTGTATTGCATGCAATACAAACATATGACTAGTAGGGACTTCAAAAGGATAAGGTCTGGTTTATGTACTTCACATCAATTAGCTTAAATAAGGGGCAAATTTTTGTGCATAAGATAGATAACAAATCCTGAACGATGCAAGTCAGATTCAACTCTATCATCACGTGATTTTTAAACTTTCATTTTCACATCAATCATGGTTTGAAACACCAAAATGAAATACTCCATGACACGTAAAGGTGAATTCTGAAAATGAAATGGATATCATAGGGGTTTCCTGGAATCAATACAAGTACAGCTCAACTCAACTAAGACTCAAAATCCCAAATTGGATGACATCAGCTACATGGGATCCAGTGCCTCCAAAAATTTCTCTTACACAGATTAAAACCGAAATCACTTGAAGCCAAGACCACAATAAATTTATGTAAAAGCTTTTTTTACTCCCAATATATTAACTTGAGAATGCCAACTGAACTAAAACACATAACAACCATGTACTAAATATGCATAGATTAACTTCTGGAAGGAGTGAGGAAACAGTTTCACAGTAATTTTTGTTAAGTCAATTATACTAGCCTTCTACACACTTCCTGACAAATTCCTTACAGATGAAAATTAAGCACCCTATAAGCAATCTCCAAGAGACTTGCAGAGGATACAGACACCATGTGCTTGTATCTCCTGCGAAATTATTCTGGTGACAATTGAAGAAGTAAATATAAGACATGAACCTAGCTGTTATATATGGTTAAAAAGATTTATTTTTGTTAATTATAAAGAAAAAAAGGGTCTTACCTGATGTAACATGAAAGACTCTCCCCATATAGAAATCTCAACAAAATCAAATCCAAGGGATTTCTCCAACTTTCCACAAGAACAACGAAAAATCTTTCTGAAGTGGGCAGCACCTATTCTGTCTGTCTCATCAGGTTCATGTAGCCATCTTGCACGAAGAGGTACATTTGAACTTTGATCCTTCAAAATATCCCCATTCAGATCACAAATGCTGCATTCCAAAGAGTTCTGACTCAATTCCACATGATCTGATGAACTTGTTCCATCAATTTCCAAATTTTCTTCATCATCACTTTCCTCAGATCCAGAGGCTGATGTCCCACAAGATGATCTTGCTCTCTTTGACACATGGCCATTTTTTGTTGGGTATTTTCTCCGGTACTTGGACCGTACTGTATAATTATGAAAAGGATGGTCTCCCTACAAAGATCATTCGAATCACAACTACAAATAACAATGAAAATATGATCTCGGGCTTAATTTATATGGGCCATGTTATATTGATCTTAGGCTCTTCTGAACTGCATGGCACTCACATGCAATAAAATGACAGATAAGAAAGTTTCAACATAGCTCTAGAAGAGGGTATAAATCTTCTAAATCAACCATAGCAATGATCACAGTTGTCTCTACACAGCAGATCATAATTTCTATCACCATCCAAAAGTGTAAAACACCAGATGGAAGAACCATACAAGATATGAATCCCATGTCAACTACCCTGCCAAAAATTTCTTGTGAACTACAGAAACGAAAATAACTAACAAAGCCAATAAAATTGTGTCTAGAGTCAAATTCTCACAAAAGATCGATTAGAAGAAAGCAACTCAAATATGATCCAGCAAGAAATATTTCATCAACTAATGAGCAGTACAAAATCAAAAGATTCATGAGAAAAAAGAAATGAAATCAAAGATAACGATACTCACCTCAAATGCATTTAATATGTTATTGAAGTCTGATATGTGATCGTCAATTTCAGCCATGCTAAAGTGACTTTTGATGCCAATAACTTCGGCAGGAAGGAGATAAGAGTATTTCCGTATATCACACTCCCTTCTGGGATCAAAACTCCTAAGAACAAGTAGCAGAATAAAAGAGAACGTAAAATCAGCAGAGACAAGTAAATAATTTGAAGACAGGAAAAACGAGTTTAACTATACTACAGAGTTGGCGAAGCTTTTGAACAATCTTATCACTACAATTAACCTAAAATACATAATTGCAAAATCCACTACAGTAATTAGCTGCCAGGAACTTTCTAAACCTTTGCATGTACAACCCAATCAAGACCTATACAATTTTTATTTATTTTCTATTTCCACTAGCATCACATCTTTTATATTTATTGACATTACTTACAATGTTGTTTCTTTGGCAGTCTCAGGAATCAGATTAGAGAATATTTACAGCAAACCAAAAGTACTACAGTTTAATGATTCCCAGAGATTTTAATTTTCATGTGTGCATAATGTTTCAAAGCAGACAGTACTCTCTCAGTATTCTGTTCACTAAAGCACTATTCAGAGTTAGATAGAACTTGCAAGAACCTTAGCAGAACCTTGATCTTGAAAACAAGATTATATGTAGATAAAGTAAATAGAATACTCATAGCTGCAGCATCTTTGATAATAAATACGCATGCATATGACCTTTTTTTGAAATAAACAATTGTGGGATCTATGGTACTGATGTGTATGAAAAGAGCTCAGAGCCTCACTTTTGTGCTGGTAAGATGCTCAAAATTCTAATACTATCAGGGAGATAAGAGTTAACATATTTCGCAAGAACCATTCCATAAAGGTCATCCTTCCATGCATTTTCCGGTATCTCCATTTTCATTGTTATAGTTGTTGCCAATGAGTGAACCTAATCAAGTCAACCACAATCCACCCAAGCAAACAAATAAATCATTACCAAATGAATGCCATCTGCACAGAAATGCAATAAAAAAGAAAAGCAAGTAATAAAAACGTGCTTCGTATATTAAAGACTCACTCCTTTGTCTGTCCGGCTACTTCTAGCCCACGAAATTTTATTCAAATTGCCATAATTACTCTCACGAATCCCACCAGCCTCATATATAGCACGTTCCAATTCTCCTTCAATAGCTACACATTCCAAAACACCAAAAAAAATGCCTATATTAAGACCCCATAAATATTTCATCTAAAGCAATTAAATTACGCAGCATAATCAATATATTCACATATAACGGTTACAGATAACTCTTTCACGATTCACAATTACGACTCAAAATCAAAATTTTAACTCAGACTTAAGAACTTACTCAATAATGAATGCTGGTCATGTTGCTTTTGAAGACCTGAAATTCAAAAAACAATCTTTAAAGAAACAAGATATACACGTAAAAAAACAGTAAAAAGCTAGAAAATTTAAGAAAATAACTAAGAAGCTGAAAATGGTTTCTGGAAATAGACCTCTATAATCAGTACCCACATAGCCAACCCGCAAAACAACCTTTTTCTTTCTAATAGATTCCCATTTTGAATGGAGGGACTGATTTGAGTTTGAGTCCGTTAAGGGAGGAGAGATGGACGGTGGAGATTGAGAGTAAGAGAATAGGAGTAGTAATTGAGTGTGTCTTGTAGAGGGTAGAATTGGAAATGAAAATCTGAAGGAGGGTTTTAGCTTTGGGGTTTTGAGGAGCAGCCATGGAGAGAGCGGGAAACGGAGAGAAGAGATTGCCATGGATGAAGAAAGACACGCAGCCGATAAGAAATGTCTCCTTCTAAGCTAGATAAAAATCCAAACCTAACTTTAAACCCAGGCCCAGAACCAGGAACAGGCCCAAGTTTCTTTTTTTTTTAGCTAGAAAATTAGCAGGTAACTTGGTTTTTTTATTACACAAGGTCCAGCAGGCATCCTTCCTTAACTGACTTTTATTTAATTTTAGTTTAAACATGAAAGTTGTTTTTAATATAATTTAGTTAATTTAAAAATAATCTACTTAATTATTTAAAAAATATAAGAATAAAAATTAAAAAAAATAACAGGAATTTTTTTAACCTAACTCATTATCTAATTTAAATTTAAAATTAGATTTTATAAAAATTATTGTTATATTATTTAATTGACTTCATCTGTTTAAAATATTAGAAAATTTGAATAATTATTAAATAAAGTTTAAAGGTGAAATTAAATTAAAAAAAGATAATGACTAAATAATAATAATAATAATAATAAAAGAAGCTCCACAAAATAGGCCAATATTTTTAGTAAAGAACATACGATTTTATTTTTTATAAAAGATAAATTATTTTAAAAATAAAATATTATAAATGTTATATTTCATTCCAATTTAAAAATTACGGTAAATTTCAAGATAATTTGAAATAACAACATGCAAATGTGAAGAAAAGTTAAACGCTTTGCTCTATCTTCCTGTTTCCACCCTCCCTCCTCCCCTTCATCTTCCCTCTCCTCTTTTCGTTAAACCCTGTAAGCCTCCCACCCGCCTTCTCAATCTCCAAAAACGGCTCCGTTAACACCACCGAATGAACCCTTCTCTCCTCACTTCCTCTCCTTCCACTTCTTTCCTCTCCCCTCTTCCTTTCAAACTCACTACTTCCTCTCTAACCCTCCCTAAACGCCACCGTTTCCGCGTCTCCTACCCCCGCAGCTCCGCCGCAGAGTACCCTTCCGCCATCACCATAGAATCGAAACCCGATGATCTTTTTGGAGGAAAGAGAGAGCTATCAGGAGCTCAATCTATAGTAAGTAATCTCTCGCCAACGCTAAGACTTGCGAGCTCGGCGGTAATTCTAGCTGGTGTTTTAGCTGCTGGGTATGGTTTAGGGATTAAGTTCGGTGGTGGCTCTCGGAATTTGGCTCTTGGTGGTGCTGCTGTGGCTGGAGCAGCTGGTGGGACTGTGGTTTTTCGTTGAATTCGGCTGTTCCCGATATTGCCGCCATAAATTAGTATAATTATGTTTCTGGGTTTGATGACCCTACTAAAGGCAGTAAAGAGGAGATTGAAGGCATTGCTAAAAAGTTAGTTACTTCAATTTTATTCTGGTTTCATTGTTAAAGTTTGTATTTTTATTGCTTCACTGGCAAAAAAGGTTGTGCTTTTGATTTAGCATTTGGTTTTTTGTTGGTTAATGTTTTGGTGTGTTTTATTTACGCTGGTTATAGTTAGGATCGTGTGTGTGGAGTGTGAACTTTTTTGGTGAATTGCAATAGGAACTATTTTTCTGGAGAGTATAAAGGGTTTTTCTTTTTGATGGAATTGGTGTTTTTTTAGCTCATTTGGTGCTTAGTTACTTGAGTTGTTAGTGTGTCTAGCTTACTCTTGTTAGTTTTTGAAATTTCTTTGTGAATGTTGAATTTTGCAGGTATGGTGTGAGCAAGCAAGATGAGGCATTTAATGCAGACCTTTGTGATTTATACTGCCAGTAAGCTGGAATTGGTGTTGAGTGTGTTTTTTGTAGTTCGTTGAAGTTTGCTTTTGGATCTTATTTTGATCCTTTGTTAAGATTTTGGTTATTTTACCTTGGTTTAGGTTTGTGTCTTCTGTCCTTCCTCCTGGGGGTGAAGAGCTTGGAGGGAACGAAGTTGACACAATCATCAACTTCAAAAATGCTTTGGGCATGCATGTGGAGGTATTTTTATATTATATGAGCTAGATTTATGCACGTGAAGAATGAGCATGCTTATGGTTGTATGTGATTTGAATTTGAGAAATGTTCCCCTAAGCTGCTATTTTGTGCACTGTTTGCAGCTTGGGAGGTGGATTTTCAGGCAAAGGCTCGAAACTGGAGATCCTGAGGGTGATGTAGAGCAACGACGGGTAGGTCATTTGTAGTTTCTGAACCTGGAGACATTGGTGTGTGAAAATTTTGAGTGAAGATATGGAGCTTGACCATTATTACTGATTCTCCAGCGCAGGCATTTCAGAAATTGATCTATGTTTCAACTCTTGTTTGTGGAGAAGCATGGTCATTTCTTTTACCTTGGAAGCGTGTTTTCAATGTCACTGATTCCCAGGTGGTTATTTATCAACTGTTTCTATTCTGTAGTGAACAGTGTCGTCTGTAGTGAACAGTTTCTTGTCAACAGTGACATGTTTTCTCTCCTTTTTTGCATAGTCAAAATTCAACGTGCATTGAATCAAAATGCATGCCTTTTGGTTTTCATTCTTCCCAGTTTGTTGATATCATCTTGTTTGTCTCAACCTTTTAATTCTTGTTATTATTGTAATCTGTTAGGTTGAAATTGCTATCCGTGATAATGCCCAGAGCTGATATACTTCAAAGCTAAAATCAGTTGGAAAAGGTAAATTTAACATAAATTAAGGTCTTTAATGTTACTTTATTCTGTATCGTGATTTGTGAACATTAAGCTGTTTCAGCTATTGCCAACTTTAATCTATAGCTAGATTGTGCTCCGCAATTTAACTTTCATCTATAACAGAGGTGTGCCATGTTCTTGCACTGTAATAAGTGATATCCTTAATCTTTGGTTATCAGTAACAACTAATCTACTTGATTAGTTAGTCAAAACTATTCAATACTCTAGTTATGATTTCAGAGCGATTGATGTTTCTCTTCTTTTAGAATTCTGCTTAGAACTCTGTCAGGGGTATGTGCTGCGGATGTGGGGTTGAAGTGCTTAGGCATGAATAGTTTATAACTTTGTATGCAATCTTCTTCATTAGCTTTTTTTAAAAAGACATGCTTAGATTGATCATTATACTAATAGCAAGTATTGAGAATGAGTTGAAAATTCTTTTTGCTTTGTTTCACCTTTTTTAACACATGTTTGTTTGCTTTCCCCAAATAGATATTGATGTGGAGCAGCTTGTTAACCTCAGACAAGCGCAGATTTCTTATCAACTTTCTGACAAGGTTCCTTCTCAACTTCTGATTGATAGTCCTTTTGTGTTTTGGTTCTTAATTTGTTCTTTATGTGGCATGTTCTGTTTCTGACAGCTTGCAGAGGACTTGTTTCGGCAGCATACAAGAAAACTGATTGAGGAAAATATTTCAGCAGCTCTTGATAGATTAAAATCAAGGACGAGAACAGTGTATGATCCTTACAACATGGCTCAAATTACAGCTTCTGAATGTCTTACTGACATTTTTAATTATTGAATTTGAAAAATAAACTGGATATTTGATATGTCAAAGAATTCCTTTCTTTTTAGAACTTTTGGTGAACAATATCATCCATGCTTGCAGTTATATCATTTGCACCATCTAATTAAATTAGGTTTTACAGCCAGGATGTTGTGAAAGTTGTGGAAGAGCTTGATAAGATATTGGCATTCAACAATAAGCTTATTTCATTAAAGAATCATACAGATGCAGCTTCGTTTGCCTGCAGAATTGGTCCAGTTTCTGTACTAGGTCTGGATCCTAAGGAGCTCTTGCTTTTAAGGTTTTCTTAATTTAAGTTTTTGACAGCTCATTTTTTAGCTGGCTCTAAAGCTTTTGTTCCTTAGGTGGTGAGTACAGTAGTGAGAGAAAGATAGATGACTTGAGGCTCCTTTACAGGGCATATATAACAGATGCCGTTATATGGTGGTCGCATGGAAGAACATAAGGTGATGCATCATGCATTGCACTTTATTGATGTGTGCATAAGAAATTTGTGTTATTGATGCTTGATATCTACTTTTCCATCAGGTTCTCTGTGCATTTGTTTAGGTCATAATCTCCTTATTACTTTCTTTTTTGTAGCTTGCTGCTTTAAATCAATTGAAGAATATATTTGGTTTAGGTAAGAGGGAGGGAGAATCAATTATGCTTGATGTTACTTCAAAGGCATATCATAAACGACTTGCACAGGCTGTTTCAAGTGGTGATTTAGAATATGCTGATAGCAAAGCAGCCTTCCTACAAAATCTTTGTGAGGAGTTGCACTTTGATCCAATGAAAGCCACTGAGATTCATGAAGGTAATAAATATTGTTTAGTACCATATATATGTTTTAAATCTCATCTTGAGACCTTTGTACAATTATCTTGAAGATTTATTTTTTTTTCGTGCATAGTGGAACTAATGCCTCCCTTTACATCCAGAAATTTACCGGGAAAAGCTTCAGTAATGTGCAGCTGATAGAGAGTTGAGTGACAGGGATGTTAAAGCATTGACCCGTTTGAGAGTCATGCTCTGTATTTCTCAGCAAATTATTGATGCAGCTCATTCTGATATCTGTGGCAGTTTATTTGAAAAGGTAATCATTTTCTATATAAGATCTCTGGCTATGATATGGCAATTTTCCTCAAGTCTATCTCAATGGTTCATTTGGTTCCTCTTCCCAGTAATGCCCCTCCATCTTTGTTTAGGTGGTTTCTAGTTGTATTTAGGATTAAAGTGGTCAATGGGAACTTGGAGACGTTTATATCATGGGAGGGGTCTGTTTTGAACATTATACATGCATTTAATCTGTGTTCAAGGGAACTGTGTTCAGGCTCTTCCAAACTGCATCTTATATTTTGTGGGTTGACAAGGACTTGGAAGTGTCTATACTAACGTAATGGGGACGTATGGAATCTACTGAGAGCCTTATTACTTGGCATGAATTATTCTCTAACTTTTCTATTACTTCCTAACTCATTAAGGGCAAGGGTCTACCCCTACTGGCTGCCTGCTGGTAGGGCGTCTCCTCTAACTTCATGATATTAAATATTTTGGATATGAGTAGAATTTCCTATTGTAACTGAAATGAAGATATATTATATTACCTATCTCCTATAGGATTTAAGTTGCATGATGCTGATTGCTGAATTGCTGCTCAACTTAATCAATTTATGGCTGATGCATGGCATTGTTTTTCAGGTGGTTAAAGATGCAATTGCTTCAGGAGTCGATGGCTATGATGCTGATGTCAAGAAGGCTGTAAGAAAGGCTGCTCATGGCTTGCGCTTAACACGGGAGGCTGCCATGCCTATTGCTGGCAAGGTGGTGAGTGTACACTTCTACTACCTGGCATCTATGGTTTAGATCAAACATAATTTTCAAATTACACATGTTTCCTTCTGCTCAAAAACTCTTTCTTGTTGAAGGTCCGAAGGATTTTCTTAAACTACATAAAGCGAGCACGGATGGTGGAAAATCGCACCGAGGGTGCTAAAGAACTAAGGAAATTGATTGCCTTCAATTCCTTAGTGGTGACTGAACTGGTGGCTGACATAAAAGGGGAATCTTCTGATGCTCCACCAGAAGAACCTAGTAAGGTGGAAGAAAATAAAGTTGAAGAGGATGAGGAATGGGATGATGATGAGGAATGGGAGTCCCTTGAGACACTTACGAAAATAAGACCTGGTGAGGAGGTTGCTGCAAAGATGGGTAAGCCTGGCCAGACAGAGATAAACCTTAAAGATGACCTTCCTGAAAGAGATAGGACTGACCTTTACAAGACATATCTACTTTACTGCCTAACTGGGGAAGTTACCAGAATTCCATTTGGTGCTCAAATCACCACAAAAAAGGATGATTCAGAGTACCTCTTGCTGAATCAGCTTGGTGGAATTTTGGGTTTGAATGTGATGGAAATTGTTGAAGTCCACAGGAGCCTAGCTGAGCAGACTTTTAGGAAACAAGCCGAGGTAATTTTAGCTGATGGACAATTGACAAAAGCCAGGATTGAGCAGCTCAATGACCTGCAGAAGCAAGTTAGCCAGGATTGAGCAGCTCAATGACCTGCAGAAGCAAGTTGGCTTGCCACCCGAGTATGCACAGAAGGTGATAAAGAACATCACAACTACAAAAATGGCAGCTGCTCTTGAAACTGCTATCAATCGAGGGAGGCTTATTATGAAGCAGATAAGAGAGCTCAAGGAAAGCAAGTATTGACTTTAACAGCATGATATCTGAAAACTTGCGAGAAAACCTGTACAAGAAAACTGTAGATGAAATTTTCTCATCAGGCATTGGGGAGTTTGAGGAGGAGGAAGTCTATGAGAAAATCCCAGAAGATCTTAACATTAATGCAGAGAAGGCTAAGGGGGTTTTCCATGATCTTGCACGAAGTAGACTGTCAAACTCACTGGTTCAGGCTGTGGCACTACTAAGGCAGAGAAATCAACAAGGAGTGGTATGTATTTTTGAATCTTCTATTTAAAAATACGTCTTTCATGCAAGAGGGAAATATTTAGTCTGAGGTCCTTTTTAACCGCTTTTGTAGGTTTCTGCTCTTAATGACCTGCTGGCTTGTGATCAAGCTGTGCCTTCTGAGCCATTGACATGGGAGGTGCCAGAGGAGTTAGCTGATCTGTACACCATCCACATGAAAAATAACCCAGCACCAGAAAAACTGTCACGACTGCAGTATTTGCTAGGCATAAGTGATTCAACTGCCACTGCTCTTGGGGAGATGAAAGATAGAGTGCTCCCAGTTGGGGCAGAGGAAGAAAAGTTTGTGTTCTAACTTTTCAACACGATAGTATTTTTGTTCCCAAAAGGAAAGGTATTTGCTGGGCATAAGTGATTCAACTGCCACTGCTCTTGGAGAGATGAAAGAGTGCTCCCAATTGGTGCAGAGGAAGAAAAGTGTGTTCTAACTTTTTAACACGATAGTATTTTTGCTCCCAAAAGGAAAGGACACTTGCCATATGAGGAAACAGTATGCCTAATGCAACTAGATGATGAAATTTTGTTAGCCACAAAGAGTGCTATAAATTTGTTCAGCTAGTATATGAATGCTTGTTATCGTTATTGTATAATAATTCCCCGAGAAAATGTTTTTCGATATTTGCTTCTCTTGTTTCACTCTTGATGGTTGCGATCCTTGAATCTTTCAGTTGTTATAAAGTAGTGTTGGATGGAGTAATGATATTAGTTCTCTGCCAAAGCCAATGAATCGAATGAAATTCAGTCTATGCTTGTTTTGAATGGTTGGTTCCATTCATCCATGTTGATCACTTGTTTATTATTTGGGGAGGAGGAGCAGCTCAACAATAGCATTCTTTATCCTGTTTATGTCTGTCAACATTGAGATGTTGCTGGTGGGACGGCACCAAGACCTTTGCTTGCGTTGAACGTCTTACATGTTTAGGCAATGCCCCGAACAGTCAAGAAGGTACAAAATGGTATCAATTTTCAGAAGAGGTTCTCATGTCTTGCCAATCCTTGTCAACTTTATCCACACCTCTTGCCTCTCAGAATTGGGATTTGGTCCCTTTTGGTCAATCCTCAACTTTCCCTTAGTGATTTAACCCCTTAAATTTGTGGCTTGTCGACCATTGAAATCTAATTAACCTAAGAAAATCCTGTAAAAAGATGATTTTATTTTCAGAATCTTCAGTCAAAACCCGAAGGATGTGCTCCCTTATAAGCGCTAGGGCTAATCCTAAACCTTAATATCTCAAGCTCTGAGAAATAACATTATCATGAACCGTCTAGTTTGCTTTAATATGGAAGGCATGCACTGGCCTTCATTAAAGAGATGTATTTTGTCTTCACGTGCAAGGACAGACGTGAGAAAATGACTTGGCTACAAAATCAAACCTTGGTCTCCAAGTAATTGTCACTTCTTCAAATAAACAACCAGTTTTGTCTTACATTGTGGGACTGTCATTTGGTTGTGAGTTAGAGGAATATTAGAAATTAACTTCAAATCCTTAACATGTCAAGAATAGTTGTAAAATACGAAATTTATTACTCATAACTCGTGTTGTAACTCAGAATGGGCTTTAAATTTTTTTTTATGATTTCACCAATAACTTAATTATAGAGATTTTTTAGTGTCAAGTTCATTGGGGCAGTCGTAGTGACATCATGGTGGCCTCTTTTTCCCGTAATGATGTGCTGCTGACATTATCGTTCCAGAGGCTCATAAAATTAGCGACGGAAGTGAAGTAGACAGGCTGGGTGATTCCCAATTAATCAATGGGCCACAACTAGAAGATAATTTTCTCTAAATAGATTAAATGTATAACCTAATATAATATAATATATGTATTTATAAATTATTAGAACAAGTTTAAAATCTAAGAGAAAGTTTGATCACCAGAATAATAACTTAAAAATGTTACAATGTTTAATTTGATTGTTAGGTTAGGTTAAAATTTTACCAGAGATTTTAGTTTTTCTGTAGAATTTACTAAGTCACTATATACTATCATTTCTTTAGATATTAAAAATCTTACACATACACTTGGTTTTAATAATTTTATATATTATTTCAAATTTCGTGGTTATTTTGTTTGTATTTTTAGATTTTTTATTTATTCTATCTATTTAAAGTTTTGTAAATCTTTAAAAAAAAAGAAGAAGCTGTCTTTATCAGTATTACCTTTAAAGAAAATAAAGTTGAAATACATTTTTTGCTCATCAAGCATAAGCGTTCTCTCTGCATCAAAAAGTAGAGCCAGATGCAAGCATTGTCGTCAATATTTACTGCTGCACTTTATCTAATAGGATTATCTTTCTCGTCCCCCGATTCTACTGCGTGGCTTTAGGCAGGCAGTTCGTCGCAAGTTATCATCATCTCAAGTTCAAATTCAAGGGATCGTTGTGAGAAACAAATTTCTTGTAAATGTGTACATCAGTACCGAGTGTGAAATAATCTGTCGAAGACCCAATTTCTTCTTAAAAAAACTAAGTTTCAATTCTTGTAAGTTGGCCTGAACCCAACTGTGACATCATTAAGAAAAGATAAGGGTTCTTCGGTATCTATGCCTTTTAACCCATCATTTTCTTCATTAAGGAGGATGTTCATGCACATCGACGTCTCCAGCTTGGTGAGTTCACCTTAATGGAGTCCTAACAGATCATACCCTTTACTATATATTGAACCAATATCGAAAGGTCGTACTTGTCTACGTCAATGGTTTTTACTTCCAAGTTATTTCTAGCTGTCAGACACGAAAATTCAAAGGGGGAGAAAATCAATGTTTCCGAACTCCTACAAGATAAGTATCTCCAAATTCAACCTAGCTAGCTAAGAGGTTTAATATGAATCTTTAAGACTTGTGTTATTCCACTATCTTGTCGTTCTCTTTTCTTCGCAACATATTCAACGTTGGATCCATTATATTAAGTTCAAGAGGGTAGAAAATTCTAAAGTTTGGGGCATTCGCAAAATCATGTCTTAGAAATCAAGATGGTGGAAGACAATCATGCTTTATAATTAAACCTAATGGCATTGGCACTTCAGTTGACAATTATTAGTAATAGATTCCCAATAGGATCTTGTTCACACAATACCTACTACCATCAAAATCCAATGCTACTGGACATTTGACAAATTAACCGAATTTGCAGAGCTCCAGGTGATGTCAAACATTAATCACTCAAAACCCTAGTAAACTATCTCAAACTCCTCTCAATACTCATCACATCTAATCATCGATTAAAAACAGGCATGGCATAGTGACTGTTTATTATTATCTTATTTTATTATCGAGAGACAAAAGAATCTAATACAATATATATAGGAATAAAGGAGATAGGTTTTCTTATAAATTTATTTTAAATATATTTTAAATATATATTTTTTTTATATTTTTTTTATCCAGTAAACAAAATATATATTTGTCTCTCGTATATATATATTATAACAATAACTAAATGTTAGTGAATTAGCCATTTGAGTCTTAGAGAATGTTAGAGAATATAGTAATGATTATTTTTTAAAGTATTTTTTATTGGAAAATGTATTAAAATAATATTTTTTAAAACAATTATTTTTTATATCAAAACATCAAAACTATTGAAACTATAA
Organism: Populus ilicifolia; assembly: GCA_015708895.1. Lineage (NCBI taxonomy): Eukaryota > Viridiplantae > Streptophyta > Magnoliopsida > Malpighiales > Salicaceae > Populus > Populus ilicifolia. Next base: position 118,430 of record SRLM01000064.1, on the reverse strand, counting down.
AAGAATATTAATTTAAAATAAAAAAATAAAATTTAATTTAATTTTTTTAAAATTAAAAAATAAACAGATTTTAATAACTCAAATTTCTTTGTTTGTTACTTAATAATACAGGGGGTTTTCTACGTATCGATCGTTTCTTTTTTAGATCAAGTTTCTTTGTACGTCTTGATCGAAATAAAAAGGAAAAAAGATGCCCAGAAACGCATTTTGTATCAAGACCAGCTAATTAAAATGTGTTCCTGCATGGGGCCATGGAATAATGTAAATCAAGTTACCACCAACAAGAGAGTTATAGTTACGAAAGCAAACGAAATTGTTGTTATTGGTATTAATTACTTACATAATTATTTATAATTTCTTAGTTCAAAGCTTTGAGAATAAAATTAAGAGAAAATATTAAGTGGGTTCACCACCAACATGAATGCGCGCGTACATTAGGTTTCTTTGCTTTTACTATACTCAATATTTTGCACATAATCTTTGACCGTAAACCCTAATTAAGTTGTAAATTAAACGGTAGACGGTCCAAACCAAATGCTTCCTATAAATAGGCCTCCTCTACGGCACTTACATGCCATCAAACACGAGATATATCACAAGTTCAGCTATATCCCTGTGTCTTTACATTTTGGATTATATGGCTCACTCAAAAATTTTCTACGGGTTATGCTTCTCTATGCTTTTGCTTGTATTAGTCCGTGCACAGTTATCAACAAATTTCTATGCAACAACATGCCCTCAAGCCCTCTCTACCATCAGAACTGCTGTACTAAAAGCAGTTGTCAAGGAGCATCGCATGGGAGCCTCCTTGCTCCGTCTCCATTTCCATGACTGCTTCGTTAATGCATGTTTCTCTTATCCCTCTCCCTTTCTTTCACGTACAGATATACATGCACACAAGGGGGGGGGTATTAATTAAGATTGTACCTTGGGGAGGATAATCTCTCCATGTTTAGGTTTTTTAGTTTACCAACTTGCACGTAAAACCCTGCATGCATGCACAAGGATGATAGTTTACTGTGTGTTTAATTACTATGGTTATCCCTTATGGCAGGATTATATACAATATTTTCATTAAGAAATGTTATCGTTATTTTAAACATTGTAATTTGACGAAGATCTTTATTATTGATTCAAGCAGGGATGTGACGCATCAGTCCTATTAGATGACACTTCAAGTTTTACTGGAGAAAAGACTGCAGGCCCAAATGCAAATTCTTTGAGAGGTTATGATGTGATTGATACCATTAAGTCTCAATTGGAGTCAATTTGCCCTGGAGTTGTTTCTTGTGCTGATATTCTGGCTGTTGCTGCTCGAGATTCAGTTGTTGCAGTAAGTAACCTAGAGCATATATAGAAGACAAGGTGCCTTCTTCAACAGGTGCCTTCAAAGGCATTGAAATCCTTTTGAACCCTGATGTTTGAATGCCGATGCATGCCTTTTAAGGCCGTGAAGAAGGCACCGTGGAAACGACTCAATTCATACATTTCACATAAACTTGTGCTCATTTTGATTTCTTTTATATTTCTTCTCCAGTTGAGTGGACCATCATGGACAGTTCAATTGGGGAGAAGAGATTCGACCACAGCAAGTTTGAGTGCTGCTAATTCCGATCTTCCATCTCCACTCATGGATCTGAGTGACCTTATTACTTCCTTCTCAAATAAAGGGTTCACTGCCAAAGAAATGGTTGCTCTCTCAGGTAAAATAAAATTAAGGGAAATCATCACCACAATTAAATAAGGATCTTGTACCAATTGACTTCGGTTTTGAAATTTTCTATAATCTTGTAGGATCTCACACAATAGGGCAAGCCAGGTGCCTGATGTTTCGAAACCGTGTCTACAATGAGACCAGCCTAGATTCAACCTTGGCAACATCATTAAAATCAAATTGTCCAGACACAGGCAGTGATGACAGCCTTTCTTCACTGGATGCTACTACTCCTGTCACATTTGATAACTCTTATTTCAAGAACCTGGTAAACAACAAGGGACTTTTGCACTCTGATCAACAGCTTTTCAGTGGAGGCACTACGGACTCGCAGGTCAAGACATACAGCACTAATTATGCTACATTCTATGCTGATTTTGCTAGTGCCATGGTAAAGATGGGTAGCATTAGCCCCCTAACAGGAAGCGATGGACAGATTCGTACCGACTGCGCCAAAGTAAACTGAACCTTACAGTTAATTAAGTAATGCTAGCCATTAGTAAGGCTTTGGCTAATTCTCTTCAATTGTCAATTTAAAAAATAAATGTTGTTATTTGGTGTAGACCGTGTTTAATGGTTTGTTTTCGTAATTTTTCTGGCTTTCATGTAAGTGTGTGAAAACTACTTGAAACATCAACCGATTAAGAAATGATCGATCAATGATAATTTTCTATTTTGCAAGATGCTTGCCTTATTCTCGGATGAAAGAACAAGACTTGAAAACTTCACAATATACAGATTTCTTTCATTAAACTCAAACACAAGTAATGAGTTGAAAAAAAAACTCAAGATTCAGAGCTCGATCCATTGACAAGATATTAATTTGAAAACTTCAGTGCAATGCAATCGAGAAGTTCGTACAAAATCAAGCTGGTACAAAATTTTATATCTTGCTCATACATTTACCAGGAAAGACTTCTACAAAATCGAACATATATTTTTCTTGAATTTTCTTCGAACATCACTGTAATGCAATTCAATCCAAAAGAGTATGAATTAAATTTTTGGTTCAAATCTAAACTCAAAACTCAAGTTAATTCAAACTCAATCTAAATTAATATAGATATATAAAGAAAAGTTGTAAGATAATTATTTTTCTTTCTTCTAATTTTTATGGCCAACCTGATCCTCTTGTCATCGAAACAAAAATTTCAGTTTTTAATCATGAGTTTTGAATTCAAAAAATATGAAAGTAACAAATAAATGATTTTTATTAAATTACTTTTAATTATGATTTATTTATGAAAAGATTAAAAATGATATTAGATTTTATAAAAATTTAAAATGTATATTGTTAAAATTGATTCATGATTATTAGAGTCTAATATTAAGCGATTGATTTTAAATATGTTGTTAGAAATAAAAATTTATGAGTTGATTTATTTAAATTAATTTTTATAGGTTAAAAAATTCATTTCAACCTTACTGGAAAATATGAATAGAATAGTCTTGAGGTTAAAGATGATAAAATTTTATTTTGATCTTTAATTTATAAAAATTATAATTCCACCCTTAATATATCTTTTGGAATATTGAGAAGTGTTATTATGAGGTTAAGGATGACGACTATCACATTGATAATTGATATGAAATATTTTTAGTTTGATCCATCAATTTTAGGGATTTATATTTTAGTCCCCAAACTTTTAAAAAAATTATGCTTTGGTCCTTATTTTGTTCTGGAAAGAATTGAGGATGGTTTATGGATGAAATTTTAGCATGGTTATATATTTATAATTGGGTCCAGTTTTGGTAAAATTATGTTTTGGTCCCTGTTTTTGGAAAATTATCATTTTAGTCCATAAACCTAGGAAACTAAACTTGGTTTTCTTTTATGCATTGAAATCTTTTATTTGTGTTGTTTTGAATATATTTTTTATATTTGTTGTGGATTATCTTAACAATCCTTAATAGGTAAGTGATATAACCTTTAATATGCATTTAATATAAATAATATATATATATATATATGTTGATTATATGATAAGTACAACTAGTTAATCTCTTAAATATTTATGTATGTTACTTTATTTTTCAAGTACTTATTTATTCTTAAATTTTCACTTATATTCTGTCAAACTAAATTATATTTGATATAATATATATTTATTTGATGATTCTGTAAATATCTATTATATCTTGATATATAACTTATAAGTAACTTTGGCATACTTAGACATCACAGCAACCGATTAAAAAATAATCTCGATGGAAAAAGAACAAATATATGATAGTTTTTTCTTTGAAGGGGAATATCTAGTTCAAAGAATTATCACCTAATATTATGATCATTAGAAACCCTAACTGGTCAATAGAAATTCTAATGATACAAGACTGGTTACACGAAATAAAATATGTTATCACCCCTCAAATGTCTTATTTAAAGCAGACTGCATTGCTGGTTTTGTCTAAAATTACTAAGAGTTTGTTGTATCACACTTTTTATGATTTGCGATGTTCCTAACTTTAGCATTAATGAATAATCAATATAAATATTTCTAATTTTGGCATTAGTAAATATTGTATAACTTAGAAAGTGCAGTATTTCTAAGTTTGACACTAATGAATATATCTATAAAATTCTGTATTAAATGAAACATTAACTCTCTTTTTTAATCTTTTTTTGGACTGGATCTAGCCTAACTGTATGGGTTGGACTGGATCCAACCAGACCCAATCTAGCAACTAGTTTTGCCACTATTGCTTCCATGCGTAAATAATTTACACATGCATACAACAATAATAATGTAATTAAATTATCAAGATAGGCAAAAAAAGAACTTACATTAGCACGATTACTATTGAGGGAGACAGCTGGGCATTGCTCATGGTTAATGATCCAGCTTGTAGAGACAAAGTTAGTGGCATGAAGGAGGGCTTCTAGACATTACTACACTTGAAGATAAAGATGATAGTGATGGAAGGCTGGCCTACTGAAACTATTTTCTTCTCCTATATTTTACTCTCTTTTTTTCACTAGTCTTCTTTCTATGCTCTTCTTGTTTGTATTGTGCTCCTCCATTTTCCTTATCTCTCTCTCTGTTGGTTCTTTTTATGCTAGTACTGAGGATAAATGTCTACAACCGTGGCTGAAGAGAAACAAATATTGTTGCTCATAGTGGCTACTGCTCGGGTTACTAAAATTCATGTTGCCACTACTAAGAAGAAAAGGTTATTGTTGGAAATGTGAAGGTGTAGCTAATTTTGATGGCTGTTATTTTAGCCAAAGAGGAAAGAAAAGAAGATTCCTTTTTATTGTTGTTGTTGGCTTGCATTTTCTCCAGGTTGCGGGAGCTGTTAATGACATTAATGCTAATCTTGATTGCAACCAACACTAGGGATAAAGCTCACCATTGGAGGAAATGCTATTGATGGCTGAGGATGGAGTCCTATTATTGTCAACATGAATTAGCTTTGCTATTGTATTTCTCCTAAAAAGGAGCCACTTGTGAGGGACAGGGATGATGTTATTGTTGTGGTGCAGATATGAAGTTCCTTCTAGACTAAGAGGAAAAAGAGATGAAAGCCTCTTCTGCAACATCTAACGAAAGCCTATGTGGTGGCTTTTGAAGTTGAAAATGGTCTTTTTTTTGTTGGGTCTGTGAGATGGAGAGATGAAAAGTGGTCTTTTCCTTTTATGTTCTGCTCCATTTAGGTTACAAGGATGAGCTGAGGAGAAAAATGGATGAGTTGAAAGCCATTTCTATAGGCCAGGGAAAAAGAAAAGGAAAGGGTTAATGACTGGGGCAACGACGAGTATAGTGTTTACGACCCTCTTTTTTTATGTTTCTCTCTTTTAGGTTTCTAATAATGGCCTCCCTTTAAGTTTCCTATAATTTTCTCCTTTTTTATACATATATTGAGATTTATATTTATATTTTATAGTGAAAGAGTCCACCATGTATAAGAAATAAAGCTTTAATCAAACTCATTCTTTTTTTTTTGAAATTTAAATTTGATTAAGAATCATATTCAAAATTAGATAATTATCATTATCTTAAAGATAAAGATAAAATAAAAATAGCATATTATTGTCTCTAGCTTTCGCACTAGCTGAAAAATCACATTTTTTAGTAAAGTAAATCTTTAATTTTTTAATTTTATATTTTACCCCCGTAAAATTAAATCAAGAGTCAACGGGCCAAAATTGGGTTATAACAAACTCTATGCTAACAGAGAATAGTTAGCCTAGATGCACATAGTATTCTGTATACCTAACTGGTGAGAGAGATATTGACTTGTGTAACTGATCCTCTCATAGTAATCACTTTCGAATGTTATCTGATCTCTAATATTTATTCCACTACTTTATAATAATATGCTTACTAGTTATATTTATATCAAGATAAATTAACTTAAAAATTATTAATATCTAAAAAATATATTAAATATTATTTTCTTACCGGGCTGGTTAAACTCACCCTTATTCTTAATATTATTTCAAGTTTTTATATTTTTTTAACAGGTGAATTTTGTTGAGTTTTCGTACTTCTTTAATTTTGGCCAATATAACTTAGTTGTTTTATGAGTTCTTTTGGTTTTGATTTGATGTCTTATACATTTTACTATTACTCTATTTTAATTAAGTTTGAATTTTGACAATGTATATGTATTATTGATTTATTTTTTGTTTTAATTACTAATGAGAAGTTTTAAACAATCATTTGGTTTCATTAGTTTTGAATAATATAATATTTCTAAAGATTATGAAATGGTGTGTATTTTTAATAACTAGTTTTCTTATATATCTTTTATGAGGCTTAGCGTAGGTTCTGTGTCCTTTCGACATCGCTCCTGCATTAGCGATCATAGACTTGGAATTCAAGTCATGACAAAAAGTTCCTTTAATTTGTGATAAACCCAAAATTAATAAAAAAAAAAACCTTAAAAGGTCCAAAAACATAATCCTTATATGCTCAGCCTACCATATCTGAGCTCAACTTTTACTAAGGTGCATCAGCTTAAGCATAGTAACCAAAGAACATATTGGGCATATGCCTAGGCTTGGGCCTAGAAACCTATTCTCATCATCTAGTTGCATACCTTTTATTGGGCGGACACTTAGCCTTACTGGTTGTCTTATCTAGATAGTGTTAAGCAAATGGCCCAACATCCTTGATGTTAAGAGTGGCACACCCAGCCTTGTTAAGTGTGCTATCTAGCATAAGTCTAACATGTTTAGATCTATACAATATATCTAGACTTATTTTTCATCTATAATAGGCTCTCACGCTCGATATCATCCTAAAGAAGTCATATACCTCTCATATTCTATTGATCACTCTTTAGTAGAGGGCTCCCATACTCCATATCATCCTATAAAGATCACATACCTCTTACACTTCAATGCAACTACTTCTTTAAGGGTTGGACTTAGTTTTCCTATTACAATAATATCACCCTCCATGAGCTTTCCCTTTGCCCCTTGGAAATTTTTTGAAATATAAGCATCAACATAGATCTATTCTTCTAGTTTTTAAAAGAAAAAAATTATAAATATAAGTTCACCCTCAATAGGTTCCATTTTAGTTTCATAGAAAAAATTTATAAGTATAGACTAACCTTTCATAGGTTTCCTCTAATTACTTAGAAATTTTTGAAATACAAACTCCTTTTTCATAGGTTTCTCCACCATTAGAAAAAAAAAACTAATATGAATTCCTCTATGATTTCATCTTATTTTCTCGAAAAAAAAATTAAAGTATGGATTTCTTTATAATTCTCCTTTATATTATATAAACTCTTTTTTTTTTAGTCATATTGCATGTCCATATACACAGACTCTATGTATATAGCCTAGGGTTTTCACCTTTTTTCTCAGATGAAGAAACTTGAAAAAGCTTGTCGTATTGGATATTTTTACAAGTCTTTGCATGTCAATATAATAAAAACGTAGAAGGCTACTAATAAACCTAAATTTAATGGGCCTAAAATCCTCCTAAAAAAAGGTCAAAATAATCCTCTAAAAAATCCAAAAACATCATCATAAGTTCAAGCTATCATAACAGAGCCCAACTTCTACCAAAATACACAATACATGTTAAGAGTTGCCTAACACCCTTGATGTTAGAAGTGGTAGAGGTGACATACCCAGCACGCTTGAACTTAATATGCTTAGATCTAGATAGTATAGATCTATTTTTCATCTCTAATAGACTTAGACACTTTTTCGAGCCTAACACTCCTATGCAAATTCTTTTCAAGACCACACATGAATCATTTAATATTACATGTTGATTCAATATCTATTAGTTTAAGTAAAATACAAATTAAAGTATTACAAGGATAAAATTACATATCAACCATTCATCTTCAGAAAAAAAAACTCGTGAACTAGAAATATACTATAAATCATAATATCACAAGAATAAAATTACATATCAACCCCTTATCTTCATAAAAGAACAAGATTCGTCAGCAAAATATACATCATGAATCCTTTAAACTTAAATTTCATAATTTTTTTATTTTTATTATTTTTAACATACATATTTTTATAATCTATCTTTCTAAAATATCATTATATTTTTTTTTTATAAAATTATTTTACACTTTTTTTTTGTTACAAAATTATTAACTTAAATATTAGAGAATTGCACATCCATCAAGTAAAACCTTTTATAAATACTTTTTAAATTATTAACTTAAACATTAAAGAATCACACATAAAGGTTCTAAAACCCTTTCGAAGTATTAACTACCAACCATCTTTGCTTGCCAATCAACTGTTGCTTGAACTTTCTTTAGTAAGCCATCAAACAGGGATAATTGAACTAAAATATTAACCAACTACCAAAACATATCAACTTTATTAATAGAACTCATCAATCGCTGGGCACATGTTACATACGGCGCGTACATGCATTGAAATTGGATACAGGAAAAGTGGGGCAGACAGAGAGAGACAAGAACCTCCTGGCATATTTTTCAAGGGACCTTTCATCCAGCAAGCCCGTGGATATTTACAGAAACTACATACACATTTCATTTCCAAGTTAGTACACTAGTCAAAGTTTACTTCACACTACACAGATTTCCTTCACGAGGAAATACTTACAAAAACCATATGCATATGACAAGTAGTAGGAAACCTAAAAGGAGGGTCAACGGTGCTCGACTTTTATCTTGAGCAAAAAACAAAAGAAAGCGAACTCTAACTTGCTGACAGTATCAACCATATCTTGTCATGTTCCTCCACTTATCCTTCAAATCAACCTGGAGAAATCATCAAGGGAAAAGAAAAAATACGACCGACATTAAAAGAAAGAAAAATTGCCAATCAAACATAAACGCTACAAGACAATGGATCTTGTGAACCTCAGTTCTCTCTTGAAACACATCACGTCTAGAGTTCCAGATCAGCTTCCAATTTCCTTTGCCATACCTTCAAAAGGAGAAAATAGCAAGAACAAGAATCCATCAAACAATAAAAAGCGAAAAAGAGAATATTAGTCATCCCTTAGATAGAGAAAGGAAAAGGCAGCGAAAGGAAACTTGATTTTCCTAATGCTTTGCCTAACAAAACTACATACTTCTTTACAGCCTCCCTCAAGGCATCTTCCTCCTCCAAACTCCACCTCTTAGGTTTTCTCCTCTTAGCAAATCTTGCCAGTTCATATTTCTTCAATGGAGAGACAGCCTTTCTCTTTGGGCTATCTAAATGAATTCTATTCATCTGATCTCCTGTTCCTTCAGAAGAGTCATCTATTGAATCGTCCCACTACAAGAAAATTATATGGTAAGATGCAATTAAAAACAACATGCTTGCAAACTATGAAAAAAGAAATGTAAGGGAAAACCAACTGAACAAGACAAACACTTCAAAGCAACTGTGAAACCCTATCAAAATGTCAAAAGGAAATATGGCATTTCACTTATCAACATGAATCTGAAGGTCTTGGAATAAAACACAAAACACCTAACGTGATATTTTGTTGAAAACTAATCTAACTATCAGATTATCAACTCGTAAAAATTATTTCCATTGAAATGGAAAATAAATCTGTTCTTTCAAAAACTGAACATGACTTCCTATTAGTTACTTTTGATATGGAAAATCAGCCTCTATCTGCACAAACCTTTTACCAAGTAATAGCATGGTGCCTTGTCATTTCCATTCTATAGAAAACAGAGCACCTAAAGACAATATAAAGACATTTGAACAGATGTTTGTACAGCCAAAAACCCATATGCCCTTCCATTCAAGAAAATATACTCAACAAACTGCAAAAATATACATACTTTATACAAGGGAGCAAAAGCACTCCTTTAACAATGTCAACCAAAAATAAACAAGCAGATTGGTTTCAATAAAAAAATGACTCATACCTCAAAGGTACGAGCAGTAGCATTCCGCTCCATTAAGCTAGGTTTAGAAACATTATTCTGATGGCTGCAGGATGTGACTCCAGTGTTCCCCTTTTTGCTGAGATTAGCTGAAAGATTAGGAGCATCCACGCCTTTTCCCTTCTCAGTTCTTATTGAAGGTACAGCAGTTTGGTTAGTGAAATGATTGGCTGCATCCACTTCTGATTGATTCGGGTTTTCTGCAAAAGGTTCAACAGTGTGATTGGCTGAACGATTACATGCATCAGTATCTTTTCCACACTGATTCTGATCTGAAGGCGCAGCAGTCTGATTAGCTGAAAGGAGGGATGATCCTGCATCTTTTCCATTCTGGTTTTTTCCTGGAGGATCAGGATTTATTATTTTTCTAGCCAGTTCAGAAATAACAGTATCTACACCTTTTCCACTTTGTATTTCAGCTGAAGTACCCTGATTAGATAAGTTCCCAGCCATTTCAGCCATTATATTATCAGCCTGCTTTATGGTATCAGGAAGAGGATCCGTAACCCTTGCTCGCAGCTCCATAGAGCTAGCTATGAGTTTTCCTCGCACTGTATTCACTTTATCAGTAGTTATAGTATCATACAAACTAGATGCTACGACCCCTACAGCAGTCTCAGTATTTGTGAGCTTGACAGGACCTTTAGAGCGTTTGATAGGAACAACATGCCTGTGTTTCTGAACCATATTGTTCTTCTGAATTTCTGCATGAAAAGAAATACAAGAAAAAACAAAACAGAGAAGAGAGATGAATACAGTTATCACATGTGCATCAACTATGTCAGTCAGCACAACATGAAACATCATACAAAAAGGATGATTTTTATTCAGTTGTATGCACATATTGGATTCTCAACTATAAGGGAATTATAGCTCTCGCATACCCAAAGCAAAAAAAAAAAAAAAAGAACAAGAACAAGACTATCATGAAAGTGCAGAAATGAAACACCAAAATGAACAAAACCAAGAACAAGGCGTGCTTTCACAACAGAACAGAGCACCCTTCCACAACGCATTTGACCCACAAAACAATCCCAAATCATGTCATGAACTAAGTCTACTAATAATAATAAGCTCAAATGACACACTTGATTGTTTGTTCTTCCCTTGTCATCAGATTTCCTCAAACATCCAAAACTAGCCAAGCAAACCATGATAACACACAATACAGCCAAGACAAACCAATCAAATAATAATAAAAGGTAAACAGCATAAAACAATGACTAGCAAACCGGGGAAAAAAAACCCACCGCTGCTTTTCTTTGCAGGCTTATCAGCAGGACCCAACTCCAAATTCTCGTCATCTGACCTCGAACATCCCTCTCCAGCATTGACATCTAGACAAACCCTACCGCCACCCACATTGACTTCCATTGCACCATTTTCCCCACCCCCTCCCTCCCTACTTTCCTTTGAAGGCATATCAGCAGGCCCCAACTCCATATTTCCATCAGCCAACCTCGAACATCCCTCTCCAGCATCAACATCAACACAAACCCTCCCGCCACCCACATTAACTCCCGCCACCCCATTTTCACCACCACCTCCCTCCCTACTGTTCTGCACGAGCCCATTCAACACCCCACCACCTAAATTTACTTCAACCCCCTCATTTTCACCCTCCCCTCTCTTCCTACACAGAAGACCACCATCCCCTCTCATCTCCATCCTCGCAACCATCTCAACAAACACCGGCCCACTAACCGCAACAGCTTCCCCTAAGTAAATCCTAACCATCTCCGCAGCCTCATTCCTAGTATTCATTTTCAACCACCTCTTAGCGACCGCATCGTCCTTCAACGCCACTTCCATATCCTCAGAACATTGCATCAATTTACCCGTTACCAACTCACTCTTCCCCTCTCTCTTCAACCCAGCAACCCTCTTCTTCCAAACCCTCTCCACCGCCTCCAAAAACTTCCCCTTTCTCGCCCTCTGTAAATTTCCCAGCATATATTTCACCGTACACTCCACTGCCACAGCACAATAAGCTTTCTTCATCGAATCCATTATCAAGTCCCCCTCATTCCTATCAATTTGCTCGACCATCTCAATCGCATCAAGGGTTTTCTCAGAAACCGAACCGTCCTCGATGTCGGCATCGATCTGGCGGAGAAGAAGGGTTTTTTTGAAACGAGGGCTGGTGTTTGATAACGGGACGTGACGGTTGGTGAGGATTTTGTTGATTGTGAGGACTGGGATTTGTAATTGACGGAGTATGAATTCGATTACCCATCGAGTGACATCTGGGTCGAAGGTTCTTCTTCCTGTGGTTGCTGCCACTGATGACATGTTTTTTAGGGTTTTTACATAGAGATTGAGAAGAAATTAGAGTTTTTAGGGTTTTTTTTTAAATTAAAAATATATATAGGAAGAAGAGTGGAAAGGCAAAGAAGAAGCAGGGGGGTAGTAAAGAATCTAAAGAGTGTATTTTGAAATTTGAAAAAATTGGTCGCTATCAAGGAAACCTTAATTTTATATTCCCTAAACTAAAGAATTGTCTTCTCATCCTTTTACTCCCTATTTATTTTAATTTTCTCAATTTTACATATAATATCATCCACATCAGTATTACTCGATAAAAAACATTTAAAACACAAACATGTTTCTTGCAAGAAGAAAAATCGAAACATAGAATAATTATGTTTTAAGAATATTTCTTAAAATTTTCAAGACAAAAAAAAAACAACACAACAAAATATATGTATTTCCACTATCATTTATTATTTTTATTTTAAGATAATAACTGAAATTATCCATTGCCATTGCCCCTGTAGCGGGTAATTAAGAGCTCAAGAGCTGCTGTATAATTGGGCTACGAACATCTTACAGAGTTGAAGTAGTGGACCAACGTGGCTGTGATGGAAAAATCTACAGCTGTAGAATGCATGCTCTGGCGTGTCTGCAGATGACGATTGTTCGATTGCTTGCTAAATTTGCTTAAGATGATGATGATCTTTATCTTGCTTGTAATGGAAACTGCAAATCTCAAATCTCCTCGCCATACATTGCCGTTGCCTCTTCTTTTGCTGCATCATGTTGAGGTTAGCCATCGTTTGCTTCGATTTGAAGAATTTCTCATGTCTGGAAGAAAAATGATGACTGAAGATTCATGCCTGTTAAAGACTCCAGTTCAAGGAGTGTTTGCACCTTCACCTCGACAGTCGACACCGCCAAGAGGGAGGGAGGACACTGGCTCCAGCTGAGCTACAACTCATTGGCCGATCTCTAATATTCTTGAGGTTTTTTATTATTATTATTATTAGTAACGTGAATTCAGCTTACTAGTACCTTATTAATACTTTAACTAATTATATGAATTTTAAATTTAATAATTATATATATTTCTAATAGTTCTAGAATTAATTGTGCTTGGAGTCACAATATCTTTATATTTGATGAAAAAAAATTTATAAAGAGTAAATCCCAGTAAAATAATGTTTAGGAGTTTGATAAAAATTGATTTTTAAAATATTTTTTATTTAAAAATATATTAAAATAATATTTTTTTATTTTTTAAAATTTGTTTTTAATATCAATATATTAAAAGAATTTAAAAACATTAAAAAAATTCAATTCTCTATGAAAAGGGGTCAAAATTCATATTTTTTTATTTAAAATTATTTTATTTTTTATATGCTATATTAAAAATAAATTTTAAAAAATAAAAAATATATATTATTTTAATATATTTTTAAATAAAAAACATTTAAACGCTGAATTAAAAGCTTACATCATTGATTCTTTTCCCTGATTAAAAATAAATCAAGAGACAGCCGGGACAAAACACAATGTTTTTAGTTTCATACGTGGCGAATTATCATTTGTTAGTTGACTCGATAGTGTGAGTACCGCCGCTTATGATTACGATAGATGGGAAGGACCGTCTAGCAGACCAATATTCTTTGCGTGAGGTTTCCTTGACGATAAACTTAAATTAGTCCTCCAACTATCCGATAATTCTTAATTACATCCCAAAACTAAAACTTTATTATTGATTTTCTAATATATCGAAGTTCCTCAATTAGGTCTCTCCTCATTATGTTATAATATCTTATGATTAAAATACATAATTCAGGAACTAAAATGATGTTTTCATTAGGAGAAATTAATGTATTTTAATAAATAATTTGTTATAGTATATTAAAGCATCAAATTCATTAGCTCGTTTAGATTTTTGGTTGTCTTAGAATTGTATCATCTAATTATTAACTAGTGAAAACTAAAAGGTTGTTTTTATGGCAAACTGTGATGTTGGATGCTCCTAAATATTTTTTCAGATTAAATATGTGTTTAAAATTGCGGTGTAAAATATTTTTAAAATAAATTTTTGTTTTAAAATATATTAAAATAATTTTTTTTTATAATTTTTATATTAATATATTAAAATTATTATAAAACACTAAAAATAACACCAAATTAATATTTTTTTCAAACTAAAAATATTTAAAAAAATACTTAAAAAACAAAAAGAAGAAACTTTCCCTAAATACAACCGGTGGCCTCCAATCAAATTTTTACCCCTAAAATTGATTTCAAACAAGTATCTTACTTGAAAAATAGTAATAAGTAGGGATACAATTGAGGAAAATACTTGTTTGAGGAATACATTGAGAACCAACCATCGCCTTCCATGTTTAAGATCGCTGCAGCCTTCGGCGTGTGCAAGATAGTGAGCCCTTCCTTTCAAAAGCCTCTCTTTCTTGGAAGTACCTCTTCTCCTCAAACTCAAACAAAGAAAGAGAGAGGAACAATGGTGGCGCTTTGCGTTTCAAGGTCAGACGACGTCGTAATAAGTTCACCGAATGATAAGAGACTGTATAGAGTGATTGAACTAGAGAACGGACTCTGTGCTTTGCTCGTTCACGATCCGGAGATTTATCCAGATGGAGTTCCAGATAAATCTGGAACAGTAGAATATAGTGAAAACGATGTTGGAGAAGAGGAAGACGATGAAGATGACGATGACGATGACGATGATGACGAAGAAGAAGAAGACGGCGATGAGGGGGAGGAGGAGGAGGGGGAGGGGGAAAATAGTGAAGGTGAGGAAGAGAAAGGAAAGGGAGGTGCTTCTTCGCAGACTAAGAAGGTTAGTTATTATTCATAAATCTTCGAATAGAATCTGTTGGGACTACCGTGAGTGAGTTTTAGGTTTTGTAGGATTTCTTAATTGATTTATTATATATAGTTGACGAACTGTTTATACGGGGCTGGATAGTTGAAATTTCATTTTTATTGTTATTTATTCATGATTTTTTTTTCACTCATTATGAATATGGTAAAAAGAAAGTCTTGAATTTGATGATGGGAAATTTTGTGGCTTTTTATTTTTTTCTGCAGGCAGCGGCAGCAATGTGTGTAGCAATGGGGAGCTTTTCTGATCCTGCTGAAGCCCAGGGTCTTGCTCATTTTCTAGGTTTGATTAATTGCTTAACCTGTTTGTAGCATGTTATAGTAAACTTTGACATGTAGGTTCTTACTACAACTTCAATATTTTGCAGAACACATGCTTTTCATGGGGAGTGAAGAGTTTCCAGATGAGAATGAGGTTTGTTCTCGGGCATGTTCTTTTCATTAAGCACTGGTTGCAGAATATGGAAAAACAATGAGGAAAGAAACTGGAGAGGTTGCTTTGAGTCCATTCAAATTCAATTCACTCCTTCATGTATTTAGATGCTTTTAGCTAACAGGATATGTGACTTATCCTTACGACGACAACTCCATCATAGATGTGGTTACTAGGGGTTTAAGCAGTACCTTTTTTTTTCACTTTAAATCTTCATCGACTGCAAGGATAAATGAAGCGTCACACAACAGAAATTCTGAACGAGTTTTCCTTATTCAGTTAAAAGTCATCCATGGTCATGATTGTCTTGGCTTCTGAAAAGCAATGACCTTTTATATTACTTGAGGGCAATCAGAACGCAAAATTAGCCTTATATGCATACACAGCCACCTGTTCCATTATATTTGTTATTTCTTTTCTTTTGAACATTGGAATAGTTGCTTTTTACAAGATATATGAATGTTTTTATTGTCGCTCAACATTAAGAGCTATCAAGTTAAGAGTAGATTGGCCTTGCAGTTTGACCTTTTCCTTTTCTAGTATGATAGTTACCTGTCCAAGCACGGAGGCTCATCAAATGCATATACTGAAGCTGAGCATACCTGCTACCATTTTGAAGTCAAACGTGAATTTCTTAAGGGTGCTTTGAGAAGGTAAACACATATTTCTGAATGGATAGATATTTGTGCCAGAATGTCTTTCAATAGTAGGAGATATTCTAGATTTTAATGTTGGTCTCATTGCTTTAACAGATTTTCTCAGTTTTTTGTTTCACCCCTCATGAAATCTGAAGCTATGGAAAGAGAGGTACTTGCTGTTGATTCAGGTGTGTGCCACTCTTCTGAGTCCATTCCTTGGATTTCCTTTCCAAAGTCTTCAATACCCACAATTTCTATGTTATTATTTGAGCTGTTGGCATATTTCTTGTTGTTAAATTATGTATATTTGAATTGCATGGATCTAGAATTTAACCAGGTTTTGCAAAGCGATGCTTGCCGCCTTCAACAGCTGCAATGCCATACATCTGGACCTGGTCATCCATTTAACAGATTTTCCTGGGGTAAGCTTGTCTCTTTTATGTTTCTTTTTCGGGTCTGCAAATGTGTATGGGCAAAACTGAGTGCTTTCCTTTTGTTTTGTGGAAGGCAATAAGAAGAGCCTTGTTGATGCCATGGAGAAAGGGATAAATTTGCGGGAGCACATATTAAAATTATATAGAGATTACTACCATGGTGGGCTAATGAAGCTGGTTGTCATTGGAGGAGGTATGGTTTCCTTTAGTGATTCTTATTCTATGTGATGTACTGTTTAATATGTGCTTGGATGAGAGAACTTGTATGAGGTTTTGTTCTCTTAATAAACATGATTTGAGGAAAGCCAGTTAGCAGGACATATATTCACTTAATAGCTGCTTGTAGAAGTTTTTTGTTTTTTCCCTTATAGGTTATTGTTTCTGGATTCCATGGGATGAGATGGTCCAGATGTCCTTTGTGAATGATTATATTGGATCCCGTGGAAATGGAGATACCCCAGTATTAGAATGGCACTGATGTTGGTAGGGGGTGGGAGCATGATTAGGTCAGGGCTCTCCATTCTGTTGTAGTAGAGGTGGCAATGGTCATGAGTGGAGAGTTAAAAATTGAGGATTACTTTTAGCTTGGACTATAGTGATGGAAAGAGCCACGCAGTCCTGAAAATGAATTTAGGGAAAAGCTTACTTCCAGTCAGTAGCATATATATATATATATATATTATCTTCACAACTTCTAGATGAAAGTTTGCATACCAACTTTCCTTTCCTCATCTCGTATCAATACTTCCTTTTCTTTTCTAAAATACTCCTTCAACACTCATTGGCACTTGTGTTGAAGCTTCCTTACTTTTTCTCCAAAACAAATTGGTTATTGAGCCTCTTGCATGTGTATGTGTTTTTAGTGGATGTAGATCTTTGACTGCACAATTTGCCAATATAGGGGCACAGTTACTTCCAAATTTTTCTGTTTATTTTAAAAGGTTCGGGTGGAAGTGGTTCTTCTAATGGACATATTTTTTTGTCAATGAACTGTTCCAATAGAGGGGCAATTCCACATTTTACAAATGTGCAAATTGTTCCAGTTGGAATCTAATTTGAAAAGTGATCTTACACACACAACACATGTGTCTTTTGATGTTAATTCTAAAAAATGATGCAGAACCTCTGGATGTACTTGAGAGCTGGGTTACTGAATTGTTTGCTAAAGTCAGAAAAGGTCCTCAGACAAAGCCAAAATTTCAGGTGGAAGGCCCTATATGGAAAGCTGGTTTGCTTTATAGGTTGGAGGCTGTAAAAGATGTGAACATCCTCGATTTAACATGGACACTACCTTGTCTTCACCAAGAGTAT
Organism: Populus ilicifolia; assembly: GCA_015708895.1. Lineage (NCBI taxonomy): Eukaryota > Viridiplantae > Streptophyta > Magnoliopsida > Malpighiales > Salicaceae > Populus > Populus ilicifolia. The sequence goes on along the minus strand of SRLM01000064.1, from coordinate 100,418 downwards.
CTGAAGAAATCTGAAGATTATTTAGCCCATCTGCTTGGGCATGGTAAGATATACACTTGACATCTTAAATTTCATTGTAACCTTTCAATAATCAAACTCTTTGTGTTTTCTGCTGCATGCATAAGTGACTGTGTATGCTTGCATGTTCATGATAGAAAATGGGATTGTCTGAACGAAACGCTACATTAGAGCAGTGGCGAGAAAATCATTTCTAGATTTCACTATTCTCTAGCTCAGCGCTAGAATTTTGCAAATGCACAAATTTAAACAAACAATTACTGATGTCATACAAAATGCGTGAAACCTTTTGTCTTACTTTTGTGTATGTAGCATCTTGCAATGATCTCTGTTCTCAGTTCACTTTTCATGTTTCTAGTTGCCCCTTGATATTAAGCATGCCATTCATGAATGGTTTGTGAGGATATTCTCTTGTTCTGTGTAAGCTTTTGTGTGGTTGGCCTCTCTCTTTTATCTAAATTTGTAATTTCAAGCACATGTGTACACTTTGCAGAGGGAAAAGGAAGTTTGCATTCATTTCTCAAAGCAAGAGGATTGGCAACTTCGTTGTCTGCTGGAGTTGGGGATGAAGGAATGCATCGATCTTCTTTAGCTTACATCTTTGGCATGTCCATTCACTTGACTGACTATGGCTTGGAAAAGGTTTTGTCTGTCCTGTCTTGTATATCTTGAAGATTTTTATTTTTCTGCTCTGCAGTGCTATAGTCCTCATTTTTAGAGGATCTCAAGGAGCTGCTTTTAATGTGGAGCATGTCCACTTGCCTAGACCATAATATTCTAGTCATTCAAGCGTTACAAGTTGTTTGAATTTATTGCTCTTTTTTTTATGAAGAAAATCATGCCCTTTCAGCTGTTGTCACTGATTACACTGATCTTTATTTGCAGATTTTTGACATCGTTGGCTTTGTTTATCAATACCTTAAGCTGTTACGAGAAGTTCCGCCTCAACAATGGATATTTAAGGAACTACAGGATATTGGAAACATGGAATTTAGATTTGCAGAAGAGCAACCTCAGGATGATTATGCTGCAGAACTTGCAGGTTTGTCTTTGTTGAGTCTTGCTTGCATCATTCTTTTTGGGTGTGCGCAACTGGTACTAGTTCTACTTGTAATTTGTTGTTTAAAAAATTTGGTAGAGGTTCCTGCAATTATTGCAGTGTATGCGCTTTGATGAGCAAATAAATCATTAACTTTCTTCTGTTGAAATTGAGATTCTTTTTTTGATTAGAAGTTCTATATTTTTGCAACTTTTTTCCATTGCACCAATCAATTCTTTAATGGAGAATTGTGGGGACAATTCTCATACTGCTAGTTACTTGACCTTACCTGATTGTTTATGCAAGGTGGTGAATAGTTCAGACAGAACTGTCTATAATTTCTTATGTATCCTTGGTTTCATGGCTTAACATGTACCCTTTCATGGTCATTTTGAAGCTTGAATGACCAAGATGTCTGGTAGCAACATGATGCAGGCCAGTTGCTATTTTCTATATGATGACATTTAACAGTGACAGCTTTCCTTCCTGTCATGTCTTTCCCAGACAATTCAATATCATTTTGAGCATCTTTATGATAACGATCTTCTATTTTAACAAACTAAAATTGGCAATTTTCTATTGCAGAAAATTTGCTTGTTTTCCCAGCAGAAAATGTTATATATTGTGACTATGTGTACAAGATTTGGGATGAGAAAGCTATAAAACGTTTACTGCAGTTCTTTACACCAGAAAACATGAGGATTGATGTGGTGTCCAAGCCATCTGTGAAATCTCAAGGTAATGGTTATTCCAGTTTTTCAGTGTTCCCATATTTGATGGAATTATCAGTTTACCTATGTAAAATATAAAATATAGAACTGTAAATGGAGATACAATCTGTGTAGGGAAAACTTACTAGAAGAACGGTATCTATTGCACAATTTTATGTCAAATTTTTCTGTGAGAGTTGTGGCTATTACAATATAATGTACTTGATTTCTTCTGGCAATAATATACCAGAAGCTATATTTCAACATAAATTATTGAGCTGTTTACTCCTTTCTTTCTCTCCCCATCCTATTTCAGATCTCCAGTGTGAGCCTTGGTTTGGATCATCTTATATTGAAGAAGCTATTCCGCCATCTTTGATAGAAATATGGAGGGATCCACCAGAAGTTGATGTTTCATTACATATGCCTTCAAAGAATGAGTTTGTTCCGAGTGACTTTTCAATTCGTGCTGATAACTTAGACCATGATCCTGTCAATGCATCCTTCCCAAGATGTATAATTGATGAACCATTAATGAAGTTCTGGTACAAGCTTGATAGCACTTTTAAAGTACCTCGTGCAAATACATATTTCCACATATATCTGAAAGAGGGATATGCAAGCATGAAGAGCTTTCTCATGACTGAACTGTTTATTCTCCTTCTCAAAGATGAGCTGAATGAGATAATTTATCAGGTTCATTGCCTATCTTTTATCTGAACGAATTCTCCACTTTTGTAATTTATCAGCTGAATGAGACAATGACTTAATGAATGAGTGACTTTGCCTTGTTTGTGGTTTGTTATGAGGACAACCATACATGTGTTATATTGAGATCTGATACTATTTCTATTGGAGCTTATTTTTAATGGAGACTTGATTACAGTAGCAACTTATTGCATGGACTGGTTGCCCTAATTGTTTGAATCCAGTTACGTTGTTTTTTCTGGTATAAAAGTTAGTCAAATGGCCCTCAAATCTCATTGCACAGAAATGATAACTTGTCGAGCTAGACCTTGCATTAGCTTGTTACATTATTTTCATAATGCTGGCCATTTTTCTCATTTTGTTTCTGACATTTACTTTTTACCCTGTAAATTTGTTGTTTTCTGTTATTGTATGTATCATATGACAGGAAATTTTTATTGCTTCTCTGCAGGCCAGTGTAGCCAAGTTAGAAACATCCATATCTCTTGTAAGTGACAAGCTGGAGCTAAAGGTTTATGGTTTCAACGAGAAGCTCCCAGCTCTCTTATCCAAGGTTTTGGTGATAGCAAAATCTTTTTTGCCATCTGATGATCGTTTTAAGGTACACACACTCTGGCGTTTGGTGTCAATAGATATCCCAATGTGTTTTTAATTTTTCAACCAAATGCCTGCTCTAATGCGCTGCACTTATTTGGAGATAGAGTAAAGTTTCTTTGCTGGTTTCTGAGCATGACAGGTTATTAAAGAGGATTTGAAGCGAAATTTAAAAAATGCTAATATGAAGCCTCTAAGTCATTCATCATACTTGAGGCTTCAAGTTCTGTGTAAGAGCTTCTATGATGTCGAGGAGAAGCAGTGTGTTCTAAATGACCTGTCTCTTGCTGATTTAAATGCATTTATTCCTGATCTTCGTTCACAGGTATGCTTAACTCATGGCATGTTAAAAGGTCATCTTTTTCTTCAAGATTGGTATTTGTTCATTTTGGCATGCCATGCCTTGCATACTGTACAGGTCTCTAGATTTAAATGTGTCTGCATATTGTACAGCTCTATATCGAGGCCCTTTGCCATGGCAATTTGTTACAAGAAGAAGCAATCAACTTATCAAATATAATTAGAAATAACTTGTCTGTACAACCCCTTCCAGTCAATATGAGGCATGAGGAGCATGTAATATGTCTTCCATCTAGTGCCAATCTTGTGAGAGATGTCAATGTGAAGAATAAATCAGAAACAAACTCTGTGGTCGAGGTAATTGAAAATTTACTAATTTAACAATTTTCCTTTTCCTGATATGATCCATTACATGCTTTCTCCTTTTTGTTCTCCACTACAGCTTTATTTCCAAATTGAGCCAGAAGTGGGGTTGGACTCAATAAAATTGAAGGCCTTGGCAGATCTTTTTGATGAAATTGTGGAAGAACCACTTTTTAATCAGCTAAGGTTATTTTTTGGAGGTTTTTTCTTTTTTTTGGTTATTGGTTTTTTGTATTAAGTAGACTGGGAAATATGCTTACATTGTGGGGGGAAGCAAGAAAATGATGGAGGGTCATGCCAATGAGATTTGTGTCCCAGAAATTTACTTGTGTGTGAGTTTTTGCTGTTCTCTTGGGTCCATGTAAACAAAGGTGCAGTTGTCTACATATTCTATTGGATGGGCATAGAGAATGATTTAGAGATATTCAGATTGTTATGCCCACCCTTTAAAAAGAAAACCAAATTTTACGTAGGATTTATATTTACTCGATTCTTTATTCTCTTTTCCTACTGAAAGTTTTCTATCTATTTTGAAATACAGGACAAAAGAGCAGCTTGGCTATGTTGTTGAATGTAGCCCGCGTGTGACCTATCGTACTAATGGGTTTTGTTTCATAGTCCAATCTTCCAAGTACAACCCAGTTTACTTGCTAGGAAGGATTGAAAATTTCATAAATGGGCTTGAAGAGTTGTTAGTAAGTATCCAAGTTCCATGTTCTCGTATACTGCTAGTTTCATATATTTTTCCTCTGTTTGATTGTACATTATAGTTATTGTCTTAAGAAGCTTGTCCTTGTCCACTACAAGGACCATTTGCTCAATTGAAATTATTTACTTGGATGGCTCAGGGGAAATTGCATCTTTTGGGGCTCCCAAGTTAGATGGTTTGGGCATTCAGTTGATGCAGTAGATATTGTGAATATGAATTGTTCAATTTTTTCTTGTTAGAACAATCATTTTGCGTTGATTAGCTTAATGCTTCTGAGGTGCCATCCTGGTTCTTACATGGCATGCTTGTTCTTTATGTGCCTTTGTTCTCTCATGGACAGCTCTTTTAATTATTCTTCCCCCTCAAAAGTATTTACCATAAATTTTCTCATTTAACTGGATTTTAACTTGTATAAATGTCAACTGTGTTAAAGCATCAAGGGGCTTTCAACAATGATATATGGCACTTTTAAAATGCTTGTTTTTTTCTTTCTTTTCTTTTTCTGCACAAACAAATTTGGTTCTGATATGTTGGTGAGCAGGAAGGACTTGATGATGCATCCTTTGAGAACTACAAAAGTGGGTTAATGGCTAAGCTTCTGGAGAAAGATCATTCCCTCCAGTATGAAACCAATCGGCTGTGGAATCAAATAACGGATAAAAGGTACTGCTATCTATATACTTTACTCTGACATGGATGGTAATTTTTAATTCAATTAAAACCACTTGAATCAAATGAGATCCCCTAACCTGTTTTAACGCACTGCGAGCAGACATTTGAGCATCACTGAGCCCCTAATTCTATTGGATGATCAGGACTGTGGAGCCATGATTCTTAACTGAATTTAAAGCATCTAATGTTTGCTTCTTGTTGTGTGAATGTGGCATTTTGCTGATAGTAACCCTACTTGGGTTTTGATTTTCAGGTATATGTTCGACTCCTCACTGAAAGAAGCAGAAAAACTTAAAAGCATCCACAAGAGTGATGTAATCAAATGGTTCAGAACCTATTTGCAACAATCATCGCCGAAGTGTAGGAGACTTACGATTCGGCTTTGGGGTTGCAACACTGTCTTGACAGAAGTTGAAACTCGAGCAGATTCTGAGCAGGTTATCACAGACATCACTGCCTTTAAGGTATCATCCAAGTACTATCCGAGCCTTTGCTGAATACGTGAGAAAATTCAATTCATGCAATAACCATCGACTGCCAGGTTTGAACAGTAGATGGTAGGTGGATTGGAAACTATATTATCTCTTGCACTTCAGAATAGGAACTGAAAATAAAAAACATTGACCATTCATGTCACACTACATTCTTTTGGAATTTTTGTAGACCACAAATAAAGTTTGTTCTATTCATTTATTACTAGTTTTTTTTTTTTTTTCTCATCACCTGATCTGGTTCGCGCCTTCTTAAAATAGCAATCAAATGAAAACTACATGTTGTAAGATATTGGATATTTGAATGAAAATCTTTGTAAAATTTTGAATAAACTGCAATATGTTTTTGCTAGCTTTAAAAAGTTACATTTGATACCAACAAATTTTTGTATTTTAAATTTTATTTAGTAGAGAATGATGTTTAATTAAATCCAAGTATTCTTAAAAATCCGTAACATAATTCAAGTTTTAATATTATTTGGTATTCTTGATTCAAGTAAGAGATTTCAATTTTATTTTATTTATCTTAAATTCAATATTGATTACTAATAATCTCTTCTTTTTAGAAACACTCTTATCATATGGGGGAATGTTTTTCTTTATAATCATGATATAAAACTATGAAGTCTTGTTGCTAATCATAGTAAATATTTTAGAAACAATAAGCAAACTTGAATTGACAGAAAATAATGAAGTCCTGAATTTTGGGTTTCAGCCCTGTAATCTCCCCTTTCTTCCTTCACAACTCGAGAAAACGAAAGCCATCGATTGCACCGACATAAAATGCATGAAAGCTGAACTATGGTTAGTAAACCTTACCGAGATTGACACGGGTTAGCTTAAACTTAAATTTTTTATTAAAAAAAATCATTAGAAAGTTGTTTTCTATCATTTTTCCAAGTCAACTAAATGATTGTTGATGACCTATAAGTTGATCGACAAGCCGAGCTCATACAATTCTTGAACTAAACATGTAAAAATCTCACAAATTCAATCCAATAATAATTTAAGAAGCTGACATTGGAGTGACCGTTCTGTTTAGCCAGCCAGTGTGGCTGCATCATTGAGAAAAAATTCCATAAATGGGATATCAAAGCACACTAAGAACCATCATGATACGAGTTCACCTCATCTCTCTCAAAATTTCCATCAAGAATGCACATGGTAGGGTTTGGCTTCGTCATCTAGCTACACCACCATGCTCATACTTTTTCCAAGCTGAGAACAGTTATTCAAAGGTCTTGATCTTGTTGCCCTACGAGTGGGACTAGCAATAGACAAACCCTAGTGAGGGGGCCTTTTCGCATTGCCCTCCTCGCCAACAAGAAAAAACACACGCTGCAAAACTCCCATGCTTCCTTGTAGATATAACTCGCCATTAGCAAACCCTGGAAAATGATGCGTCAAGCCTTGAGAATCACAGGTCCTGTTCCTAGCTACCCTACATTTATTAGGAAACTATATTAGAAAATACAAAATTCTCTCTTTTTTTGTGGCTGAAATTGTTCTTTATTCAAGAAAGAAGCTAAATCCCCCCAAGATTTCCTTGTTGGATCTGTATCTTTGAACCTTGTCATCACATAGCAATGAAACAATAAATAAGGTTGCTGTCAGCTATTATTTCTGAACAGAAAAAACAGATACAGAGAAGAAAGAAACCACATACTTGGTTAAAAAAACAGAAACAGAAAATATTTCTTAGACAGTCTTAAAATGAATTTCTGTAATTTCAAAAAAAAAAAAAAAACAGAGAAGCATGTACTCTCTATCCTAACTATTCCCGTCTTTTCTACCAAACGATGTCTGATACTGGCTTTTGGAGGGCTGAATCTGTATTTCTTTACAATGGAAGGTAAAGCGACAAAAACATAGACATAATTAAGAAAAATAAACTGTATGTGTGGAAACTCCACATGTAGCCTGGAAGGTAGAAGACATAATTAATGAAGGCCTGCCATTGAGGACAAAAAGTTGACGTATTCACCAACAGACCCTGAAGTAAGCTAATCAGGGACATTGGCTGGTAGAGCAATGTTTTTGAAGACAAGTTTTATACACATTGCAAAGCTGTTTATTTTGGCTCTTAATTAATATAAAAAAATGAAATTATGACCACTGAATCTTGTATTTGCTCAACCACTGCGTATAATATACGCATGAGATTTTGTATATATGATAAATGAAAAAATAAGAAGAAGAAGATTGAGAAGATGCATGAATATGACATTGGTGGCCGCAAAGCCGGAAGTTGCATGTGCTCCTAACATGGTAGGACCGCCAATATCAAATTAGCGGCATAAAAGAATTTTACGCCTCTATCAAGAACGGCAGCTAGAACAGCTGAATCAACTCCGAGCCCTCGTACGTAGTTACCTATCTCGATCTGGTTTGATTTGTCTATCTGGTTATTCGTCGGTTCAAAATCTAGTATGAGAGATGTTAGTTACCTATCTTCAAGCCCACATGAAGTTTTAGAGCAGGTTTATGTTGAATCGGCCAATTATCCACGATCTAGATCTTGGCGCAGGTCAAATTCTTGTGCGTGCTCTAATGGCCATGCTTCAAGTTCCACCATGAGAGAAACAAGGTTCCATAAATGCTAACTCAAGGCCATAAGAAGCAGCCCATAACTCCGACTGCAACGAAGAACAGATGCACACAACATTGCCATATTTAAGCGTGTCAAGAACAAGCCATTTGACCATAGTAAATGCCATTCAATACTTTCCCATTTAGAGGACTCCCGCGTATAAAACTGTTCTGCCAAAAATCCATGGCTAAACAGCAAGCACTAACTCTGATTTTCTTCTGTTTTTTAAGATTCATCTCATCTCAAGTACTTGATTTCTAAACTTCTACCGCAACTATGTTTGGTATCGCAATCTAACCGTAAATTATAGTTTCACCACACCATGATTAAAAAAAAAAAGAGGATCATCAGAACACACCATATATAGGAATCCATAAACTGGAAACAACATTTTGGTAGGGCATCTAATTTGATGCTCTGCAGAAGCATTTCTTTATCCTGTTCGAGTTCACGTGTGAACATAACCTTATAGAATGAAGAGAAGTGTAATTGGTTTTGTTTATTTTACTACCGACAAACAGCAATGGATGTTCCATGGCAAGGCTAGGGGATGGATTCAAGAACAAAAGCAAGAGAAGTCGTGCAATCATCTAATTAAACAAGTAGATCAGATTGTCATATTAGCACGTAGGCCTTTGATTTTATATCCTTGCATCCAAACAATGTATCTCCTTCTGTTTTGATATGAAGGTCGGTGGTGATTCACATCCTTGGAATTTGTATTTATTAATTTTTTCAATTAACTCGACTAAAAACTAATCATCTAGTCAAGTACAATTAATGATGTCTTGGGCAGTAAGAATCCCTCCCGCCCAGCTCAAATTTATGTTAATGTCTCAAGTCACCATGTTATCCTTAATTAACTAGAATCTTTTTTTGATTAATATAGATAACTTGTATGTATTTTAATTAATATTTTAAGTTCTCAAATTAATCCACGGTTTAAAACACTATTAAACATAGCTTAAAAAAGAAAAAGAAAAGAAAAAATATAGTATTGTGTTTCCCTCCTCCCCCCGACAAGGAGAAAGAAAGTGAAATCCAGAAGCCCTCCTCCTTATCCACACATAACATACGAATTTAACCAAAAAAAAAACCTTATCCATGCATGCTACATATGCTTAATCCTTAGCATTCATCAAGGTAACTTTTAGAATATGGAACATAAAGACAAGCTTGGTGAGGATAGAACACACACAGACACACACATATATAATTACATAAGGTCACACGAGACATTATTCACGTGTGGACGGTGCAATCTTTTTTTATTGTTCATGGCAAAAGAATGCATGAAGATGAATCTTAATTTACATTTGTGATTTTTAACTCTTTTCTCTCCCCGTAACAAACATGTATTTGTATTAAATCTGGACTGATTTGAGGCTTGATTCAGAGTTATTTCAAAAAAAAATAATCATATAAATTAATTTAAAAATCAGTTATTAGATTATACTCAAATAATTCCAAGATTTTTTTTATTTTTTACCTAAAACAATGTTTGTAAAAGGAAATAGTAGTGAAGGACATTTCAAAGAAGCCATAGTTCTTTTCTCTACTGCACTAAGAGTGTATGTAGTACTATATTTTAAAAAAATTTAAATAAAAAAATTTAAATTTTTTTGTTTTTAATTAATATGTTTTTTATGTTTTCAAATCATTTTAACATGTTGATCTTAAAAATATATTTTAAAAAATAAAAAATATTATTAAAATATTTTTCTAAATAAAAAACAACTACAGCTACAGAAACACACTCAAAAACTACTCCGTTTCTTCTTCATGTCAGTCCCAAACTATTTAAAGCAGGGCAGCCAAGCAGCCACGTGACCAGCACCATCATACAAAGAAAGGTTGGAACATCTCACGCTCTGGATGTTTTCCACGCCCACTTTGAAAACATGTATACATATCGGTGGAAAATCCCTCTATTCAACTCTCAAATTCTTGAGAAAAAGACTCTGTGAGGGCACATGGTTTAGCTAGCACTTGTCAATAAACATTAATGAGCCATTTGGTCTTATAATCCAATTGAACAATGCCGAGGAACAATGGGGGCTGAGGAAGCAGACGGCCATTCTCTTTGTCTAGCTAGGACCAAAAGGGTGAAAGAGAGGTGTTGAAAACCAAATTGTGAACCAATTAGTTCAGATTATATAGAAACATTATAGAAAGGGATATGCGAAAGATACATGCTCTTGTTTTTATTGTACATCACACTCTATTTTCTGATGTCTTTTCTCTTCTTCTCCTTCAAATGCAGGTATCGTCTCGTTTAAGAACACATATCTGCATGTGATTGTACTTGCACTCATAAATTTTTAAAAAAAATATCATTTTGACAACTTTTTATATTCTTAAACGCCCACTTTGAGATTTCATAAAAGTCTAATAGTGGGAGATTACCCTTATCTTTTTTATGATGAACAAGAAACATGCATTGCTTTATCAGTCACCATTGTCAAACTATATACATGTACAGTTTGTTTCGATACTCAAGTTGATCTGCCATTTTCAGAGAGCTTAATTGATATATGGGATGTCAATTCATCAAATTATGATGTTTCATGCATTACTTATCCAAAATACTTGAACCGATTGTATGGTGTGCATTGGCAAGCATGCCATTCCCTGCTAATCTTAATAAAGCAACAAGATTTCCCTCCATGTGCAAAAGATACTACTGATCCTTCTCTCTCTTAGAGACCCTACGCTCTCTAGCCATTCACATTTAAGGCCAAATTCAAGTATCGGTCCCAAATAAAGACACCATATGCCCTACTTGACCGTCCTCTACCTGCATATCCATCAGCAAAAATGAAAAACCATAAAGAAAACACACTCACACGCACCAAACCTAACCTAAAAACTAGTGGCGACAAAGAAACTACATTGATTTATGAAGTTGTAGGAAGCGGTTGTGAGTTGCATGTGCAAGGTTTGGCCCACCAATTATGTGTTCGGTATTGATATTAAATCTGTTTTTATTTTAGAATTTACTTTTCTATATTTTAAATTAATTTTTTTAAATTATTTTAATGTGTTAGTATTAAAAATAAATTTTAAAAATAAAATAATATATTTTTAAATAAAAATACTTTAAAAATCAATATTATCTGAAACTTCTGTTACTGATCTCTGCGGTAGGTACCCCCTACACAAGAACCAGTGCATGTGCAGCTTGATTTTCCAAATATCAGTTTGTGGCCGGCTGTCATAACCCCACCTAATGGGTTTGAGCTACTCTTTACTTTTCTTATAAATAGCACAACGTCCTTTCTTTAATTCAGCAACACAAACACTTCTTCCTCGTCTACAGCCTCCTCTGTCTTACTGGTCTTGTCAGTACTATAGCATCTGTCAGACAATTAGCATTGGCAATGGCAGCTCAAACATTCGCTTCATGTCTTCTTCTCTTCATTTGCTTACACCTTCAAGGCATTTTGGCTGATTATGGAGGGTGGCAAGGTGGTCATGCCACTTTCTATGGCGGTGGTGATGCAACTGGCACAATGGGTAAGATTAAGTCATATCTAGCTAGTAGCTAATGTGTGCTCCTTGATCATATACGTAACTGAACTTGAAGAAACAAAAACAAGTTGCTAAATATGATAATTCTATCTGCTAATTATTATGGGGCTTTGGGGATTTTCAGGAGGAGCATGTGGATATGGAAATTTGTACAGTCAGGGTTATGGAACTAGCACTGCAGCACTAAGCACTGCCTTGTTCAACAATGGCTTGAGCTGTGGTGCTTGTTATGAAATGAGATGTGATGATGACCCCAGATGGTGTCTCCCCGGTACTGTCACTGTCACTGCTACAAATTTTTGCCCACCTAACCCTTCTCTGCCTAACAACAATGGTGGATGGTGCAATCCTCCTCTCCAACATTTTGACATGGCTGAGCCTGCTTTCTTGCAAATTGCTCAATACCGTGCTGGAATTGTGCCTGTAGCTTTTAGAAGGTAAATTAATTTCTTCTTTTTTGTTCAACAGTGATGGTATCTTTGGACATTTTATTAGTCCCGCTCCTGCTCCTTGTTAAACCGCATTTCAAGACCAAAAACCACGGTTTGCAACATAACGCAGATCGCGGAGACAAATACTCTGAGTAGATTAGTTAGACAAGTAAGCTACCGATATTTAAAGAAACTTAATGAGGCCAATTTAAAGAAACCTTTCTGAATGGGCCATGGCTTAATTGTACTTAATACTTAATGACTATTTAAATCACATTGCAAATAGCTGAATAAGAAAATAATCACCTAGTGATTAGCAGGGTCAAGTCTCAGTTCAAAGGAAAAGGGAGTGCCAAATGTTAGGCCAGTTAGTATTTGATTCCATTGCTGCTGACAACTCTGAGTTAATTTTTAGACAGTCTGCCATTAACCAATGCAAATGCTTTTGATTTTGGCAGGGTGCCTTGTGTTAAGAAGGGAGGAATTAGATTTACCATCAACGGTCACTCCTACTTCAACTTGGTCCTGATCACCAATGTTGGCGGTGCGGGAGATGTTCATTCAGTTTCAATCAAAGGCTCGAAAACAGGGTGGCAAGCCATGTCAAGAAACTGGGGCCAAAACTGGCAAAGCAACACCTACCTCAACGGTCAAAGCCTATCCTTTCAAGTCACCACCAGTGATGGTAGAACTGTCACAAGCTACAATGCGGTGCCTGCTGGCTGGCAATTTGGTCAGACTTTTGAAGGAGGCCAGTTTTAAGATTTCAACGCCTTTTTTACCATTTCCTCTTCTGGGTCTAAAGTTTTAACTACAATTAAGCCTGGTTGGTTGATGGAAATTTGTATATTTATATTATATGCTTCCTATAAGAACAGATTAAGAGGCAAAAAAGAGAGAGGGTATTTTAGTGATGTTTGGAGGAGAAGTGGCCTTGTAAAGCTGAGGTAGCTAAATCTAAATAGCACCCGCTTGCCCTTCCTCGTATGTATAAGTAGTCTTTTGAGAAATGTATTCGTGTCTTTCAAGAGTAATTTACAGTTTCCATTGATATGCAAGATTAAGACAAGATTGCTACCTTAAAACAGTGTTGTATTAACAAAAAGCGCTGAGCATTCAAGTAGGATTTTGTCTGGAATTGGAATATTTGTATGCATTTGCCACTTGAAAAGAAATCTTGCAGATGCACCATCTTTTTTAACCCATAGTACATGCACAGAGCATTGTCTTTTCCTTCAAATCAATCAATCAATCTAGCCATTTAAATGGGCCCTAGGGAATTGCTTTCTAGGAGAAAGGGCTTGTCTAGGAACGCAGCCGCACTGTGCTTTTCATTTAAAAAATCATTTTATAGGCTTTTTAGATGGGAAACGCAGGTAGCCCGGTTGCAACCATGTTCCCAAAAATATCAGTCAGCTTAAAACTTATGAAGACCGATGACATTTTAAAGCATGATTTCATGAAGCCCATTGAAGCACCTTAGAGTCCATTTTGAAGTTCTTTTTAGGCAACCACAGGGGCCACTGCAGCATGATAGAAGCAAATTTTGATGCATCACTTGTGAAATTTCTTGAAAATGTACTTTCTTTTATTGTTTAGCCAACACTAACTATATTTAGGTTGTGTTTATGAGTGCCATACTGCAGACTGTGATGGTTTTTTTTATATACAACTCATTTAATACATAAAATATTGCTGTTTAAAACAAATTTTACATGTTTTTCATTGTTTTTTTTTTAATTGGATTCTACTCGCAAAAGGCTACCCCCACACTCAATCACGACAGTTAGATTAATCTTTTAAATCTAATCCTTTAAATTAAATTAATTTATTAAATTTTAGATTTGTCTCATACAAATTAAATAAAAAAATTAATAAATTAACTTATAATTAATTAGATTAACTTGTCAAATTTAAAAAATATATCATGAAAACCTGATAAATAAATAAATAAAATTAATATTAACAAATTAAATTAAATAAAAAATGAAATAAAATTACAGATTAACTTATTAAACTCATGATTTATTAAGAAATTAAATTAAATAAAAAAATTTATAAAAAAACCAGTAAAAAAATATTATAATATAAGATAATAGTATATTGTTAATATTGCTTCACGACGGAATTGACTTTTGAAGTATGTTGTTTTTCACGGATACTTTTGAAGTATTCGTACTTCCTACACTTTCTTTGTACGTATCCATCTGCCTTCGTGTACTGTATGTGTATTCTAGCCTAACCAATGGGCTATAAGATTTCCAAAGACCATGCTCCTATTTCTTCAAGCCCGTGACACTAACACCACCATGGTACTTCCTCGCTTCTTTATAAAGTCGCCAGCCAGAACATGAGAAAATAAAATTAGTAATTTTTATAGCATAGTTTAACCGATTAAATTTTAAATTTAATTTTAAAAAATTATTAATTTAAATTTTATAAATTTTAAAATTATTAAAAATTTATATAATTATTAATTTTAAAATTTATAAAATTAATTGAGACACTCGTACACCTATATTAATAATAATAAAAAAATTCCTCTCGTTTCAAATTCAACACTTACCCTTATATATTACCCTGCCTAACATCCCCCATTTCTTGTTGTTGTTTCGTGCATTTTTTTTTTAAATATGGTAATTTTATTATTCATTTTTTATTAATTATATTATACAAAAATATTTATTTGAGCGTCTAAATTCTTGATATGCCAGCCAAGAAATCACAGTTATATTCTGTTAATTAAACCTTTTCCTATTCAACTTTCTGCATATTCTCAAGCATAAATATTATTTCTTAATGTGTAGTAACACCCTATCCTATCATGGAACGTGCATCATTTCCAGAGAATTAATAAGGGATCGAGCTGATATATAATCTGAATTGGTTTAAGTTGAAAATAACATTAAACAGAAAAATCTAATTAAAAACCTGGGTTAATTTATAATTTAATTGTCATGATCTAATTTAGTCAAAACCTATTATTTTATTTTATTTTTAAGTAAAAAATTTAGAATCAAACCCAAAAAATTCCATGTTTGGTCAAGTTTGATACGTTACCATCCTGTTTACTTTTGCTGGGAA
The DNA here is from genome assembly GCA_015708895.1 of Populus ilicifolia. NCBI lineage: Eukaryota > Viridiplantae > Streptophyta > Magnoliopsida > Malpighiales > Salicaceae > Populus > Populus ilicifolia. The sequence continues at coordinate 85,178 of SRLM01000064.1, read as the reverse complement.
AGCATCACCTGGGAGATAAGTCATATGGTAATTTCACTCTTAGGCCATGTTTGTTTGGACAGAAATAAGCAAGAAGGGATTTTTTTAGGCCCAAGGCTCTGTCTGGTAAATTCAGTTTGGAAGTATTTTATAGACTGTATTTAAAACAAATTGATGCCATTTAAGAACAAAAAAGATACAGACAAATGGCTTTCTTTTTCTTTTTACTTCAGTCTTTTTCACCTTGAGATATAATTAAAACGCTATCATAAAATCTAGAAATTTGGCCTCGTCGTAGGAAAAAAGGTGGTCCAAGGAGATCCGAATGCTCCTTCCAGGGTTCTAACCAAACAAGGCCGTAAATTTGAAGCCCCCTAATTTTAATACATTCACAATTTAATCCCCACGAAAAACGGAAGAGAGTCAAAGCTTCTCATCGCCAACAGCAACAGCATCACCAACAACACTCTCCCATTTCTTTATTTCTCATTCTCATTTCTCTCCCATTTATATATAAATAAATCTCTCTCATTCTCAATCAAAACAAAGAGAGTTGCAAAAAAACTAACACCCTTTTTAGTGTTCTTTCTTTTATAGATTGATTTCAGTTATCGGCAATTCTCAAAGGTCTCTCTTTCTCTACATTGATCTTTAGTTTCGGTAACAGATCTATGTTTCTTGTTCTAATCCATTTTTATTTGCTTACAGGTTCAGCTGCTTTGGTTTCTTTCTTTTTTTTTAGAAGTTTTGGATCCAATTATGAGGTGAATCAGGTAAAGGGTTTTCATTTCTGTGTTGAATTACAAATGTGTCACCTTCATGGATTTTCTTTTGTATGCTCAAATGTGCTGATTATGTTGAGATTTTGGGATTTTGGTAGATCTGGATTAAGGAGATAGCGTGATTTGGAATTGAAGTGAAAATGAGTGAGGGCCAAAAATTCCAGCTAGGGACTGTTGGGGCTTTGAGTTTATCAGTGGTTTCGTCAGTGTCGATTGTAATCTGCAATAAGGCTCTTATTAGCACACTTGGCTTCACTTTTGGTGAGTGTTAATATTTACGTACTCTTTCCTTTTGATATAATGTATTTTGTGTGCTTACATTAGATTTGGCTCTTTCGAAGTTAATGTTGTTTGTTTGTTGAATCTCATTTGCTGTTGTCGGTATTCACAATCGATTTGATATTGATGGGGTACCTAATGGTAATATTGGATGTCAGAATTCATGTTAAGAAAGACAAGTTCTTTGAATATGCATGAATGGTGATTGTGAGAGCTCGACACGGTTGGAGCTTGATAGGAGACCATATACTCATTTGTTAGAAATCATGGAATGGATCAAGAGGGTGTTGTTCTTTTTGAAAGTAGAAGTTTACAGCCACACGATCCTAATCTTTTGCTGTAATTAACTTCTTAGTTATCTTTCACCTTTTATTATTTTTGATACATGGCCGTAAGATTTTATGATCATGGATGCATAGTGCCTAAGAGGTCAATCTGATTATTTATTGATCTATATGATCTTTAATAGCGTGTGGTTCCATATGGTGACTGTATTATCTAATGTGTTCCAACTGCAACATGATGCTAAGAAATGATGATTTCATATATTCTTGCAATGCTACTTTACTTCACTTAAATGCGGGCATGTAATCTATAATTACTGGCAGTTTTTGGTGATGGTAGTAAATGGGCTGAAACTCTGTAAGCGGTCATTTTCTGTAGATGTGCCTAATTTGAATCATCATCCTCAATATTATTGTTGCTCAACTTTTGTTTTTTCCGCCCTAAATTTTCTATCATATATACTTATTTTTTGTTTGTTTGGTCGAATGCAGCTACAACTTTGACAAGCTGGCATCTTCTGGTCACCTTTTGTTCTCTTCATGTAGCATTATGCATGAAATTGTTTGAGCACAAGCCTTTTGACGCAAGAGCAGTAATGGGATTTGGCATACTAAATGGGATATCCATTGGCCTATTGAATCTTAGCTTGGGTTTCAATTCTGTTGGTTTTTATCAGGTATGCTGCCTTCTCTGTGTCCGACTTAAGATCTGGTATGTATTTATATTTCCAACCAGTATGCTGCATTATCGATCAATGGTAATGTCATTTGATATGCTTATTCTATCATTCTATGACAGCAGCATCTTGAAGTAGTAGACTTGGAAGTAATTTTAAGTGCTCTTGGGTTTCAGGGGGGTGTGAACCGTATAAAAAGTGCTTAATACCTTCCTGTGTTTTAAATGAAACCGGTTTGTTGTTTAATTGATCTAAACTCTTCCTTGTAAAGCATGAATTGACTGTGGATGGTTTGGGTTTCACTTTGCAGCATTTTGATTTATTGACATCTAGTAATATCATATATAGTGAAAGTCCCTTGGTTGAATCTTTTTATATTATTTTTTACTTGTAAATTATTTTGGAGCAAATTGTTTCTGAAAATGGACTTCTTTTCTTTCCACTATTTTTAGATGACAAAATTGGCGATCATCCCTTGCACTGTTCTTTTGGAGACACTTTTCTTCCGGAAGCAATTCAGGTCAGTTTGAGTCCTTAGTGTATTGTTTATTGAGAAATTTTCATGGCTGCTGCTAATTTTCTGCATGCCATATGCTTTCATAAGTTATGTAGCGACAGTTTCATTTTCGATCGACTTGTTGAAGTTGTTTATGTGGCTACATTTGTCTGCTGTACTTGTGATATTGCAGTCGAAATATCCAGCTTTCACTTGGCATTCTTCTTATGGGTGTTGGAATTGCAACCGTAACCGATCTTCAGCTCAATGTCCTGGGATCTGTCTTGTCTCTGCTTGCAGTTCTTACAACATGTGTTGCTCAGATTGTATCCTTAGCTGAAGTCCCTTTGTTAATTGTTATCTCATTTCTTGCTTTCTTCTGTTAGATGCCATTTTTAGTTGTTTCAATGGTAAGAAAAGGCAAAGGAAATAAATACTCAAGTGCTGTACTGTATGGCTATAGTTTCTCCATTCTTAGTGAAGTCTGTTCATGTCTTTTTCTTGTTCTTCCTCTGTTCACTTTGTTAAAATCTTAACCAGTGTATTTCAGATGACTAATACCATCCAAAAGAAGTTCAAAGTCTCTTCAACACAACTTCTGTACCAGTCTTGTCCCTATCAGGCTTTAACTTTGTTCATTGTTGGCCCATTCCTGGATGGGCTTCTGACAAACAAAAACGTTTTTGCTTTCAAATACACCCCTCAAGTGCTGGTGAGAATCAAATAATACGTGAAGCACTTTCCTGACATTTCTCTATTTTATTGCTACTGACTGTTCCATGCATTATGCGGTTGCAGTTCTTCATTGTTCTATCCTGCCTGATTTCTGTCTCTGTGAACTTCAGTACTTTTCTGGTGATTGGAAAGACATCTCCAGTCACCTATCAAGTCCTAGGGCATTTGAAAACATGCCTAGTTTTGGCATTTGGTTATGTCCTACTTCGTGATCCATTTAGCTGGCGCAATATTTTAGGAATCCTTATTGCAGTGGTTGGAATGGTGCTGTATTCTTATTGTTGCAATATTGAGAGCCAGCAGAAGCAAAATGAAGTGCCAGTAAAATTGCCCGAGGTGATTATCTTTCCTTTTTTTATGTTATAAGCAAGGGTTTATGTCGGTCTTTTATTCACCTCATTGTTATAGTGCTGTAACCTTTTCTGACTTCTTATGCTCATTTTTTGAATGGGTTTTAGGTCAAGGAAAGTGAAACTGATCCGTTAATCAGCGTGGAAAAAGGAACTGGGATCTTAGCCGACGCTGCTGTACCTAATGTTCCCGTGTGGACTTCAAACAAGGACTTGGACGCATAAGACATTCCCATTTTTATAAATTCATTTGCTCGATCAAAGTCGGTAAACAAAACGGTTTCAGCGAGGGTGTATGACAATTCACATAGCATGAGTCGCTTTGTTCTGGGATCATTACTAATATTATATCAGATAAAGTATTGAAAAAACATTTCATTATTATAGCAGTTTTGGTTTATTAGTTTTGTATGAATCAAACATGGCAATGGTATGATACTAGGATTTGAATTGTCAAATGTATACTGTGGTTACCGGATACTGGAAATTTTTTAGTGCTTGTTCTCTGGTTATATTCCTCTTCATCCGTGAAGAAGAACAAGCGTATGTCCTGTTCAAGTTGCCAGTAAACTCAGCTTTTCTACGTTAATTAATGCATGGAGATCAATGATTTGCATCCGAATCCTATTTGTTTTCCTCTTTTTTGTAAAACTTAGATCAGACAGGTCCAGAAACCTAGTTAACCTGGTCAATAAATCAGTTTGATTTGCTGATCATGTCAGCGTGCATGCCTCCCTTTTCTTCTTGACAGCTTCACTGAGATTTTGTTGAGGGTTTAGGTTTAAAGCACTTTGATTTAATCAAATTAAGAAGTTTGGTATTGACTAATCATAAGAAATTTGAGGCGAGTCGCAGCTTCAAACCACCAAAACCAAATTTTCGAGGACATCCATTACTAGGGGCTTTTCCCAATCTAGTCGGCCGCCTGAATTTTGTGGAGGATGCTTAGGATTCAGAAACCTGTTGCAAACAGAGAGTCTGCAACTTGAAGGAGTCCTTTTCTAGGCACCCACTCCCCGCAAGGCCCCACTGTCTGCCTAATCATGCCATGTAGCTGAGGCCATTCCAATGGGAATTGCAAGAATCGTTCAACTTGCGGGGACCATAATTGATTGAGACACGGCAAGTGGCTGTGTTTAGGATAAAATGTGTTGTAACTAGTTTAGCTTTTGTCGAGTCAGAGTAATTAGAGTTGGTTTAAGTGGTGATTAGAGTGGCCATGTGCAAGGCTAATATGTGATGATTTTACATGTAAAAATATGGGCTGAAATATTCTGAAACACAGCAAGAGAGAGAGAGAAAGTAAAAAGAAATATTAATTTAAAGAAAAAATTAAAAAAAAACAGTATAAAAATATTAATTTAAAAAAATTAAAAATGATTTTAAGAAAAATATATTTTTAAGAAGTAAAAACACACATACACAGAAAAAGAAATACTTGAAATTTGAGATTAAGCTTGCTTGTGCAAGGAGTATTTAAGTCGCTTGTAGATATGAGAATAAAAGGATAAAATATGGGGTTTTTTCAACAAGAAAGACTGACTTATTAGTTTCTTAAAGAAACAAGGACTAAACTATAATTTTCCCTATATCTTTCTATCTAAATTTGACAATTGATGATGAGATAATTGAAAGGCAAGAGTCCATGGGAAGCCTCTTGGTTGAAGGCAGAAAAGAGCTCACCTTTTGGTAAAGGAGTGTGCTTTGCCTAGAAAATGAATGTTCACACATATAGACTCGACATGACATGGCGTACAGGAGACCCAAAAAGGACATAAACTATTAGATTGGGACAAATATTTTGCAACAATCCAAATGGGTAGAAGCAGCAGCAGAAGCCCTCACGTTATTCTTCGGTAGACTACAATATTAGGCAGACAGAGGCAAACGTTAGGAACCGCGATACGTCTCTTATGGTTTTGCCCTCGAACAATGTAACCGTAATCAAGAATTTGATGGAGTAATTAATTTTTATCTCCTTGGATTCTATCTCAAAATTAGAGTTGAGAGTGTAAAGTTAACTGACTTTCGAGATATCCATATCCAAAAGGTTAGATTACGAAAGCAACTGATTAAACAATGAAATCTAAAAAAATTTAAGTTAAAAAAAAAAACTAAAAAATATAAATAAATCTGTTAAACCTTAATCGGAATAATTAGATGAGGATAATCAAATAAAAAAAATAAAATCATTAACTTAGGTTATTAAATTGAGATCACCTCATCAAGAAAAAATACAAAATTTAATTTCTAATTAATTTTATACTGAAGAATATAATTAAAAAAATTCATTTTATAAAAAGAATCTAAAACAGAGAAATAGTAATAAAAAAATAAAACCAAATTAGAAATTAAAATATATAAGTGGACATTTTATATTTTTGAATTGAAGAATAAAATTAAAAATAAAAACTAGATTTGAAACAAAACATTAATCAAGTAATGAATATTTATCTCCATGCCTAGAGATGCAAAATTTTTAAGTGATTACAGCAACTCGCAAAGTCCAAACTCAAGTTTTAGGTATCATGTGACTACATAATAGACCGTGATATAATTAAACATAGCTTTAAAATAAGTTTTATATTTCTTTTATTTATATTTTCATTATCTCGTCACAATGATGCTATGATCGTATGTATGGATAAGGTTCAAATCTCGTAACGTTTAGTTTTGCTTTATGTAACAGAAGATTCCATTGATGTATGGTCCCTTGCTTGAAAGCTGCCTCCTGCATGCGATCGGGTATCAACTTTTGCCCGTTCCCACCATTCGTATGTTAGAAGTTTCACGTGAACACATATGTGTGGTAATTATATTTTAGAATATTTTTTTTATTTTTAAATTAATTTTTGATATAAACATATTGAAATAATTGAAAACAGAAAAAAATTTAAATTTGAACAAAGGTTAAAATTCATTTTCAAACAACCCTCTTCAGAGGAAACCTTCATGTATTATTCTTCTATGGGTTTTAAAGACTATAAAGGCAAATAGCTTAAAGTGATGTATTTATTATAAAAGGAAGCGTGAGGGAAAAAAGAAAAAAGGTATTTACAGGCTATGGTGTGTTCATATTTTATCCCAGAATCTTGTTCAACTTTTCGTGCGTCAACATTCCACTTATAATAATAGTTTATATACAAATTCATATAGTTTTTATGAGCCACCTATAGTTGCATTTGATTGATGTAATATGAATTATGATTAGGATGTTTTTTCACTCTCTCTACAC
>SRLM01000064.1:61534-78350 GCA_015708895.1 Populus ilicifolia | reverse complement strand
CCCCCCCCCCCCCCCACACACAATTTTATTTTATTTTTTTAAAAAAATAGCTTAGGGCTATCCAATCAACTCACTAGATACACATAAATTAAATGATGAAATAGGGATAAATCAGAAAAAAAAATAAAAAATCTATTTTATAAAACAAAACCAATATCAAATTATAAAATGAGAAGAAAACAAGTAAAAAAAATAATATCAACACTTATATAACTAATACCTCTAACCCATTTGATTAAAAGCATTAAATATAAAAAAAAATTTATGACAATTAATTCTTAACCAATTAAATATTAAAAATAAATTAATTACATTTTAAATGGACTCAACAATTTTTTTATTTTTATTTTCTAAGAAAAATAATTTTATTGATCTAAAATAATTAAATCTTGAGAGACTCAATTTAAATCTGAAATAACATACAGGATGAATAGAATATGACAAAGAAACTAGCATGTGTACTACATGCTCCAGCACATAAAGAAACATAAAGAAATTTGTTGTTTTCTTTGGCATTGCATCATTCGTTCTTTCTAAAATAGTAAGAAGTTATACCGAAATTTTATATTTTTTTTTAATTACAATTGAATTTATTAAAAATTAAATATTATATATTTTTTTAATTTATTATTTATTAAATAATCTTGATCTTGAGACTCAGATTATTGGTTTGAGATTCTAGTCCATGTTATTTTGGTCTGTTTCGGATTATTTTTTATAATTATTATTTTTTATAATTTTATTTTTTAATATTTAATGAATTGAGAATTTAAATTTATTATTATTTTTATTTTTTATATAAAAATTAATTCAATCTCGTAGCTTGACTTGTAAATATGGAAAATTTAACTGGTTTGTCCTTGTGTTTTTTAAATTAGTTTTTTTTAAAAGAATTTATTATCTAACAAACTGTACGGACAATCACCCTAATTAATAATAATAAAAAACAGAGGATGTCCAGCGAGAATGTCCCGAAGGCTCATGGAGATGACAGCTTGCATGCACGCACGATGACGCGGCCTCACTCCTCCTATGATTTGATGCCACATTGAACTCACTTAGATTCTATAAATATTATAATTACAGTAACCGTGTACTTACATAATTATGATTATGGTTACTCGTGGATGTCGGAATGTTCTTTCTCCGCACTAATTTCTTTTCTTCCACCATTAATTTCTTTTATTTTTTTTTTATTTTCGGTTAGTGTTTCAAAATAAATAAAATAATTTTAAAAAAATATAAAAATAAAAACATGAAATAAATAATATTTTCATACATTTTTTTTTCTACTCTTACTGTCCTTATCACATCCATTCAAGACATTAATCAGGGAAAATCATGGTGTGATGATTTTTTTTTATTTATGTGTGGTGTTCGGACCAACTTACGCGCATCACAATTAATTCACACGGTTTATTAAACATCCTGCAAATCCAATAAACAAGTAAAGTACCGTGAGATGACAAACATGTATTATAAGATTTAAATTTAGATATAAAAAAAGAAAACAGGTCTATTTTATTGTTGGACTAGAACCTCGCTCCTCGCTGGTGTGATGATCTTGACAAGGTCAGTTCTTGATAAAGGTTAGTTTTATAGCGTTGGAAGCCCAGGAAAATGTGATGCACGTTTGGTTTTGCTTTGTGTACCAAAGGATTCCATTAATAAATGGTCCCTTGTAGTATTACATGGAACCTGAGGATAGATTTCCGACAGGGCAGTTGCCGGCTCCCACCATTGATTGCTTTGAAGGAAACCTTCATATATTATTATCCCTTTCCCCGTTTTTCATAAGATTTACTTTACATCATGAATAATTAATTTACAAGTTCCTGTCACTTTATATCCTCGTCCTGTCGCATAAAAAAATTAATAAAAAATATCATATTATTTATAGGATTATATTTCTTACTAATTATTTTTCATGTTAAATATTACATCTTTGCTATGAAATTAAAAAAAAAAAAAAACCCACACACCACCTTCTCGTTTTAAAGGAAGTTTAATTTGGATTTTAACTCATTTTTTAGATTGCTTACTTTAGCCTTTCTTTAAATATTGATTGGTCGTTTAAATTGTTTCTATAGTCTCATGACAGATTATTTTTATTTATCTTTAAATATTTACCATTAAAAATTAAAATAGATAATAAGTAGTATTTGCATGACTTATTTATAAGAATCATATGCATGCTTAGTGAGGAGAATTAGCCTCGAATATAAACAAACAAACTACAATCTAATTAAAAATAAAGAATCAGCCTCAAGAATCCACCATTTCTTATACTTTTCAATCTATTTTATTAAACATAAATATTATTTTTCTATATTTTTTATTATACCAAAATAAGAACTACAATATAATTAAAATAATGGGAATACATAAAATTAGTTCTAGAAAACCTCTCATGGAGTTAATAATCTGTCAAACAAACAAAAACGGCTTGGAGTAAATACAAACCAAAACAAGAAAAAAATAAAATAAAATCCAATCCTTCTTTCAAATTCGTATTTTTTTAATTTATTATTATTATTACCATCATCTTCTTTATTGTTTCTTCACTTCCATCTCGTCGCGTCTCACCAGGCAGACAAACAGACAACCTGTAAAATCAATCGGCAAACCCCACACAAAACAAAATCAGTAAAAAAAAAAAAAAACGACAACGTAGAAAAAACACAAAAAACCCCCAAAATATTAACTTTTCTTTTCTGGGTTTTTATTTTTTCAAGAGAGTTTGAAGAAACGACAGATCAAACAAGCCTTTTTTTCTTTCCTTTTTCATTATCGTCATCTTTATGCAATAACCTACGATTCAATTTCTATCTCAAAAAGAAGGCAAAATAATAATAATAATAAAAAAAAATTCCCCCCTCTCTCCCCCTCTGTTTTTTTTTTTTTGAAAAAATAAAAATAATGATATGATCCTGTCAAGCGAGAAGAAAATCTCTCCTTTCAAGAAACATAGTTGTGGGTTTTGTTAGAAATTCAGTTTTAAATAATGGCTGATCTTCAAGTTTGTGGCTTTCCAACTGAAAACGGCCATCTTCACCACCACCACCACCACCACCACCATAACGATCATGATCAGCACCATCGCCTTCTGGGTTCGGGTCAAGACCCGGTTTCTCCTTCTTCGAATCCGGATCCCGGGTCAATTGTTGAAGAAAATTGGGAGAGAGCAGAGGAAGTTGCAGCAGAGATTGTTTATAGAATACACCCAACTGTAGAATCCAGTTTCAAGAGGAAACAAGTTATTGATTATGTTCAAAGACTCATCAGATACTCTCTTGGGTTCGAGGTATTTTTTCTCAAACAACCCCTTTCTCTTGCTTATTCTTTCTTTTTCTTTTTTCATTTTTTTAGTGGTTTTGTGATGTGGGTCTTTTTTTAATTATTTTTTTTGGCGTTAATGTGGTTTATTTTGCAGATTAGGGGTGTTAATGTAGTTATTTTACCTTGAAAAATACCTTGTTTTTTTTTTAATTTCTTTTTTGGGTGCCTGGAGGAACAGGGTTATTATTTCTTTTAATGTGTTCGCATTGAGAAAATTAAGCTGTAATAGTGAAAATTTAGGGTATTGAAGTGTATGGAGTAGTGATGCTATAAAATGTTTTGAGGTTTGGGGTTTGTAGTTAGTGATGGGGCTGTTGGGGATTTAATGTTTCCAAGGATTGGATAATGGAGGTTAGGGTGAGAAATATTTTTGTGTTTTAAGTGGTTTATGAGTACGAGCTCCTTGCAAAGTAAAGTTCCAGAGGTATGCGTCTGTTTTGCTCCCAGTTATCTGGGGTTTTGCTGGCGAATAGCTGTAATGTACGGTACAAGTACGAGTGTTCATTTATGTGGCAGGGTGATCCTGGTATCAATAGAACCTGGATAGTAGTTAGTAGTTGGAAATGGTCTGTTCAGGTTTTGATTTTGATATCATTTCTGAAGCTTAATTTGGAGGGGTTTTTGTTGAGATAAATCACACTCATTATGTCAACTTTGGCATCTTCCTGTTCAATCATGATCACATTCTGCAACTGTTTTCCAAAATATACTCTGTTTTAGAACAAAATTACAGAGAAAAAACACAAAACATATGATTACTCTTTGAATGTGAAAATTGAGTTATATGAGTCACAATCAGGATCTTGATGTGCACAGGATAATGATGTTACGAAAAGTGTGTGTTTGGATATTCTAGTTGGTGATGTGGTGTTCTAATAATTTGAAGATGGAGGTTAGACTGAGCATTCATAGTGGAGAGATGGAGACCAATTTTGTGCTTATGTATGATTTGTGATTAGAAATATGAAGCAAGATTAGGTGGTTTATGAGTGGGAGCCCTTTATAAGGTAATTTATTTTAATCTGATCAACTCCAAACCATGATTAATTAGGTGGTTTATGAGTGCGAGCCTTTATAAGGTAATTTATTTTAATCTGATCAACTCAAAACCATGATTAATATAATTCTTAGGGCAGGAATGGACACATTTAGAGTTTTATATGGTTGATCAATTATTATGAATTGTATTCCAAAAATAGGTGGATAATTAGTATGAGCTCATTGCAGAGTAAATTTCTCAGCAACGTGATCAATGTTTAAGTGGATTCTTCTCATGATGATTAGGTTGAAGAAATAGATTTTCATTTTTGTGTGAGGTTAGCTGGAGTTTTACTGGTTGATTGGTTGTCATGTCCACCATGAGTACAGGTGTTAACTGATGTGGTAGATAGGTCCCGGGTCACTTAAAACTTGATGTTTTAGCAGTTGTGATGGCATTGTGATAGTTCCGGTTTTGGTCCTGATTCCTAAAGCGTAAAGTTAAAGGGATTAGTGGAGGTTTTAATAATTGATGGAAATGTTATCACATTTCTAACTTGTCTCAGTTAAGCATCACCCATTAAGCTAAGATTGGCATCTGGCTGTTCGACTGTAATCACATTCTGCAACTAGTTTTCATAAACTCCTGTTCTGGTGCCATTAATGAATAAATAGGATTTACAGTTAATTTTCAATGAAGTGGATATAAATTGAAGTCATGGCCTTTTCTGATTCGTTCTTTCTTATAGGTGTTCCCATATGGGTCAGTTCCTTTAAAGACATATCTCCCTGATGGGGATATTGACTTGACTGCCATTAGCAGTCCTGCCCTTGAGGAAGCTTTGGTCTCTGATGTTTATACTGTTCTAAGAGGAGAAGAGCTGAATGAGGATGCCCTGTATGAAGTGAAGGATGTCCATTGCATTGATGCCGAGGTTCTTCTCACTTTGATGCCTTTTTTTATTCCAGTTCTCATTAGACTAAAGGAGAAGAATTAATATTTTTTTGCAGAAAGAATATTCTATTCCCTTCCTTTGTTCCTCCACTTCTGGTTGATTTTGGGTTTTTGCTGGCAGGTTAAGCTTATAAAATGTGTTGTACAGAATACAGTGGTAGATATTTCCTTCAATCAATTGGGAGGACTTTGTACCCTATGCTTTCTTGAAAAGGTATGAATCTTGACACCATGAGGATTCTGGATGAATTGATTTGTTTGTTGTTTAGTTGCGGCATTGAGTCCATGGATTTTTCTGTTGCATTTATTCTAGGAAAGACAAGTCTGAGTTAATTTATATCTTCAAGCACCATGGCTCTGTTGTAGTGCCTTGCTCTGTGATCAAATAATGGATCAAAGTTTACAAGGGCTGTGAAATATGATTTTGGTCAAGTTTCTTTTTTCATAAGTTGGCATTTGTAATATAACTTATTGTGCAGGTTGATCGGCTTGTTGGAAAAAACCACCTCTTCAAACGCAGCATCATTCTGATCAAAGCTTGGTGCTATTACGAGAGTCGTATTCTTGGTGCCCATCATGGTTTGATTTCAACATATGCTTTGGAAACGCTAATTCTGTACATCTTCCATCTATTTCACTCTTCCTTAAACGGGCCTTTGGCGGTAAGATTTATAGGACTTAACATGGCAGATTTCACTTGTGCATCCTCAATTTTAATATTGCAGTGTGAACAGTGTCTCCCTGAGTGCAAAATCCCAGCATTGTATGCATTCATGAGTCATTGAATATGCTTGCATTTTCTGTAGGTTCTCTACAAATTTTTGGATTACTTCAGCAAGTTTGACTGGGAGAATTATTGTATTAGTTTAAATGGACCAGTCTGCAAATCTTCCCTTCCCAATATTGTTGGTGAGATACTTACTGTATTAGTTCTAATGGACCAGTTTTTGATGCTATAGATTGTTTGCTGGATTCATATTTGTCTTTTGCTTCTCTCTTTTTATGCAGCTAAGCCACCTGAAAATGTGAGCGGTGAATTATTGCTGAGTGATGAATTTCTCAAAGATTGTGTGGATAGGTTCTATGTCCCGTCAAGAAAGCCTGAGATGAATTCACGGCCTTTTCCCCAAAAGCATCTTAATATAGTTGATCCTTTGAAGGAAAATAATAACCTTGGGCGCAGTGTCAACAGAGGTTTGGGGCTTTCTCCTTTTCTGTTTTCATTATTAGCCTGGCACAAAAAGAAAGAATTATTGTATTCACTGATATACCTGACCTTGGATATGGCTTTTTCTTTTCTTTATAATGAAAGAGTAATATTTTAAGGAAAGTTAAAACCCTGTAGTTCTAATTTAAACTGGCTTTCTGCTGATTGTGGCATTATTTAATGGCTTCAATAAGACCACAAATAGAATTAGCATCACTCCCTTTGTTAGCAACACACTGACCCCTCCATTGTTAGCACCACCTCCTCCACTGCTGTAGTTGAACCCTTCTTCCCTGTTGACTACTGTATGCTGCCTAGCCACCTTAGTTTCTTTTTTGTGCTAACTGATGGTGGAATGCCTGTTCTGCACTGTGGTGTAAAATCAAAGTTGTTTATGATGCGCTGAAGGATAAGGGGATTCTGCATGGTTTAATAAATGACACTTTGTTCAGGGCCTGTTTGTTTGCATTCAGAGCCCAAATAAATGGGCACATAACATGTTTTGTGTTATTCTGTGCCAATGGTTATACTGTGGGTTTTTTGCAGGTAATTTCTTTCGAATAAGGAGTGCCTTCAAATATGGGGGTCGCAAGCTTGGCCGAATTCTTTTGTTACCCAGAGAGAAAATAGCTGATGAGCTCAAAACATTCTTTGCAAATACTTTGGATAGGCATGGAAGTGACTGTTGGAGTGGTGTACAAAATTCTGAATTAGCATCTGTTGCTAGAAGTTCTGATAATTCAGTTTCACTGTCATCGCATTCTGATACATGCTCTGAAGACAATACACGTCTGAAATCCACTGATGGCTATGATAAGGATACATTATTTGCTGAAAAATCTGATCATACTTCTCAAGTCCATCACCCTGGCTTATCTGGTGAAAATGAAAGAATTAAAAATGGCATCTCCTGTAGAGAAATGCTTATAAATTCTGGAACCGAGGATGAAATGAGCTGCACTGTAGGGTCTGAACCTAAACAGAATCATTTTGTGAATAGCAATTTAGTCTGTTCATGTACTAAGCTTGAGGGAATAGCTCCATCTGCTTCAACAACCCCCAATTCTGCTGAAAGTGGCCCAGAGAACCTATCACCTACTCTTGGAGGAAAATACTTTGCTGGCATTCCTAGAAACTCCCAACCTTTGAAATCCTTGTTGGGCCTCAGAGGGGATCACAATGACCACTTAAGAAGTTTGGCATACAGTCAGTATTGCCATATGTATGCTGTATCTGCACCAATACCACCCTGTCCTTCCATGTCACCTCAGTCAGAGAAGAATAATAGTTGGGAAAGTGTTCGACAGTCTCTACAGTTGAAGCGGAATGGTCATTCTCAAATGAACACGAACCATGTTTATGGAACACAATTCTATTGTGTTAACCCAGTGGCACCAGTTAGAGCTGCTACAAATTCTGAAGAAAAGAAGGAACGACGAGGAACAGGAACATACATTCCCAACATGGTATTTCCATGTAACCGTTAGGTTTTGTGGCATTTATGCTCTTTCTTTTATAATTATCATCATATTCCTCTTTATTTATTTGGACTCCAGGTCTCATAGTTTTTCTTATGATTTTGCAGAGCTATCACGCATATATGGGGGATAGGCTGTTCTCAGGAAAAGGAAGGACTCAGGCACTAGTGAATCATGGTCAGTTGTATAAACATGCCCATGAAAATGATTTGCCTACAACTTCGCAGGAGAAGAATTTGTCTGAACATGGCCATGATCTTTCGGAGGCTGAGTACCCACATCTTGGTAATGGGAAGCCTATGCCACCAGAGGCTCACCACTCTTACCCTTCTGCATGGGGATCTTCCAACGCCTATAGCACCTCCCGTGCATCAGTGAGAACTGATTGTGGATCTCAGGGCCTTCAGCATCCAGAAGGGCTTCCATCCTCATCAGATTTGGGCACATCGTACTCTGGGGCCTCGGCTACAAGCCCTGTCGCATCAGTGGTTGAGGACCCTGACTCAATTTTGGAAACTGAGCAAGAAAGGTAAATAGTCTTACCTAGAATCTATAAATTTTCAATATTTTATTTTTGTTTTTATTTTTTGTAGAAAATGAGCAAGAAAGGATGATAATTTAGATCTTCTTTGTTTCATGGCAAATGTTTTTTTGGAAAGCATTTTCATGACTTTCTCATGTTTGGTTACATTTTGGAAAACTGGTCCACAAAATTCACTTTCCGATCCGATCAAAGAAAAACATAAGTTTTAGTTGAAGGAAAGTGTTTCGCGGTTTAAAGTAGAACACTTCATTATATATATATTATCAAAAAAATAATAAATTGCTAATATATTTATATAGGAAATAATATTTTAAGATATATTAATATACACTATAAAAATATATTAATTTGACATATTAGTGTGTATAATTCTTTAATTTAGATAATATTTCTAGAAAATACATTAGAATACAGAACATTAACATGTTAAATTATATAAATTGTGTTATAAAAATAGGATACCATAAAAAATAAATTTATTTTCAATGTTCTCCAAGGACCAAAAAATGTTTGATAAAAATAAAAATTCTACTATTTTAAAAAAGGTAAATAACTCAAAATGTATTATTTTCGAAGTATGATACAAATAAACAATGGAAAGTAATTCATTTCCATGGAAATCTTTTTCCCAAAAGGAATCAACTTTGTGGCAAACAAATGAGGCCTTAATGGCGCTTCACTCTCTCTTTATCTATATATTGTAGAAGGGTACTCTGTATTGATGCCTCAGCATTTGGATTCTAGGGCTTTGTTGCAGCAATATCATCTTAAAGACGATGTTGATTTTCCTCCTCTGACTCATAAGGATTTGTGAAACATGGATTAACGGAAGACAGTGAGCGTAACTATAGATTCTAATGAATATCCGAGATTGGGTGAAGACTTCTGGTTTGCTCTTCTTCTTGCCCTTCTGTTTGGAGGTTGCGGTCATTATTATGTACAAAATGACCTTTTTCCATCCACCGTGTTGGTTTGCGACACCGAGTGCATGTATCAACCAGCTGCTGTTTGCTCAGATTTTATGTTTCCATCTAAATGCTTGTAGGATATGGGGGTAGTCTAACAGAAAAGGTTTGTGTAGATATATTTTCAGCGAGCATAGATACACCGAATGCCAGTTGTTGCTTTTTTCTTGGTGCACAGCAGCACTAGCCCTGTACCAAATATTGAGAAGAACAACAAAGAATGGAGTGGACTCGAGTAATTAGACACCAGTGTTTTCCTTTGACTGTATCATAACTCATGAAGGTGTGCATTGTGGAGCTAAATCCTCGGGTTGTTGAAAATCTCCCAAATGTGCAGTTAAAATCCCTCGGAGCTTGGTGTCATTATGATGTTCAGAATGATCACCCTCATCGCACGGGCTGATGTCCAGCAGTATGTTTGACTCCCGAGTTTTTTTTGTGGTAATTTTCCATCAAGAGCCTGTAGAATCCACAGGTGGTCCAATGTTTAGATCAACAGAACCTGATTTGGTCCTAAAAAACCAAGTTCATGTAAAATTTTGTATTTTAGATCTTTTTTATCCTTCTGAATTCAACGGGAAAGAGTATTCTCGAACCCTGAACAACTTCTCGATCCATGGACAATTTAAAAGGTAGAAAAAGAGTTCAACCAAAATCAAGAGCTCAGGTCCGCTCACTTTCATCCAATGAAATATCAGACGGCTG
This sequence comes from Populus ilicifolia, assembly GCA_015708895.1. NCBI lineage: Eukaryota > Viridiplantae > Streptophyta > Magnoliopsida > Malpighiales > Salicaceae > Populus > Populus ilicifolia. The sequence continues at coordinate 68,179 of SRLM01000064.1, read as the reverse complement.
TGATAGACCCTACCATCACCGGAGCGCAGGAGTCCTCACAGCTCGAGATTGCACCAGCCGGGAATCGAACCCGGGTCTGTACCGTGGCAGGGTACTATTCTACCACTAGACCACTGGTGCTTGTTGATTCCTGTCCCCACTACAAAATATCAGTATAAGATCTTATCTAGAGGCCACCACACATCCTCACAAAGAATCTCCTTCCCGCCATTTTTGGAAGAATGATAACGGTTTCGCGACCGCAGAAGGTGCGTTTCTCACATTGTATGGCTACGTTCCTATCATCTAATTATTTAATTAGAATAAGTTTATGGATGTAATTAATCTTATTAAATAAATGTATTCGATGTATGCTTAATTGATATACTTTATGAACTTTAAATCAAGTAAAAATATCTATAAATAAAATATACAGTATCACAAATAACAAAACCAAACATAATTGCTTTTCATCTTAAAAGCCTAGAAAATCAACAATGATAAAAAAAAAAATGTGTAAAATACTATGCATATATCACATAAAAAATCTAACTTGCTCTTACAGACAATTGTTGCAATATAATGAAGAGTTGAAAAGTTGAGCTTATAAATTAACCAAACAACATCATCAAATATGATGAAGAGGTCATCAAAGTATATATAAATCAATATTGAAAAAAATGATGTCAAATGACATTATATTGCAAAATTCATAAAGCCAAAAAAAATCTACATAAGTGGATTTTTAATACCAAGAATATATGAACGTGATAGGAGAATTAATCACGAAAAAGATAAAAGATTTTTTAAAAAGATGTACCATGTAAATACGCTAAAACTTTATTTTTTCAAGATTGGCTTGGACACTTAAAATCAAGACATTATATTGAGATATCTCATTACTTTTAAAAAAGCAAATAAGTTGATATGGACCTTGTAGAGAAAAACTTGCAGTCTATAAAAGAGAAAAAGTATATCAGTTTCTCATGAAAGATTTTTTTGATATGAATGGAATAAGATTATTTTATAAACTACGACCAAATCATTCTCTTGCAATAAAACAACTTGAAGTTAAGAAACAAGATAAAAAAAGACTTGTATTTGTAATTTGCTTTATCAGGAATGGTTTTGAGAAAATTTATTTATGGTTCATATTAGCAAGCATGTCAAACCACAATGTTTCAAGAATTTGAACTTGAATAGTACAAAGAACTACGAGTATCATGCCAACAATGAGCTTGGATGATTGAGATTTTATTTCAAGAAAAATAGATGGTAAAATTTTTTTTTTAATTGTTGATCATCTTGGTCATCCAAAAACTAGTGAAGGTTTGAAAAATATTGATTAATTTTTCTTACCTCGTAGCATAACATCACATATTTAGCTTTGTGATGTGGGGATCATACAAGCTTTTAAGATTTATTATTATCATTGATTTTATCAAAATAGTTTGAAGGGTTATGGAATTAAGATCCTAAATTCAAAGAAGATAAATATTTTAGATGCAATGAATGTTACAACCTCAACTTGGGCAACAAGTGTTCAAGTAAGTACAATTAAAAAATATTTTTGACATTATAAAGTGAGGTATATGGATAATATGGCTTTAAAAAATATAGATTTATAGTTAGATGATAAAGTATTTAACAACTACATGTTCTAATCATAAAGTTGAAGCATCTTAATATAATGAATGCTGAATACTCTTTGAACTACCTAGGAGAAAACAAGGTAACTTCATAGTTGTTGAGTGACAAGTAAATTATTGAGAACATCATAGAAAATGACAAATAAAATGAAGTTGAAGATAATAGTTCTGTATTCAATCCTGTTTCGCCTAAAAATGCACTCAGAAGAACAATCACATTGCATAATTTTCTCTTACAATACAAAAACGCTACATCAAAGCTTACTGATGCACTAAAAAATAAAATAAAAAATGAGATTTAAAGCAAGGTTGTCAAAAATATTTTTTTGACATGACACAAAACATACAATATAAACTTAAATCGTAAAATTATAAAATCATAAGTAAAATATTTTAACTAAATTGCAAGATCCAATCAAGTATAAATAATAATATAACACAATTAAAATAAAAGTGAAAGAAATAATACAAATATCCAAGCACCTTAAAATACATAATTTAAATAAAAATTCATACATGTCCATAACAGTTTATTAACTAAAAATTAACAAACTTAAAATAAATAATTTGTTAGTGTGTTATCTAAACTAAACAAGTCTCATTGTCTTTATCTTCCTCATTAGTCCTAAAACATTAATCAAAATCATTATCATCTAAAGAATAATTATTGCTATTATTAGTACCAGCATCAATGTTATGAATATTATTGCTATTATTAGTACCAACACCAACATTAATATTGTCAACAATATTTAACTACAAGTTCCTTGAATTATCTGGATTGATATCATTCTGAATTTTTAAATCATTTTCAATTCTATGACACTTCATTTCAGCATCATTAAGATTTTTTTTATCATCACTTTTATTTTTCTTTACCATTTTTTCTTCATGGTGCACTATCAAAGATACCAAGCAAATCAAAGTTTGATGAACCATCATATTTCTCTCTTTCAGTTATTCAATCATCATCAGATGAGAGATGATAAAAAACTTCACCACAATTATTAGCTTGCTTTTGACTTAGTTATCATTTAATTTCATGTTGCATATTACAAATACCAAGTCATTCATTTTTTTTTTGTACAAATGATATCTTTATTTTTTATGAACCTATATCATCAATTCAAATTGATAACATATAAGATTCTTATCAAATATAAAAATATTAAAAGAAAAAAAAATGTACCATTTGAAATGCACTCTAGTTTCAGTCGCATCTAGATAAACTACAAGTCAAGCTTGAACTCGAATTGCAAATTTTCCGTCAGATATTATTAAACAACCTATTTTTTTCCATTCTAATTTGTACTCCTCAAACAAGTTCATCGTGTGATCTACTTTTTGCTTCAAATGTTTCTCTCTAATATTATGGTAAGATGAAGGCTTAAAACTTGACCCATGTTTTGCAACCAATTCAAATGCCTTAACAAATTTAAAGTTTTTTACACAATTAAATGGAATAGCACCAGTGTAGAAAAATCTTGCAATTTATTAACATGCTTCTTCTCTAAGATCTTTTTTTAATGATTGATGGTGGTTTGTGTATTTCCACTCCCACTTGCTACTCTCTTTTCTTTGTCCATTAAGGTAATTTTATTCCCTTTATCATTATCTTCTTCTTCAATATATATTAGAAAGCTTTTCTTTTCTTCTTAATTGCTTCTTGATTTTTCACCAAAACATTCAAAATCATCTTCTGGTACTTATTGATATAACTTAACATCTTTTTTAGTGCAAACCAAATCATGCTTGAAACAATAAATGCCTCCACTGATAATTTTCTGATAATACTTATACTAAACTCTTCTTGAATTCTTATCAATGTCTATACTATATTACTATCCCACGTCAAGTTTATTGTCACTAATAGTTTTTTTAGATGTCATGTATCCTGTGGTTCAAGAATCAATAATTACAAATATTTATACATGTTGAATGCCAATTCTAAAAACAGAACAAAATATAATAAATGAAGAGCATCCATATTGTATATATGGAATGTTGATAAAAATTCTATAAATTCTACAAATTATCTATTGACAACACCAATTCTAAACAATACCAAGACCATACTTTGCTGGAAACAGAAGGAATATTTAAGAAAGTCTGAATGAAAAACCATGCAAAACATGTTCATACAATGCAAGAAATAAAATAAAACATTAACTAGGATAATTAAGACTTTAACCAAAAAACAAAGATACACCCAACATATAAACTCTGAAAAAAAAAACATATAAAACATATAAGAAAGGAAATAATCTCACAGCCCAATATGTCCATAGATAAAAAAAAAAATACACCATGCAAGGTATTTTTAATTTATCAGAAATATCTAAATTAAATTCAGAAAAAAGCTGGCATGAACAGACTTAGAAATAAGAAAAACAAACCAATAAAATTAAAAAGAACAACAAAACTAAACTACTAACAACTCAACCAAGTTAGAAGAGAGATTAACCAACTATTAATATAATAACCTGGTCAAAATTGAACTAACAATCTAATTGTATCATTCTTTAAGAAGCTTCTTTGCTTCATTCACTCACTGAATTGATATAAATGTAAATTTAGAGTAGAGCATATTTGATTAATTTTAATAATTTTTAAATTTTAATCCTGATTTTACATGTTTTATATTTTTTGATTCATAAAATTATAGGATTTTACAAGTCAAAACTTATTTTTAACTAAAGAGATAATAATTTTAAGAAAAACTAAGTAATATTGTAGTCATATTTTACAAAAATTTCTTAATTAAATCATGCATGTGTGTATAATTTTAATGTATAAAGATATATTATTAACTCATAAAGGTTTTAATGTACTAGATTATTTTGAAGCAAGCACAAGAGAATATAGAGGTTTGACATTAATACATAATTTTAATCAATTGTTGTTAATCAAAACCTTCATAAACTACTTTATTCTCCACCCATTATGAATGAACCAAACTTGGTGGTGGTGGCGGCTCTAGCGAGGGGACAAGCTGTCACTGTGATGTGGCCCTCACTGCCATGGAAATGAATGAAACAGTGAAAAGTCGTCGATGGTGGCCACAGTAAACATGTCCTGTGCTTTTCTTCTAGTCGCCAGCTAATGGCTGCCTGGCTATATGCATTTAATCAGTCATTTCATTCGTTTTCAACGCTTGGATCTTGCAACGTTTTTCTTGCCTACTCTCCATTGTTCACAAGCACTTTGCATGTGCGAGGGCTCGTCGCTACATTTATTTAGCTAGTCTTCTTTTGCTATATATTTATATCATGAGTTTCAAGCCAGCAATCACTATATTATGATAATCTCAAAGCGAAGAATATTTGTTAAAATAATTATTATTATAATACTAAACATGCTATTAGTGTATTTGTCTACCCGGTCTAAACCTTGGCTGGCTGCAAAAAAAAAAAAAAAGAAGCCCGATTGCAAGGAATTGAAGAAATAATAATACAAATTCTGCTCGAATATGTTGCTGGAGCACATATATTATGCTGCATCCTATGCGGACTGAGCAAAACAGAACCTATTTTGTGCTATATAGTATTTGAAAAGAGGAATTTGATGTATTTAGTAAAATCTTAATAGCTAGGGGATAATCTAATGATCGTGGGGGTAACATGGTGGGGATTTGTTGAAGATTATCCAATAATGCAAGAGTATAATGGCTTAAATAAGTACCAATTAGAATTTCAGGCTAAGCTTGCTTTTCTCCCCTCTCCTTCTTCTTCTTCTTCTTCTTTTCCCCCACAACTTGAATACAGTGTTTTTAATGATAAAAAATTCCTGAAATTAGTTTAATGAATGCATAAAATAATAAAAATATATCAGAAAGAGGGTTACAAATAGCTTGATTTAGAGTGTTTATCTATGCATTCAACTACTCTGTAAAATAATATATATATATATATATATAGGAATTGTAAATACAAATGGTGGAAACTGCATGTGGAAAATGAGGTGTTCCTGAGTCATCCTCTCGGGTCACCGAAGTAAAAGAAGCAAGAAAAGAAGGTAAATGGTGAGGAAAAGTGCCGGTGGCGGCAGGCGGAGATACGCGGTCAGTCAGACTGTTTAAGGGGAGTGTTAGATGGCTGTGATAACGTTTGTTTTTAAAGTGTATTTTATTTAAAAATAATATATTTTTTGTAATTTTTAAAATCCATCTTCATGACCAGCAAAACAATAGAAAAACACCAGCACTATAATTGAAATAAAAAAAATTAAAATATAATTAAGAGAAAAGGACAATAATGTTGGCGACAGCAAGAAGTGTATATTTTTTTGATGATTAAAGCATCAGAAATTAATTAAATGGAAGAGGAAGGCAGGTCCACCATGTCTAAAGCTACTGTTAAGAAACGGGAGGTGGAGAGGGGACTCTCTTCTGCCTTGCAATTGAAGAGCCCATCAAGAGTGAAAATGAGAGGCCATAATCACAGCCTTCTGTGAATCCATCACTACCTGCTGCTACAGTGAAAATGAGCCGGCGTGCAATGTCATTTCAAGACAGCTTTTGGAAACATAATTCAACCTGTATTTTTTAAAAAATTAATTCATTTATATTTTAAATTTTTTTGAAGTGTTGATTTTGAAAATAAATTTTTAAAAATAAAAAAAATATTATTTTAATACATCTCAATATAAAAATATTTTTAAAAATAATTATAATTACATTTCTAAGCAACCGATGTAATGCGCTGTTCTGTAGCTAATTTATTTCTGGCGCGCCCTCTCATTACTTGTTTTGCTCGGTAATTAGCCATTTATATATATATATATATTTTAAATATTGGGTATATAAAAAGTTCAAGATATAGATTGAAAAATCTATGCAAATAAATATCAAAATATTTCATAATATAAAATAAAACATGCATTTAATTGTATCTTTATTATTAAAAAAATTATGCAAATTAAGGAAATCCTTAATTAACAATCCTCTTATATATATATATTGTTATATATATATATATAAGAGGAAACTCACTTATGACTTGTATGGAAGCAAAACCAA
>SRLM01000064.1:0-61509 GCA_015708895.1 Populus ilicifolia | reverse complement strand
CCCACATTCTCTGCTCAACATCTCACTAGATATGATGCATTAAGTCCAGTATTCCGTTAAAGTATGTTGATTTAATGAAAATAATTATGGGAAAATAATTGAGTCAATTTTATCCTTTTCAACCTGTTATCTCCTGCTGTTTCTCTCATTCAAACTAAGTGAATCAATCTCGCACCCAACTTAATATTATATTTAAAATGGTTTCTGAACTTTCTATATGAACATATGAGTCATGTACGCAGTGCACAGTTACGTGATACATCCAGCACTTTTTTTTCAGACCAAGTCTCTCTCTCTCTCTTTGAAGTCTCCCTCTCTCTCTTTACACACACACGAGCTCATATGAACAATGGGGCTATTGACTGAGAATTTTCTGAATCTTTGGAAACTAAATTGGGACCAAAAAAGATGTTCGAGGACTTAATTGACAATTCTTTTTTTTCTTTTTTTTTTATTTACGTGGGGTGTCCGGGTCAGCTTACGCGCACCACGACTAATCTCCACGGCCCACTGAATACCCTACAAACCCAGTAGACATGTAAGGCACCACGGGGATGACAGACATGCACGCCAGAGCTCGAACCCAGGTACAGTGGAAGAAGACAAGCCTCTTCCACCTGGGCCAAACTCTAGAATGCACTTAATTGACAATTCTTATATAATTGGGTGGTTGTTTGAGGTTTGCCTTGATTTTCGTGACTACCTGAGATAAGCGTCGCCAAGAGATCATGGGTGCGTGTTGTGTTGTCATTTCAGTCGCCATAGCATCAAAGTCAAGCTTGCCATCCACATCAATAACAGGGAGGAGGAATCTTTCTCCTTCACAATTCTCACCTCTTAAGAAAGAATACGCTGCAAAACTCAATATCAAAACGTCATTTGTTGCCCATCTTTGTCTCCTTTCTTCTTCTTCTTGTTTTGCCCCTTCTTTTAAAAAACAAGTATATATCTATATATATTTAATTAATTAATTAGCTAATAATTTATTCTTATCATGCTCACAAGACAAAGAATTCGGGTGGCACTGGATTACAGAGAAGATAATGAAGATATATTTCTTTATCCTTTCCCCTTTCGAATAGTATATAAAATTATTTTAACACTGTTTTAAAAATAAATTTATTTTACATCTATTTATTTTTCTTATATCAGAACACAACCATATTAAAACAGAAATAGAGCTAATTAATTAAATTTAAATATATCACTTCAATAGAAAGACAATGGCATGATAGAAACTTCAAACCTAAAATGAGTTCTTGTGTTATAAACAAATCCTAAAGCATGGCCGCTATTATACTGCATGCCCTTAAGATGCTGCCAACTCGCTTCATATAAGACAATACATAGGCCCCATGCTTACATATTTCCATGTAGTTTCTTCTTTACTCATCTACTACCTCCTTATTTATTTAGCACCTCTTGGGAAGAGGTTGCAATCACAGCCATCTCTTATAAAACATTTTTGCATTGTGGCTAGCTTTCTTCAGATTCTGTTCCCGAACTATATATTCTCTCATAAATTCATAATAATCTTTCAAAAATTTTGGGGTTTCTTTACCATCCACAAATGTCTCCAACAAAACATGGCCACAGGTTCTTCAAATTCAGAATTAATTCCATCACTTTCTTATGTAAGAATTAATTATCCCGTATAATTCTTAATTTTGAGTGATAGATGAATCTATCCAATTACGTAAGTATTTTTTGCTTGCACTGCCCACAATCCTGGTCCGCAAACAGTAGTATTAGCTTTTCCAACATCAAGAAAACTAGACAGCAACATTTCCCTTCACAATATGCCATAATATTCTCTAGTCAATTCTAAGGCCAAGCCACTATTTTTTTTTTGTTTTTTTTGTTTTCACTCCAAATGGTTGCCAAGAAGTACGACTTATTTTCAAATGGGGTTATAGAGATGGATTGGATCATGCTAAGGATATACTGCTTAAGACTCTTCTGGCTTCTCTTTCGTGTTTTCTCTTGTGAAAACCATGAAGGAAAGCCTCGGATTTAGGGCACATCGATTTTTTGCTTAAAATTAGTTAGCTAGCTATATCTTCCCACGTACGTCAAAAAATCCTTAGTCTCATCCTTTTCTTCTTTTTATTTCCATAAAGTTTCCAAAAGTTTTGGCTACAGCATAAGGATGTATAGAAAGCAAGGTCAAGACGTGCATACTTTCGATGAAACCAAAGGTGATCATGGCTATGCTGAAACTGATCCTACAGGCCGGTATGGTCGGGTAAGTTTTAGCCTTTACATCGTCACACATGCTCTACATATGTTTTTGTTGTCTTCTTTTTGGTTCTTATCTTATTGCACTTACTTTTACAAGTTGCCTTGATTCCCATAGCATTGAACAGAAGTTAAAGTCCTCCTGGTTGTACCTTCACCAAGTCTTGCCATGATTCACAATTCAGGATTACTTTGATGTTTAGCATATGTAATTGGCTTAACGGATCTGGATTAGCATGTACAAGATAAGATTGTTCCTTGAATGGGACAAAAAAAACATCAAGTGAAGTTAACGACTTCCAGTTTTATGTGCCAAGTGTGTCTACATGGTTTGAAGAGGTTCAACATGATTGCACATAGTAATGAATTCTTTTTAGTTGTCGCACGTACATGTTTACAATGTTAATACATGAACCTCGATATTTTAATTGGGTAGACCTTCTTTTGTTTTAGTTAGAAAAAGTCACTGCCCTAATTAATCTTTGCTCATGTTAAATTTTGGTTTTCGTCATCCCCAGAAATTGATGATTTCTTAATAAACTAGTTGGTGAAAAATATTGAATTGCTATTTTTTTTTTTCGTTGCAAAGACTGTGAGCTATGATTTTATGAGTTGGCGGTTATTAGAGAGTAGAGACAATTATTATGAATGATGATAATTTGCACGTGTTTAATCCAAGATTTCGACTTAGTTTCTCCCTGGGAATGATTGATTGATTGATTGATGGGATTACTGGAAAACGTATTAGGATCGCTTATGACAAGAACTGGTTGTGTTTTACATGAATAGTTTGAAGAAGTTCTTGGCAAAGGAGCAATGAAAACAGTGTACAAGGCCATAGATGAATTCCTAGGAATAGAGGTGGCATGGAACCGGGTCAAACTCAATCAGGTACTTTGCTCACCAGATGATTTGCAGAGGCTTTACTCAGAAGTTCATCTGCTCAGCACCCTCAATCATGACTCCATCATCAAATTTTACACCTCTTGGATTGATGTTCGTCGAAAGACTTTTAACTTCATCACTGAAATGTTCACTTCAGGAACTCTTAGAGAGTAATTTCCTTCGCAATTCAAAATAGATTCTTTCTTTAACCTGATGTGTCTTATGCTATAATGTAATAACTATCTGCTATTTGGCAGATACCGCAAAAAATATAACCGTGTGAACATCCGAGCTATCAAGAAATGGGCTCGACAAATCTTGGAGGGCATCGTGTATCTACATGGCCATGATCCTCCAGTCATTCATCGAGACCTAAAATGTGACAATATCTTTGTCAATGGCCATCTCGGACAGGTCAAGATTGGTGATCTAGGTCTTGCGGCAATTCTCCGGGGTTCCCAATCAGCACACAGTGTCATAGGTGCTCATTTTTCCTACCTTAGTGCCTGGATTAATGTCTGTTCTGTTTCTGCTGACTATTATTATCATTACTATCTGGTGATCGCTAGGAACTCCGGAATTCATGGCGCCAGAACTATATGAGGAGAATTATAATGAACTAGTTGATGTCTACTCGTTCGGCATGTGTGTGTTAGAGATGCTTACAAGCGAATACCCTTATAGTGAATGCACTAATCCAGCACAAATTTACAAGAAAGTCACATCGGTAAAATTTGGTTTCATATTAAGATTCATAATTTCTGATGAGCTAGAGTATGACCTGCATATTATTTTTGTTATGCAGGGGAAGTTACCAGCAGTGTTCCACCGGATTCAAGACTTGGAAGCTCAGCGGTTTATTGCAAAATGCTTAGTAACTGCCTCAAATAGATTGTCAGCGAAAGAGCTGCTGCTTGATCCGTTTCTTGCATCTGATGAAGCTGAACTGTCACATGTTCCAAGGTTCAGAAAACAGAAGCCATTTCTGAATGACAGGGAAATGGAGAAACTGCAGCTGAATGATCATCCCCCAAGGACAGACATGACGATCACAGGGAAGTTGAACCCTGAAGACGATACCATCTTTCTAAAAGTGCAAATTGCTAATGAAGATGGTAAGGGTCCAATTATCTCTTTTCAGGCAAACGTTTTACACATTTATTCTTCATGAATTTTCTGTTTGTTTCTAAAAAGAAGGAAAAATATACATAGATTTTGCCATTCCAATGTCAGTGTGGCTTTGATAGGCTCGGTAAACTGGTCAGTATTTGTGGATCAGCATTTATCTCATGTGCTTTCCCTTCATTGTTTTATTGCAGGAACTCTTAGGAACATATTCTTTCCTTTCGACATTTTACATGATACACCAATCGATGTTGCAATGGAGATGGTCAAGGAGCTTGAGATAGATGATTGGGAACCATTTGAAATTGCTGATATGATTGACGGGGAGATTTCAGCTCTGGTGCCGAATTGGAAGAAATGGGACTTACCTCATATTGAATCCCACCATACATTTGACTACCAAGAAGATGATGGGCATAATCATCCTTTCCACTCCTCCTCCTCATGTTCATCATCCCCTGCATCCCTATCAGGATTAATGCCGCATTTGCTCCAAGGTACGTCTCCCAAGACGCATTACAGCTGACAGTTTGTGGTTTTGGTCTCGTAACCAGTATAGTAGGTTCCCATTTAAGCTACGCATCAGCTGCCTAACCAAAGAACCGGTTAGTGATTGCTTGGCTTAGGCTTGTCTAATCAAAATTAAGTAGGAATATCTCCCTTTTATACAGAGTACTTTCTTTTTAGAATATTGGAAATGCATATCTTGCTTTGAGCAGCTAGAGTCAAATGTCATTTCTATCTTCTCTAAAAAAGCTACAGATAGGCAAATAGAATAACTAGTTAATGCGGAATATGCATGCTGGGACTTTGGGTTAATAATTCAAAATCACAATATCAATTGGAAACAATTGCTGTTGCAGATGATTTGTTTGATGATACCAGCTCTCAAAGCTCTTCACACTCGGGATCGTATTCTTGCTTGAACTACGTATCTGGCGACGAGCACAAGTTTGATTTAAGCTCAACATGGAGAGATAAACATCTGATCACAAAGACTCAAAATTCAACAAGATTCTGTCCTCAGGAAAATTCAAATTCTAATATTGGGCAGGTACTTGCTACAAACGCCTACAATCACTGCAAGGGTTTGCTAGAATCACAAACTAGAGCCTCGAGCTCTAAAAGCAAAAGGATGATGGACAGTCGTAGATTAACAAGGAACCGGTCACTGGTAGATATTCGTAGCCAGCTACTACACCGATCATTAGTGGAAGAAGTGCACAAGAGACGATTGTCCAAGACAGTAGGAGATGTAGAAGATGTTGGTTTTCAGAAACCTACTGAGGTTTGCAAAAAGACATCACAACGGACTTCGAGCAGAAGAACTTGAAAATTAGCCTTTGTGTATATCACAGATGAATAAGAGAGTTGATGGTCTTGTTCCTGCAGAATGGAGCTACCAAGAAAATGCTTCAAGTACCAGCTAGATTACCCCTTACGCCGTAACTGTACAAACAACTAAATGAGGAAGCTTTGTCGGGCATCAATGTCAGTTAGTAGGGAAAATTCACAGGTGAAAGGTAGAGTGCTAGATACATAGTCAGTGCAAATATGTACTGACATGTTTTGTGCTGTGTGAAACTAGCTGTATTTGCAATATAATTATTACTGCTTTCTTTTACTTGCAGCCATGGGCAAACATTATGCATTTATATTCGAAGTTCTTCTTTTCACGAAGTCTTAATTGCTTCCAGTTTTTCACATGTAAAACCCCATATGAAAATGTTTCAGGAAGCCTGCATGTAAAACCTTCATTTTAGGGCTAAACCTGAAAAGGGGATATCCTGATACTGAGATTTTAGACGGACTAAAAGAAACAACAGTTTCAACCATATGGTCATGTCATCAATAGTTACATGGATTGCTTGCCGGGATTTAATATTTTGTCAATATGGTGAAACAAGTGGAAGCAATGCATCGCCGAAACCATATAATGCAGGACAGCACGCTGTGCTCTTTATGTCCATAATTGCAAGGCATTAACTGTGTAGATTTCACATTTGTGTACCATCTGCAGTGCTCGGTTGTTTGCCTTGAATTTTTACTGGGTGGATCCTGCCTGAATTATGATGCTCCCAATTTTTCTCAAAAGAGGTCGCATCGATAACTTCATTGGTAGAAAAGCATTTCTCTTGAGGTTTCTTGACTTTGATACAAGTTGATGACAGCAAATACTTCTATATTGTTTTCTAACTTTAATCCAGCAGGATCTGATTGATGGGTTGGAAAATTCGAGTCCCTATATGTATTATGTATGAAAGTAACATGTCCTGAGGAGGTGGTTTTTGCATGAGAAGAGACTCATCATGTGTGCAATCATGGGTAAGGCTCCCTAAGGGCTGCTGGACAGTTAGTTTCCCCTCTCCCTAGTCTTCATGTGGTCCTCCTTGCTTCCTTCACAGACACACCTGGAATGTGAAATCTGGTGGTCCCTGTAGGTGATTCACAAGAATTCAGACCTTCCTTGGATCACAGATCTTCAGCTATCCTAGGCCTTTCTCGTGGTTTAGTTTTTGGAAGAACTAAGCTTGCTAGCTACCGTAATGAATGTAGTTTCACTGTTGATGCATGAGATTTTCCGCATAGTTTTTCATTTAACTGTTGGATATATTGAATTTTTACTGGTAGATTTTAGAGGTTTTCTTTCCTGTAAAATTAAAATTTCCATAGTGATTATAAACCGGGAAGACCTTTAAATAAAGGCTAGAAATTACAATTTAGGATTTGTTATATTTTAATAGTTGATTTAGAATTCTTTTTATTATTTAATTTAAATCTCTTGTATAATTTTTTTTTAAAATTTGTTTAGGATTTTGCATATGTAAGATGAAGTTTTGATTAAAGAAAATATTGTAATAAAAATTCAAATTAGAATTTTTATGTGGTGATCTGTTCTACATAATTCTATCATTTTATGTTTGTTATTTTTCTTATGTTGTTTTCATCTACATTAATACGTATCAGAATTCAATAATTTTTAATTATTAGTTGTTATATGTTATTGAATAATCATGGCTATAAGAGGTGGTTGCAAAACAAGACATGCTTATGAAAAGCGAATGAGAAAGTTTTTTATGAAAAAAAGATGTTCAAAAATAGATGATATAAAATATATAGAGATATATTGTGAAATTAACCTGTTAATTAGAGAAGATGAGGAGCGTAAGGGATCATAAATCTGGGTCAAGTCTTAAAAACTCATTTAACGGATGAGAATAGAAGAGACAATCTCTTAATTGGGATGAGTGTTGTTGATATTTAGAGTTTTAGATAAAAATATCTTAAATAAATTAAATGATGTAGAAATGATCTTTTAGTATAAAAAGTCCGAGAACAAATAAGGATGAAGCTAATGACCATCAAATTAAAAGGGCAAGTTTGTGCTTCATGAGAGTAATTGAAAAGGTCTTAAAAAAAATAAGACAAATAGAAAATTAGTAATTGGAAGAAGATGATGAAATATCATATTTTCTTTTCTGTGTGATATACTTAAACTTTATATCTATAAGACCCAAACTTTATAGTTGAGTTTGAATTTTGACAAAGTAATGAGTATTATGAATTATTGTTTTTGTTTTAATTAGTGATGAGAAGTTTTGAACTATCATTTGATTTTATTAGTTTTAAGTAATATAAGATTTTGAAATATTATAAAATACCGTGTATTAAAAATATCTTGTTATTTTGATATATTCATTTTAAAGCTTAGTATATGTAATGTATTCTTATAACACCGTTTCTGCATTGCTAGTCATAAGATTCAAGTCATGACAATAACAATGATTCTATATATTAAGACAAGGTGAAAGAACTATTGATGAATACATTAATGGATGGCTATCAATGATTTATAAAAAATAAAAGAGCATTTGGTTTCTAGGTATTTAAGTGAATTTCAATTGTCTAACCATGACTTGTATTGTTTACAATCTTAATTGATAATGTTCAAAGCCTATCAAAAAACTTTGGCTATAAAAAAACACAATTTTTAAATAATAGAGATGACTTTTGGTATAGATAGAAAATAAAGGTGTGCACCAAAAAATAAAAATCAATCATTCAACCTAGATTAGTAGCTAAACAAATCATAAGTTAGGGTTTTAAATCTGGTTTTAAGTTTTGTTTTTTTAATTATGGTGAGCCATGGTTAGAGAATTTATTAGTAGAAACTTGATGAGAAAACTAGTAATCATGTTTATAATAAGTTAGACAACAGTGAGAAGGTTTTGCAAGGTGATGATAATGTTACCTTATTTATCCAAAATAGCTTGTTTGTTTCTACATGTGATGTGATTCATGAGAAGATTGGTCATGCATTAGTGTTTTCTATTTAACTTGTATAATTAAGGACAATATATATAATCTAGTCATTATCGATAATGGTTGGTTGTGAACATACAGTGTTAATTAATGCAGCAAAAACATTACAATTCTAGATAAAAAAAAAATACCTTAAACTCTATAAACTGAATTAGTTTAATTGAGATAACAAGGTAATTATGAAAAAATACTTTTTTATTTTGTCTTTTACCAGTAAGAAATATTTTGATAGTTTTTTATGTGATACTGTATCTTTGAATATATGTAATTTATTATTAAGAAGAACATAATAATATAATAAGAGTGTTGTATATGATAGATGATAAAGGTAAAAAAAATAATGTTGGTGTTTAGGAGAGAATGGGTAGTTGTTGAAAATAAATGTAAAAATATATTGTTTTTATTTAGTTATGAAGAAAAGGAAAAAAAAAAGAAATAAAATAGATTGTGAAGAATCATAACAATGAAAAGAGAAAGGTTAAGGGTTAATGTCAGCCACTAATGGTTAATAATAATTTTGTTAAAAAAAATTAGGAGTATTTTAAGAATTGATTTTTAATCTACTTTATCTAAATTTTGTAAAAAAAAAAAGGAGTATTTTAAGAATTGATTTTTAATCTACTTTATCTAAATTAGCTAATTATATTGACAAATTTCTTATTTGATGATTGAATAAAACTAAAAATTTTTTAAAAAATTCTAAAAATCTTGTTTTTTATTAAAATTTCATAACCATTTGAAATCTGAAAAACCTTTAAATATAATCTAAAAGCTTTTATTATTATTATTATTATTATTATATATCCTATTTTTATGACAAGTTTCCTTGGGTATAAGTGATCTATAAAAACTTTAATATGGAGTTTCGATGAAAGAAAATATAGGGTAATAAAAATTTGAATTAAAGTTGATGTACAATGACTCTTTTGGACACAATTCTATTTTATTATTTCTGTGCTTGCTGTCGTTTTTTATGTTATTTCTCAAAAAACATGCTATGGAAATTACTAATTTACTTCGCACTATTCAATCTTACGGTTTACACTTCAACTATTACCCTGACCTAAATTTACCAGCTCATTTCCCGATCACAACAGCATGCTATTCCTCCCGTGACCCCTCGGTTCTCGTTTCTCTTCTGATGGGACTAGCCATTCCAAACATGTGAAAAAATGAGTAGAAAGAGATGGTAAATTGGGTAAGAAAGCTAGAGAAATTTGAAGGGCAATTGCAGCTGCTAGGGCTATACTAGTTGATTGTGGCTGTAACTCTACTGAGAAGCAATGCATCCCTGTCATTTTTGGATGGTGCCTTCCCTTTTTCCAGGTTTTAGATCCATCTACAGTGAAAGATAATGCTAAAATCTGTCCTTCATGATGTTTTCAGAACTTAAAAATCTTCGGCAAATCTGCATGCCAATCGACCTGCTGGCCTACAACCCTCATGTTGCAATTCTACATTTTCAAGAACCACCACTCTCAGCAGCATAACTAAACAACAAAGGGACAGAAACTTGTCACCAAACTGGCTTTCTTATACCTACGAAAGGTAACATAAGAAATTGTAGGGGTGAAAAACTGGTGGTCCTGTTCTACCTTAAATTGCCTATGAAGCAACTTTCTGCTAAAAAGGTTGCAATAATTGTTACATTAGTGAAAATGTCGGTCCTTCCATACTATAACAAATCTGCCACCGGAGGTACAAGACTACCTGTATGTGATAGGATTGTAATAATTCCTATCTTAGGTTAAACTTTTTCCCATACGAAAAACCAGCTCATAATCCTTTCTATCTGGACCTGTGTAGGAAAGCAATGGCAAGTCTGGAATGGAGATCTGAAAGCAGGAATATGCAGTTTACAGCTGTGTCACCATTTTTCTGTTTCTCTCTCTTTGAAATACAGATTTTCAAACTGTGTTTGGCGTTGTAGTAGTTTTTGCGGTTGTGCGATTTAAGAAAAGCTACGAATTATAACTTTTTCTTAAAATTTCAAGAGAGAATTTGGATCAAAACTACGGTATATATATTCATTAACCAAATACTTTTAAATTTGTAGTTGGATCGCACCACATCACAGAAACAAGCGGAGCCTAAGAGCTGTCACAGTTGCAAATTAATTACAAAGTTAATATATGTGAATGTTAACAATCAAGTCAATGATGTTGATTATGTTTAGTTGCATGATAAAGGTTTTGCTCAAGTTAATTATGAAGGTATTCTTTACCAAATACAAATTGATCGCACTCGACTAATCTTGTTTAATGTTGTTGTCCATCCATATGGAAAGTCTCGTCTATTCAAAGTCAACATTTACCTCAACCATGTCTCAAGCTCAAAAAGCTCATGCTCATGCAGTTGGAAATCATAATATTACTGATGCTCACTTTGTCCTTCATCATGATACATAAGCTTGCATTTCAACTCATTGTTTTCTTCAGAAAATCTGGTATCAACCAGAGCAGGTTGTGACATGTCAAATTTTTCATTTTAGTTCACTCTGACAGAAACAGAACTCAGGTTTTGTTGTCAGTCATGAACTTGATGGTTTTGCTTGGGCTTAGTAACTGTGAATTGATAAGGAATCAAAGATTCTTTAGGTACATTTTCCTGGTAAAAACTCTTTAAAAATCAACAACATATTGAAGAAATTCTCCATGATTAAGCCAACAATTCTAAGCAGAGAACATAAATTTTAATTAAAGCACTAGCATTTAATTACAGGATCAGATTATTCATGCATCAGATAATCTAACAAGACTTCACAATTACAAGTGAAGGTCAGTCATGTCAAACCAGATTTGCTCAAATGCTTTGACAATGATATAATGGTATTCTTTTGAATTGAGAGAAAGGTAGCAAGCAAGAAGGTCTTCCAAATCTTTTGCACCTCGGATATTTTTCTCCACAATCATCTCCATCATTGAATCCTTGAAGTCTCTCTGTGGATCAACTGAGAATTTAACCACTGCAAAGCTCTCTGAAAGGGTCTTGTTTCTTGACAATGACACACTTTTTCGAGCACAACCCTGAATTTTCCTGCTTGCAATTCTCGGAGTATTTGCTCGGAGTTTTATCCCTTTTGCCGAATTCACCGAGGACTTTCGTGTAGGAGGATTCATCTTTTTCTCTTTATAAGTCCTAATGCTTTTCTCCTTGAAAATCTTGACAGAGAGAGACCTACGTGATTTGACCTCCTCCAATTTGGATGAACTTCTTCTGAACTTAGCAACTTCGTTGTCGTTGAATTTCTCAGGCTTGGTCAGTATAGGAGGAAGGTTTAGCTCAGGGATCCTACCAAGCCCTTCAACCTCCTTAATTTTCCTTTCATAGGATTCTTCATTCATATCAATGATAATGTCAGTGGTTGAAGAGCTAACATTACAGTTACAAGAGCTAGACCAGGAGCCTAAATGATGATCAATTGAATCAGGAACAAGAAAACCATCATCTTCATCAGATTCTGATAGGAAGTCAAGCTCATCATAAGAGCTCTCAACAGGAGAGCTAGAGCAGTCAGGTGAATCACCTGGAATAAACCGGGTCAGGTTCGAGTTAACTGCAACGCGACAGCTACAATCAGCAGAGAATGTGGACACCAGTTTTGGAGAAGGCTTGTAAATGGTTTTTCTTTTGTTTCTTCTATTGGATGATTTTCTTGGTGGCTCAGGGAAATGAGTATCTGAGGCTTTTGGATTTGCAGGTGAATAGTAATCTAATTTCTCAACTATTTCAGGTTCTGTGGTGAAGTAATGAGAGT
Source organism: Populus ilicifolia (assembly GCA_015708895.1). Taxonomy (NCBI): domain Eukaryota; kingdom Viridiplantae; phylum Streptophyta; class Magnoliopsida; order Malpighiales; family Salicaceae; genus Populus; species Populus ilicifolia. The sequence continues at coordinate 49,181 of SRLM01000064.1, read as the reverse complement.
ATCTTTGATGAGAAATGTTGGGTTTTTGTGATGTTACAGTTCCTGGAGGTGGTTTTTTCTTGGAAGCTCGAGAGGTGTAACGCTTTCTGCTTTTGCTCATGTCCTTGAGCTTGTAAAACCAGGCATTTGGTATCATATCTGATAATCTAAACCTGTAATTACCCATTTTTCTTTCCCTCTCTGAGATTTTTCTGAGTTGGTTTACCTTTCCCTCTCTTTGATTACTGACAAGATATAAAGAGCTTACAAAGTTTGGGTTATAAAAGGTAAAGAATAGATGGGGGCTTACTAGAAAAATGTTCAGCATGAAAGCAAGGTGTGTTCCTCTTCCATCATAACCACTAACACAATTACAAATCAGATTTTTATTTTTTTTGGATTAGACAAACATAATCAGGATTTGTTATGCATAATGATCTCCAAAATTCAACTTTACTAAAAGAAACTGAGGGCCTGAAAACATTGGCTAAAGTTTAGTCTGTGAATCACTTGTACCATTTTATATACACTCCTGTGGCCAGCAGCCAATAAATCGCTGGAACTTGAAGATTTGTGAGAACACCTCATCTGGGGCCTCATCTTTTGCTCAGCCAAATCAAGGGTTAAGAGAGAGTAATGATGGTTTTAGCATTAATCAAGGCCCATATGTCTACTAGGTGCTGTGTTCTTTTCCATAATTTCATGTTTCACAAATGATGATATTCCGTGCCTTTTCAACTTGATTTCACAATGCCCCACATGCCTGGTGCTGCACATTCAGTTTCTGGTCCTAGTCCCCTACCAAACACTTTATAGGTTTTTTCACTTCTGTTTTCCCAGCTGAGGATGAAATTGCATTTCTCCAAGCTGATGGATTCCGATACAGCAACACTTGAAGGGAGGTCAATCACATGCTGGTTTTGTCTGAGGCACACCTAATTCTGGCTACTGAGTTTAGGAACTAGGCTGTGCTACTGTGGACCAAATACAGTTAGCAATAATTTAGGAATCATGTATGTTAAGGATCACAACAATTATTTCATCAACCTTCTGAAAAATTCCTCAAGAAAAAAGAAAAAAACTTCGTCAAGTATGAAATTTCTTATTCTGATATATTGAAGACATTCTCTCTTTACCGGGGACTGGAAGTTAATGGCATTCAAGCGTTCAACAGATGGTTTTTTGGCAAGAGTTGCTGATTGCGCTGCCACCTTGACATCCATTGTAAGAGCAGCAACTATAAAGCTAGTGTCCAACAACTTTTCTGGACTCAGAGGCCTAGACTAGATAGAAACGTTGGTTTCATGGCTCTACTAGAATTAGACTGTGAATGAAACCAGAAGAAGCACAGCCCAGATTGAGGATGGCTTTTGTGAGAAGCAATTGGAGTCTCAATGTATATGGTTTTGGGGCTTTAGGAGCTAGATTTTAGCCCAAAGAGAGCGCCAGCCACCAAGGACAAGGTTGTCTTGGACTTTAGGTTTATTAAACACTGTAATTATCATTTTATCCTTTCCCATACAAAGCTTTTGCCTTGCTAGTGGGTGGAGTAGAATAGAATGCTATTTTTCAAGGATTTCAAAGGTCACTTGTAAATTAATTAGGGAAAAATTAGCAGTTAATATTTTTTTTCAAAGTTAAATTATATAGATTCCCTTAAAGCAATATATATATGAAAGACTAAGAAGGCCTTTGCTAATTTCATATTTGCACAGTTTACAATTACTTCATTGTCTTCAAAGTAAAAAAAAAAAAAAAAACAATAAAGGATAAGTCAAAAAATATTTTAGTATTGTTCTTATGGTTTTTTTGTTATACTTTATTTAGATTAGGAGCAAATTAATATTTTCAGAAAAAGAAAGAAAGAAAGAAAGAAGCGCCAATAAATTGGAGGTTTTTACCGTTATATATTTGGTAAACATGGCTTCCACTGCGTGGCTTCGCTAGCAATCTGAAGGCCACATATGAAGGTGGTAGATTATTCACAAATTTGGAAAACGAGGATCATTTTTAAGTTATTGGAACTTTTGTCCCAAATGATGAGCATCCATGGAACTCTTCTCCATATCAGGATTCTTGCCAAAATAGTCTCTCACTTCATGGGGTGCCCCTTCCCCCCTTCAGGGCATGAACCCTACAATAGCAAGGAGAAGCACACAGGACTTAACTAACCTCCTATTATATCCATCTTCAACAAACTCTCTCCCCCTCTGGTACACCAACCGTTAGTGGAGCAACATTATGTCCATAAACTAGCTAGAAGCAATAAAAGGACACCATTCTGCTCCTTTTCTTCAACAACACTCTGATATCAATCATTACCGATGAAAATGAAAGCATTAGTTGTCTTCAGATCCAAGCTTTTCAGGCCATGCAAGAAACTATTAATACTCTTCAGATTCAAGCTCAAAAGACCCGTCTTTATAAGAGATCTTCGACTTCATCGTCGTAGGAAAAAACCCAGAAAAGCTCCTCAAAAGAATCGAGTTTTTAATTTTTTTCGTTCTTTTAGGAAGTCGAGAAAGATGGACAGAGTTGCAGAACTTAGGAGCGTCTCCGAAGCAGAGCGTGAGAGAATGCTTTATCCATCCCCTCTTACACCAGCTTATATCAAGGCCAGTTTGGCCACAAAAAGGCAGACCTTTGGTGATGATTTAGAAGATGCATGCAGAAGTTTCGAGAACTATTTGGTGGAGATGATAATTGAAGAGGGAAAAGTCAGGGATTTAGCGGATGTGGAAGAGCTTCTGTATTGCTGGAAAAACCTCAAGTGTCCTGTCTTCATTGGTTTGGTCTGCAGATTCTACGGAGAGCTATGCAAGGACTTGTTCTCTCCGGATGTTGAAACCACCGACGTTGATAGTCCCAAATCTCCCAAATGATTCTGCGACTAGTATTGCTTCCTCCTTTGCAGCTGCAGAGACAATCCCTGTCCTCTCCGCAATCCCTCTTCTGGATTCTCTGTTGACTCTTTGTAATGCTAGTAGATAATGAAAGGAATAAATCCCATTGTTGTATATCGTTTTCTCTTAGTGTTAGGAGGCAAATCAAGCAAAGGGAGAGAGTGGTGAAAATTCGACGATGCTGCCAAAGAAATGGAAAGCACACGTTTCGTACTAATTACAAGATTTGTCATTAACTGATCTTTGGTTTCCTTCTCATTGATTAAGTACAACATTGAAAAACACTAGGAAAATTGAGAAATAGAGCTTTATGCACCTCTATGTTAGTAAGATAACAGGCCAAATATACTATCTAAACTCTAATGTCCATTCAGTTCATAATAGGCAATAAGGAAACTATCGAGTATGATGGCATCACTAAGCAGAGATGTTAGCATTATCAAGTAGATATCTATTTACAGTTCGAGAAGAAGCATTCAACAATGTTCTTGCAGCTTGCAGCATATGTAGATATATCAAAAACAACTGAGAAGTACAGGCACCGAGATTCTGGGCTTTAATCTCACCACATTTCACTAGCTATAATATTCTCAACTAACTTAACCTAAATATTGATATCAAAAAAACAAAAAACATGATTAGCTTTGGAAAGTTACCCGCTAGGAAGTCGCAGCATCTCATTCTATTGTGTTCCGGCAGCCCGTTTCGTTTCTGAAAGATAAACCCGAGACTTCACAAATGTGCTTCCAATTCTGAACCCAGGCATGACCATAAACTCAACTTTGAAGCTAGATTGTCCTCCCTCGGACAGAATCATACCTTCCGTGTTCTCTTGAACAGGTTCCATATAAACATCTGAGAATTTGCTTCCCCTATGGACAGAAAATATTTGTGCACTGGGATCAATTGAAGCCGCGATTCCTTGAAGAATCCAAATCCACTTTGCCATTCTTGCAAATATTTGATAGAATGGAGTCCTTGGATGCTTTCCAGTCAATATGAACATCCTCTGGTCTAAATTCCGAAAGAACGACATCTCCATCATGGGATGAACAACAAGCATGTACTTTTCCCCACAGAAATTGGCAAATCCTGGATTTGGATTAGCTATCAGAGAATCAATAGGATCATCAAACCGTAAAATATCATCCACATCATAGGATCTAAGTGTCATCCCATTAAACATTCTTCGAGCAATGTAGGCTTCAAATGCGTACTTCTTATCTGATCTTTTAGCATAAAGAACCCCATGTTCAATCGAATTCGCTGCCAGGTGCAAGTCCCAACCTGAAGCTTGCATCAAGCTAATTATTGGCCTCGCAAAGTCATGAATGGCCTTCGAAGCTCGTTTGAACGTATCCTCAAACATGGCAACATTCAAAATCGTCACATTCCTTCTCTCCAAACTTTTCTCCCTAATCTTCTCAACCAATACTGCATTCCCCGCATCCAAATCAAGGAGTTCTTGTCGCAGGCGTACAATCTCAGCATCTTTATCTCTATCTTGCGACTTCAGTTTCTCTAAAAGCTTCTCGATAACATCAATTTCTGATCGCAGAGAGGCAAACCTTGAGGAGTCGAGCTTGATTTTTGAAAATTGTTTCTCCTTAAATGCCTTTTTGGACTTGCAAAGTGCTTCAAGCTGAACCACGACAAGTTCATCAGCAGACACAATCTTATCCGGATCATAGGGAATATGTGCTTCCTGAAGCTGAACATAAGCTAGTTTCAAGGCAGAAACCGTGTCAAACAACTCTACAATATCCTTGTCACCATACATGTTGCTTTTGCTTGGAACTACAACAGGTTGAGGATGGATTTTCTCGCCATCAAATTCTGTTTCCTCTGTGGCATCACTACTATCTTCACCCATCGATGAGCCATCATTGTTGCCAATGAGGTTGTGTTGATCGTGGTGGTCATTGGAGAAGACACCAATGGATCTCAATTTGCAAACTTTTGCAAATTTGGATACCATTTCAGATATATTTGAAGAGGGTTTAGAGAGTTTGTTGGTAACATGCTCCATTCCTCTAGCAAGCTAAAACCCCAAAGTAAATCAGATCTACTAATGATGAAGATTAATGGGATTTAACAACTTTCCCAGACACTAATCCCCCAAACTAAACTAAATCACAAAAATGGGGTCTTTCAACGCATATCAACCACCAACATGAACCAGGATTCCTGGTCAAATGCCATAAACCCTGGCATTATAGCAGCTAGAACCATCCAAATATTAAAGAAATGAAATGGGGTTTTAATGCTTGATTAAAAAAATATTAACAACTAAGATTAGTGCTTAAAAGAAAGTGAAAAGATTCAAACTTAATCAAATCACTACCTGTCTTCTATTCAAACCCAAATCAAAGACGTTCAAGAACAACAAGCTATGATCAAGATCATCAAAGAACAGTCCAAGATTTAAACTTTGAGCTCAAAAGAAGCACCTTCTAACATCAAAAACACACAGAACAAAACAGAAAACTGAAGTTGCTGACGCTATAGCTAGCTATCCTGGTGTCTTTGTCTCTGATCTTAAAAAAAAAAAAAAAAAAGTCATGGGATTCAAAGTAAATGCATCGTGAGGAGTGCTGAAAATGGCATTTACTCAAATGCAATGCTGTGTTTGTTTTGGAAGGAGAGAAAGAAAGACAGAGTCTTTATTTTGGCTTCGTCATCTGTGAACGTGAGGGTTTCAACTTTCAAATATTTTTCTGTATATTTTTGGGGAAATGGAGCAGAAACCTGTTCACCTCCCGCAGAGTTTCCAGTGTTTGAATTCTTTAACATACCGTCTGTGTTCCATGATCATGCGAGTGAAATGGAGGGAGGTTTTGGCTACTACAAATCAGTCCTCCAACTATGTTGTTTATTTTAAAGAGGTACTCAAACTAACTATTACTGCGGTTTTACAATCCAACTAGCACGTTGTTCTTTGCAAGTTCGAGTCAAGTTCGAGATAAAGCTTTTTCAATCCATTTAGAGCCTTTTAAACTGAACAAAAATGTTTTTTCAAAAGAAATTTTGTTATTTTTCATTAAAATTAACAAATGAAATTGTTATTTCCATCCTTAAAAAATCCAATTGGGAACATGGCAGCACATATTTTTTAATGCTTTCAAAATTATTTTTCATTTAAAAATAAATTAAATCTTTTTTGTTTCTAGATTTTTTTAATTTTTAACATCAAAATATCAAAATAATAAAAAAACAAAAAAAAACGTCAATTTAATTTTTTTTGAGGCAAACATCCTTTTAAAAATCATCTAAAAATAAAAACTACTGCATTCTCGAACAATAAATCTTAATGAACATTTATCATATAATTAAATACCAAAGGAAGTCATGTCTAGGTTGGGCCATCGACGGCAATCCAACCCCTGATCAGGTCTAATTAATTGAGAGTATCTAAAATTTAGGGACTGATTTAAAATAACCACCAGAATTAGAGACCTAATATGTAGTTAGCCCAAGGTAGAAACAACCGTGAGACAACCACGTTACCAAACCAAAGAAGGTACTTGCTGTTAAAAGGCTAATAATAACTATTAACCGCACGCTTGTTTCTTTTCCTGCTTGGATTTTTTCTTCTTCTAAATACTCTGCGTCAGAAGTTTTAAGCATCCCAAGAGAAAACAATATAATTATCAGACTGAATCTTAGCCATTGAAGTGCTGCAGGAGAGGTGTAGGGTAGTGTACCTCTCTGTCTCCATGCAGCTGTGAAGGGACATCTGAAGAAATTGCAAGAAATGGCCCAAATGGGTTTTGTTTTAGGCAGATGCAAGTCTCGTGGGAGGACTCCAGCCCGTTTGGCTACGTCCTGCTATGCAACCTTGATGCCTTTTTCTTATAAAACGCAGTTCGCACCCAAACAAACAAGGCCTTAGAGGGTGTTTGTATTTGCTCTAAAAAAATTATCTTTTAAAAAGTTAATTGAGTTACAATTAACTTCTTACATGCGTATGATATATGTTAGAAGGTTTATATAAAAACATAGCCTAAACAACATTAATATTAATGTTAAAAGTTAAGAATTCGTTCTGATACCATATTAGAATTTTACAAGAGTTTAGAAGGAGGCATTAAAGGAAATTTACAGCTTTATAACTACAATTTTTATGCTGCCAGTCTGTAGCTGTTGTTGCCAATTATTAAGGCAGCTCCTTCTACTACTTATTTATCGTGTTGTCTATTGCCTGCGCGCTCTCTCTGTTGTTGCCAATTATTAAGGCAGCTCCTTCTACTACTTATTTATCGTGTTGTCTATTGCCTGCGCGCTCTCTCTCTCTCTCTCTCTCTCTAAATACCCAGAACCAAGGGACAGACCTTTTCATTTCCAGGCACAATTTCTACCAAGAATCTGCCATAGTTTATGCCAGTAACATGTTGATTTCTGTCACATTGCTGCCATTAATCCTACCATTAACAAATAATAGTAATTGTGATGGTTATTCATAATACAGTATTGATATTCTGCATACCGCGTTGCTCTTGTACATGCGATTGCAGGGCTAGAGAAAGGATCATCTTTAGCAAGTAAAAGCCACCAAGGGAAAACCTTCATCTCTGATCACATGAAACGAATATGATGGATATAAGCTTGAAGGAGACATGAAAATATAATTAGAGACAAGAATTCAGAGCTTGACATATAGTGACATTTATATAGTCCAAACTAGTAGCATATCAAAGGATGGGAAGTGGGAACATTTTCCTACAATTCTCTCTCATGTCTTATTCCTTGCACAGTAGACAATTAACAACATTATTTTGTTAGCTAGCAAGTACATTACTATATATCCCTGTGAAACTATAATCTCAAATAGATTTCTTGACAAACAAATAGTGACTTGCATTGATTGTCTGTCCACCTAGGGTTTCATATATATATATATATATATATATATATATATATTGTTAAAATGTAAATATTTATTAAAGGTCATGAGTAGTTGGTCAAACACAATATTTTTTTTCCCGAATAAAACCTTTTGGGAAATGGAAAAATAAAAGGAATTATAGTTGTTCTTTACTAGCTAGATGGTCTGGTCTCTAATTTATCATTAATAATAATTCGGTTTTTAAATCAAGATTTGCATGCTAATCATAAAGCTCTGACCTCTCCAAAATTTTCAGAAGTTCCAAAATTCCCCTTGAACTTGTTAATTGATTTTTGGCAACCATTGCCAAATATTCCTTTCAAATAAAAACTATATATTCCACATTTTATAATGCTGGACTCTTCCCTAACGCCATTATTGAATTTTCGTTTCCTATTAATTAATCAGATTCTAGGTAGGCTATTCATGTTTAAAATATATATTTATGAAAATAAACTCTCACCACGCTCCCTTAAATTTGCTTCTGGAATAAAATAATAATAACATTACAACTCAAGTCAAAACCTCAGAAATTTAATTAATTTCCAGAATTTTGCACATGTAGGAACTAAAGATGGACCACTGTATCTATTACAGGTCTTAGGGAAATCTTTTCTCGTATTTTTTTTATGAGCTCTCTTCTGTTTTGTACTGCAATTCAAGAATATCCATGGTTTTACCTGGACATGTTTTCCAAGATCACGGTCACTACCAATGGCTTTGCCGATGGAGAAAGAATTTTTACTGGCCTTCAGTTTGTGGAACCCAAGAAATTTCCAAATTTATCACAATCAACAATATATATCAGCTTTATTCAAGTTAAATAATGGAGATGGGTGTGTCAGGATGGATAATTGCCCTCACATGTCACCCTCACGTTTCCCATATATATGACCATATATCAAACCCCAGGCTTTAGTGGGGAACGGTCATTTTGGGTTTTGAAACACTTGTGATGTATTTTTGAGAATTTATATGCATGGGCCATAGGACTTCATGCATTCCCTTAAGTTCTCGAGCAAAACATATTATATCTGAATTTGAATTTAAAAATATATTAATTTATAAAAAAAATAAATGATCAAGAATGGATCTAGGGATATTGTCTCGTCTTCTCGAACTTCCAAAATCTTTCTTCATCTTGTTAATTAATTTTTGAAGATATCTTTACACTTTGATTTCAAGCAATTTTGAAATCGAAGTCCCAATTAATTAATTATTTAAAATCTAAGATGGGAGAAATTTAACTTTAGTGCATGAAAATTTGTCGAAGAATATCCGAACCATTAAAAAAAATAATCAACACTGCTTTCAATCTTCGTCATGCATGGGTAACAAGAACCTAGGGGCATTGGATAGGCATATTAGAGGCTTTAGAAGTGAACCAAAGCACAGAAACGAATTATGAGCAGTCTTTTTGAAACCCGATCCAGTTTAGTGGGTCGAACTAAAATTCAACTAATTCAGGATTGAAACGGACCAGATTGATAAAAAATAAAATAATCTATAATCCGGTGTGATTCTAACGACCTGGCACATTGGCAGATTGATCCGGGATCTAGTTAACTTGGCAAAATTTAATGTAATTTATTAATTATTTTTACTAAAATGATAATGTTTTGATTTTTTTTAAATAAGAATCAACTTACCGATTCGATTAAAATTTAATAATCTCGCACCCAAGGCATTGGCCCAGTGGTGGTAGGCGTCCTGAGCCTTCTGCTGTCATGGGTTCGAGCCCTGGAGTTGCATGTCTGTTAGCCTCGCGCTGCCTTACCTGTCTACTGGGTTTGCAGGGTGTTCAGTAGGCCATGGGGATTAGTCGTGGTGTGCGCAAGCTAGCCCGAACATCCCGTTAATAAAAAAATAAAATTTAATAATCTAATTAAAACCTGAAATTCAAATCTTGAAACAGGCCGGACACACCAGAACATTTTTAAAAGTTTGGTTATGAGTTAGAGCGAGACTTTTCTTTTTCTCCGCATCATCCACATCCACATCCGCATCTACTACACCGACGCACGCACGCACGCACGCCACAACCTATTCATTGTTACGGACACGAAGGTCAGGAGAATAGAAATTGGATTGTGAGGTTTGTATGCATGTAGTTCATTGCCCCCTTTTGAGAGGAAAAAAAAAACTTATTAAATATGCTAGCTTCGCATAATTGATTACCCCTTTGACATATTTGCCATATTTGCCATTGAAACCATAGATTCCGACCCATGTATCAGTGTGGATAAGGGCTGGCATGTTTTGGTGAATGGAAATTTATTGTATTTGGTTAGTTTCGTATCATAGAAAATATCTTATTGAAAGTGAGATATAAAATAAATTTATCACTAATTAAGTTTTGAAATGAATTTATGTTCTTTTAAAACACTACTAGACAACTAACAAATACAAATAAAAACATTAATAAAAAAATTTTATTGGTAAATTACAATACATTTTACTGATAAAATAATTCTTTATTGTATATATCAGTAAATACCAAGATAAATATTTTTTTAATATTATCAAGAGAATTATCATGATAAAAGAAAAAATAAAAAAAAATCAAGAAATACAATGACATGTTATTTTTACAAACAAACTTTCTAATGACTTTAAATTTATCAATTAAATATATTTGAGACTTGATTATGGTGATACACATGGTTTACAATTTGCCATTAGAAATATATATGAGGTCTGAGTTTATATTTTTATCTATGGCTATACCTAATCTTGATAGTATAGGTATAAATATAGATATTTATCTTCGACTATTGATTGATGAGTTAAAACATTTGTAATTGTCTGAGAGTTTGATGCATAATGTCTTGAAAAACTATAATTTCAAATAAAGATAATTTTAATATATAAAATCATTGATTTTCTTGCATATGAAATGGTTTTTTTTAGTTAGATTATACATGAAAAATCATCATATTTATATTGTATGAAAAATAATAAGATATTCATCTTAATAAATAATGAATTATCAATGATTTTTTTTCATATGGAATGGTTTCAGTTAAATTATAAATGAAAAATTATCATAGTTATATTGTATGAAAAATAATAAAATCTCCACCTTGATAAGTAAAAATAATAGTAAATATTTTCCAATAAAATCAATGTCTGAATATTAACGAAATAATCCAATCCATTGATAATATGTAAAATTATGATAGGAAGTTGTTTTATGATGTGTGAAACCGTGTAGTTATGGAATTTATTGGAAAATTAATGAGAACCCTGACATTATGCTAGGGGTACTATAAATGGTATTAGAGTGCGACTCTTGATATTGTTCAACTTCAATTTTGAAGTGGATAGCGAAAAAGAAAAGAAAGGGAAATTAAGGAGGGGAATTTGGGGCGTTTAATTAGAATATTAGAAAAGTTGATACTTTTTTAGAAAGAGAAAGGGAAGAATTGAAAGATCATTAGGACCATGGGGAGTACACTCCTTGGAATTTAGTCCATCACAAAGCGACCATTTATGGACAACTCAGGTATCTTACACACTTTGTTTTCAAGTCCCTGCCTTGGGAATCTAGTGAATTCATCGCATAAGGTTGCAAATGGCTGTAAAATTGATCAATGGTTGCTCTTAAAAAAAGCATATGCAATATATATATATAGCTTGAATTTGAAGTTGAATCAAAGTTCTCACCTAAATCCCTTTGCTTCTAAGCTAAGAGCCCTTAAATTTAAAAACAAAATGATAAAAAGAAACACAAAACTCTTAGGGTTTGCTCAGCAACATAAAACTGTTTTCCTCTTTTACTTTCAGTTTTCCTTTTATTTTCTTTTCAGGGTTTTTCTTTTTCAACAGAGAGTTGAAAAACATGTCCATCGAGAATAAAAACAAAATTTTCCAACACACCACATGGGAATTGCAAAAGTGTTTGCATATAAGAAATTATATTGCTGATATTTTTTCTTTATTAGGGTTAAAATATATTTCTAGCAACCCTTAACTAATGTAAATGGTTCAAGAAATGAACCAAATGGTCTATAGCTAGAGAGGCTTTCTAGCACATACCAAGGCAGACAACATGTGCCTCTTGTTTTTTTCACAGTAATAAATTTGAACAGAAGTCTCGGGCCTTGAACCTTGCGGCGATGACAACCGACCAGAGTCCTCCGGCCAGCAGAAAAAAATTGTGTAATTTGTGTTTTAAATTAATAATACTCTTGCAATTTCAATTTCAAATACCAAAATATTCCGAAGCAGTTAAGTCCTCATTGATTGTCGGAGTATAATAATTCAACCATCTTCATTTTTCAGCCAAACTAATAATGGAAGAAAGAAAATTCGAATTCCATTAATGTGTGTGTGTATAATTAGGTGTTTCATATATAATATTTTTCAACTTTATTTTTTCATTTCATTATTCAATTAGGAGGGAGGGTGAGTTTGATACTATGATAATATTTATTTTTTAAAATTTTTTTATTTAAAAATATATTAAAATAATATTTTTTATCAAAATAATATTTAAAATATTTTAAAAAAAAAAGTATTTTTCAACCCTAAAGAAAGAAGAAAGGGAAAAACATATAGGAAAAGGCAAACATGAGGTGTCGAGGGTCAATTGGAAAAAGGAGACTAGAGAGAGGTGTGGCAGGAGCTAGCAAGCTAGCCATAGCCATAGGGAGCACAGGGCAGGAAGGAAGGGAGAGGTGAATACTGAACAGTGTTTGTTTGTTGTTTATATGCAATTTTCTTTGCCTGGTCTGGAAAACATAGAAAGACAGTGAAGAAAGCCTGCAAAGAGAATCCAAGACTCAAACATGGTAAAGCTTAGGAACCCATTATCCAAATAACTTAGATTCACCATCTCCCCCTCTCTCTCTCACACAAATCAATTCTTTCTTTCCAAAAACCTCTCACGCCTCTCTTTTTCCACATATATTTCCATTGCAACCACCCCCGCTTACACACACAAATACCTAGTTACCTGCTACGGCCACTGATCACTATATCAAGATTCTCGAGAGACAGAGACATGGAGAAAGACAGAAAGAGTTATACAAAAGCGAATGTTGTGTTACTCTAACAAGAAGGATAAGATGTTAGGTATTTTGTTTCTCTTGCTATTCAACTCCAGTTTCTGTGACCATTAGTGTAGATCACCCAAATCTTAAAGAGTCAAAGAAGACAGGAAGGAAGTTTAAGCAAAACTCCCCCATTCAGTCAGTCTCCCTATATATTAGTTGGCTAGCTGCTTGTTGTATTTGTCTCCTTGAAAGGAATTCTTAGTGCTAGCTTTATATTTCATTCCACTTTTTAATGGAGTTGAAGAGCAAAAGACCACTCATCTTCTTCAACAAGGAACCCTCTCTCTTTCAATGTGTCTCTTTCACCATCTTCTTCTTCTTGTCATTCGTTGCACTCTTCAGCACCATCTCTTCCAAGACTACATGTCTAGGTAAGATCTAGCTCTCACTAATTCTCTCTCAAGTACTCTTCTTTAAGCTTTGATGGTAACCACCATCACCATCACTAATTCAGTTCCACTTGTTGCGATTAAGGAATAAGAAATGCCCATCTTCGTTGGTTTTTTTTCTTAATTATTTTCTCCATGTTCTATTGTTCTTCCTCCCCCTAATTCCATTTATGTGCTAACATGGTGTAATTAACTTTCTTGCAGGCATCATCAGGTGCCCATTATCCGGAAAAGCTCGTAATTTCTATTTTCAGGTGAGTTTGGTTAAAATTAATTGGTCCCTTGCGCCTTACCTGGCTAGCTAGAGTATTAATTGATAATGCTACCAATGCTTCAAACAATTTCCCATATGATTGCAAATTAAAAAGAATATCTCAAGAATTTAATTCTAATATGATTGATTACATTTTTTTTTTTACCAGTCCCCTATATTTTCCTTTTTCCCTTTAGGGTGAATAATAACCAAGCTGTCTCCTTTTCTTCTTTCTGAACAGAAATAACCAAGCTGTGTCTATTGCCTAGCCACATCCACAAATTTTTAATCTTTTATTTATGATCGAAATGAAAAAAGAAGAAGTTATGATCTTGTAACCTGCTGATCCAATGGAACCATCAGGCATATGATTAGGGTTTATTAGTCAGCACAGTACAGTGCAGGACTGTACTAGTGGTCCCATTTATGCTCACCATTCCATCCGGTGCACGTTAGCCATTCTGAAAATTCTTTTCCTTTACTGCCTAGCATTTTTGCCTTGTTTTCCATGAGTCTCGGTAACTTGCGCCACCAGTGCTAAGCGGTTTAACCGGAACTATGTCCATGTACTCTAAATTCCATGTCCCATCTATCAATGGCTTCTCGTGAGCTCCTTTGCTCGTCCTCTTGTGGTGTTCATTTTGCGCACGTTAGCACATGTAAGGATCATACCAAGTGGCAAATTGAGCGAACCTCACATAACCTAAGTCCTTTAGGTAATTATTGTGTGCAAAATTTTATGTGTACTATGCACCTGATTGGTACTATACTAATTAATTTTTGACTGATTGATTTTCTTGCACGAAAGTTGTAATAATTATCGGATAATTAATGGGTTTTGGTATTTTTGTAGGAGTTTGAGAAAACAAGAGGTTACGAGTACCAAATGGAGGTTTCATTGAGCATGGCAAGGAGGTTTTTGAGTGGCCCCGGGTCATCCCCACCACGATGCACATCAAAGTGTGGCAAGTGCACCCCATGCAAGCCGGTGCATGTGCCCGTGCCGCCGGGGACTCCGGTGACTGCTGAGTATTACCCCGAAGCATGGAGGTGCAAATGTGGGAACAAGTTGTACATGCCATGATGTATGGAATCATGCTATTAGCAAGGTCTTTTTAAGGGTTTTTTTTTTGAAAAAAAAAAAAACAAGAAGAAGAAGAAGAAAGGAACTCCAGTCGATGAAATTACTTGCTTATGTGTTGACTACATGGGGCAATATTATTGCTCGCTAGCTAATTATAAAATTCTACTGTGAAAATTGTTCATAGGAAATTAATAGGATCTATATATATATATAAGCATCACTATTTACTTTTTATGTAAAGCATATGATGTTAGCACTGCCTGATATTAAGCGCCACAAAGTGTTTATGCCTTCATTTTGTGAACTCAAACTATGATTAATGCAAACAACAAGGAAGTGGAATTCAGGACTATAGTATTGAAAAAAAAAAAAGAGAGTAAAACAGAGACGGGCTCAAGAGAATCTGGAAGTATGGAGTTTGCTGGTTTTGTAGGGCTAGCCTAGTGAGATTTGAAATACTTGTTCTATTTTAGCGAAGATGAAATGAACCGATCAAACGTCCAATCTAGAGAACACAGATTGCGCATGGGGTGTGACAAAACAGACCATGTAGGTCATGCATGGCTAGATGTAACAATGGCCCAGACCCTTCAAATTATCTTAATCATGTTTGGCTAGAAGATACTGGAAGTTTGCTCAATTGGTTGAGCTGTTTTCACAAAGTTTTCCGGGGCCATATTATAACCTTGAAATCATTGAAAGCTTAAAAAGTAACGGAATCGGGACTAGCTGATCTTCTTTATCAATAAATCAAGGAACAACACAGGGTCAGTGCCCAACCCAAAAGTCCACAAGGAGGGCCGACACTGACAAGTTTTGGGTCACAGCCGTACCTACACCTTTCTTAAGAGAAAAGGCCCGAGTCCAGTTGGAACCATCACCAATCATGGGATCTTTCTAGCTATTTGAACCGATGATCAAATCTGGGGGTTTATCAGTACGAAGCTCAAGTTATGAATTGTGAGCAGGTTGATCTGTGAATATCTTTTAAAGAATTTGATTTGATAAAAGAACCAATTTGATAAAATATATGAATAACCAAGTTTACTTGAAAATCGATTTTTATAATTGATTCTTTTGATTTAGTGCGTTCATTCACTCGTGTTCCTTTCTATCATTTGTTTTTATGGAGCAGAAAAATTCTATACTGATTCTTGATTTCCAACTCCAATCTTTTCTCCCAACTCAACCATTGACAAGCCAAGAGTAATCTTGCAACAGGGCTCTGAACTTTGAGTGATCAAATTACGAAACCTTGTCCGTAAGCAAGTTTGTCTTCGATAGTCACCCATGTCTCCATGAGCTATATCTCATTTTACAGACCGACCTTGTCTTGGTAAGAAAAAAAACAACAGCCTTTCTTTGAAAGTGGAATTTAGCAATGAAACAATCAAAGTAGAATTTGAACACAGCATCTCACATCTTTCACTTCATAACATAGTGTGCACGTGCATGAGCACGTAGTTGTCCGAAAATATGGATCATATATCAAACGGCAAGTTATTGTTGTTGTCTTGAATGATGATTAAGAGACATCTAGATCTTAATCCATAACTCCGTCGATGTTTCTCATCTATACTGTCCCTGTGCATTCAAATATCCGAGTCAAAAGCAATATTTTCACTTTGGAAGTGCCCCACAGTTACTACAACGTTAACACGTTCACGTGATGCTTTGATAAATCTAAAGTCCCTACAAGGGGGACCGACCGTGTGTATGTTTTAGTGAGCATGAAAAGCAAGTGCGAGGGAAATTTCTCCAAGGGAATCCCATGAACACTCACATGAAAGTGTCCAAACGGCAAGCACAAGCAAAAAGAGACGAAGGAGGTGGAAAAGAGACGAAAGAGACGTGGAGATGGTGACCTTCCAAGAAACAACTAGAGAGATCAGTGTATCATGTACTAGTGTTGTTCCTTATTGTCTACGCAATGGATGTTGTCATCAACATTTGTGAGGCTTGGAGGGAGAGTATCCGTATGATATTCTTCTATTGATATTGTTTTCAATCTATTTGTTTGTTCATTTCTATGTTGTCCGTGATTCTGAAGGAGATTTTTCTTGTTTTAGATTATCGATAATTCTTCTCTAATTGAATTGCATGATGATCAATAATATATATAAATATATATATGAAAGAAGAGAACGTCAACCAAAATAAAAAAAAAAAACTAATTTTATCACAAGAAAAAAAAGACGATGGACTAACTTATGATCACAAGTTCACTTCTTAATATATATTAATTTGTTAAAAATTAAACCTATGATCGTTTCAGTGAAAGAGACAAGTATTTCTTGTATGTTGATGCTTAATATTATTATAGTCAAGTTGCTTCAATTAAAAGAGTTGAAGTATTAGTCGAAGACTTGAAAAATTCATGGATGCTTGCTGTCTCCAGATCGGAGAAAACCTAGTTTTATTTGTTAAAACAAAAATTGTGATTAATTAATGCCGCCCAATTTGGGGGCGGCGGGTTTCAAAATCGGTGTCGAGGCACATAAACAGATGCAAGAAGCCCTAGTGTCCAACACGTTTGCAAATCAATAAATATTTTGAACCTAGATGTCCGAAGAGATATAAATATATATAGACATCATAATCCCATTTAATGTATATTTAGTAATATGGTGGAGAATTTTTTTAATTAAAAATATATTAAAATAATATTTTTGTGGAATTATTTTTTAATATTAGCATATTAATATTATAAAAAAATACATATAAAAACATTGATTTAATATTTTTTTAAACAAGAAAACACAATTCAATAAACAAACAAAAACTCCTATAATATCAAAAACAATAATCTCTTAATTGTGTGTGACTTATATTAAAAATAAAGATACTGCAATGCTACTTTACAATATTGCTTTTAACTTATTTAGTTTTTTAACACCTAGTCTGGTTTTCCTAGATCATGTGAAGGCAATTCCTTAACTTAAGATTCGAGCTAAATAACAAGCTAGGTTGATTGATTGTTTTCCTACCAGTTTTACTCTATGGTGGGAGTTCTCAATCCGGCAGTTTTCATGTCGAGAGTGTTGTGCCCGGTAGTTCTTTGCTCGTTAATTATAGGTTCGAGGGTTCTTTTGGGCCCGGTATTCGGCTTGTTGGTTTTGGTTCTGTTGCTCTTGGCCCATTGGTTCTTGAGTTAGGCCCCTTGCTTCTCAGCATGTTAACTATTTGGGTCGGGAGTTCTCAACCCATTAATCATGAGCTTGATAGTTCTTGACCGGTTAGTTCCTAGTTCACGACCCGAGAGTTCTTGGGAAAGAGTTATCGGACCGTTAGTTCCGGAGTCAATAGTTATACGATTAGAAGTTGTCAACCTATTAGCTCACAGGTCACTAGTGGTTGGGCCCTTTAGTTCTAGGCTTACTAGGTCTCGGTCTGTCAGTATTGAGGTCGGGAAGTCTCCGCCAGTTTATTCCGTGGTCTGTAGTTCTCGGCTTGTGCAGTCCGAAGCGACACATATTATGAATCATTTTGCCGACATTGTTGTTCCATTTGGTGTTCAGATTCATTTAATGTAAAATTATTCCGGCCGGCCAGTTTCTGAAAACAAAGAATGGAAAATTCTTATTTTATATGAGGAATTTTGAGGCCTTTCTATATGTTCACGTTTTAAAATATCAATTTAGCTTTCATGTTGGCTGCCTACCAAATTTGTGAATGTGACATTAATTTTGACTCTATTTTATCATGTCCTTTTCTTGCCCACCTTTCTAATCAATTTATATAATAATAATAATAATAAATTTCTTTATATAATTTTTTAAATTAATGCCTAATAATTAATGTTGAAATACAGATCAGTATCTAGGCGATTGATTCATAGTGTAATGATAAAAATTAATGCGAAGGGGTACTCCACAGTTCCTCTTGTTCTGGACCTATCTAGCTGTGGCCTGGTAGCCAGCAAATTTGCTGTCATTTCTCAAGTAGTGCCGTCGTTGTTCCTCACCGTCCCTGCCGCCATCCTGCCGTTCAGAGACAGTTTCTCGGTCAATTCTAAAATCTCGAGGTGAACTCATTACCCGGATACTGATCAGGTAACGTGTTGCATAGATTTATCTAACTATTTTTTTTAATAAAAAATACATAAAAATAATTTTGTTGATAGCATCACCCTAAAATTATCAAAAACACTTAAAGAAAATAATTTAAATATTATTTTAAAAACAAGTTGTGTTGGTTGCGTACAACTTATCCTTGATTGTTCTTTTCTTTGCCTTTGGGTGACAAAATTCAACTCACGCAGCATTTATTTCTAAATATTTATTAATTTTCTTGTTAGAATAAAATGTTGTTATGTGATACACCGTAAATCAAGTGTTATGACTTAATTAAAATATAATAAAAAAATAATTTAGTTTTGATTTATTAAAATTAAGTTGAGAAAACCCTTACTAGTCTTGTTAAAGAAGAACAAGAAAACGCGCGTGAGGTTCTAACCCAGCAGTGAGAGGAACTTGTTTCTTTTTTTTGTGTTCGGGTTCAAGTTTTATTGTGCACGTCTGTCACCCCCGCAGTGTTTTATTTGTTCATTGGACTTGCAGGATGTTTAGTGGATCATAGAAATTAGTCGCGGTGTGCATAAACTGGCCGGACAGTAAAAAAAAGAACAAAAAGACAAGAACTACTACCGACCGACCGCGAGAAAAGGTTTGATGCGTTATAAGTAGATCTATTCGATTCAATTCTCATATAGCAATTAAGGTTCAATAAAGCATATCTTGGATTATGAAATTAAATACCTGAAATTATTCTCTTGGAAAATAATAAAAACATTTATTTAAATATCCTAAAAAAAAAAATCTTTTAGAACTTCCTTCGAAGGCAACCAAATCTATCCTCCTCGAATAAAAAAGGGGAAACCTTTGCACTTAATTCCCCAATTCTTCAGATATTTCAAAAAAATAAAATAAAAATAATTCCAAATTAATTTCCCACAATAAATATTAATCAAGACCAAATCACCAAATTAAACTCTCTCTTGTCAATTCTCATTAATCACCCGCTTTACATGTGTCACTTTTCTATTAGTCAGCCCAATTCCCGCCCAATAGAACCTCAGCACGTGTACGATGACCACATTTCCAAGCTCTTTAAATTTCTCAACAACGCGTAATCAGAGACACTGTACCACTCTATTCTCAAAAGCCACCTTCGTATACCAGGGGACAAATAAATAAAAAGAAGAGTCCTGGATCAACCCTCAAATACCCACCGCTAAATTTGCCTCTCTTTAAGCCCATCATTGCTAATTCCTTTTAGCGTGTTGTTGCTGTTGTTGTTAGTGTTTTGTTTTGTTTTGTTTGATCGAACCGGCACGTAGGCTGGTTCGATCCTTAGGAAGATATTGCATGCCGGAGATCGAAAGTGTATCGGAAAATGCCTTGTTTGGCAAGTATGAGGTTGGAAAGCTTCTCGGATGTGGAGCCTTTGCGAAGGTGTACCATGCTCGAGATGTTCAAACAGGAAAAAGTGTCGCTATCAAGATTATCAACAAGAAGAAGATCTCTAACCCTAGCTTGATGTCCAACATCAAGCGGGAGATCTCCATCATGAGAAGGCTAAATCATCCTCATATTGTGAAACTGATCGAAGTCTTGGCTACCAAGACGAAGATTTATTTCGTTATGGAGTATGTTAAAGGTGGAGAATTGTTTGCCAAGGTTGCTAGAGGGAGATTTAGCGAAGATCTTAGCAGGAAATATTTTTACCAGTTGATTTCTGCGGTAGGTTATTGCCATTCTCGAGGAATTTTTCATCGTGATTTGAAACCTGAAAACTTGCTTCTTGATGAAAATGGGGGCCTGAAGGTTTCAGATTTTGGTCTTAGTGCTGTTACAGATCAGATCCGAACTGATGGACTCTTGCACACGCTTTGTGGAACTCCTGCTTATGTTGCTCCTGAGATTCTTGCGAAAAAAGGTTATGATGGTGCTAAGGTTGATGTCTGGTCTTGCGGGGTTGTTCTCTTTGTCTTAACAGCTGGTTTTTTGCCTTTCAATGATCCAAACTTGATGGCCATGTATAAAAAAATTTACAAAGGTGAATTCCGATGCCCTAAATGGATGTCCACGGATTTGAAACGATTCTTGTCTCGGCTTCTGGATACGAATCCGGAGACAAGGATCACCATTGATGAGATTCTGAAGGATCCTTGGTTCAAGAAAGGGAAGCATAAGGAAATTAATTTCTACGACGAGGAGCTCAACAAGGCTGATGATGAGAAAAAAGATGAGGAATTAGCTTCTACAAGCTTGAATGCCTTCGATATCATATCTTTCTCCTCCGGTTTGAACCTATCAGGGTTGTTTGATGATTCATATAATGTGGTTGATGACACAGAAAGATTTGTGTCGACCGAATCGCCAGAGAATTTGATGAAGAAGGTTGAGGAGTTTGCAAAGGAGGAGAGGTTGAGGGTGAAGAGAAGGAAAGAATGGGGGTTGGAGATGGAAGGGCAAAATGGTAACCTGATGATATCTGTCGAGGTTTACCGGTTAACCGATACTTTGTTTGTTGTGGAGGCTAAGAGGAGTGGTGGTGATGCCGGATGCTTTAAGGAGACATGGAAGAATAAGCTTAAGCCTGTGATTATGGCTACTTAGTAATTAGGAGTACTTATTAATCAACAATAGAGCCAGGTTTCTGCTAATTGGAATTTGGTCATCTCTTGTTTGCCAGAAAAATTGAATTTTTGCCATATGTTTGCTGCATTTCTTTTTCCCGATTAAAAAAAAACTATGAATGTTGTTAAATGTATTGTGTTTGTACTTGTAATTTGTGTTCTTAATAATAAAAGTTTCTTCTTTTGCCTTTTTTTTTTTTTTTTGCCTAGGTCGATCCATTTTGCTGTAGAAATTAATGTAATTCTAGTTTTGTTGCTGGTTTCGTACCCTGTGTATATAGCTTGACAATGATCTCGTGAAGAGTAAATTAGCTAGCTTTCTTAGCTTTGTGCGTGTGCATTTGACGATGAACTTTGGCTGCTCAAAATTCGACAATGAACAACTGTACAGTCAATGAAAGCTGGTTTGAATTAATGGTACTTTTCAATCAAGTTTTATTGTATTTTAAAATGATTTAAAAATATATAAAAAAATAAATTTAAATTTTTGAAAAACATCATTCATTCAGACCGCGTTCGCAAAAGGCGCAACCATGTAGCCCTGTTTTGTAAAGCAGTTGATTGACCTGGAGCAAATGATTGATGTCAGTGAACAAGACATCGCCAGAAATCTCCTTCAATGACCATGCACAGCAGGTAAAAGCTGGGAGCTTTTAGCCTCCATTCAAGCAGAGGACGAAGTACAAAGGGACCTACCATTTTTTTAGGGTTAATTTGCAAGGGTTTAAATGAGGTTAATCCCTGATTTAGCTGTAAAGGGCTAAAAATAATTGTTACAGGTTAAGTACTGATTTTATTAATATAATGCAGCCAAACTACCTCCTGGGTTAGGTCATCAGTGGATTCAATCATTGGACCTGCAATGTAATGTGCAGCAGATGGTATTTACGTTTTTTTAATGCCATTTTCCCTCTGGATTGATATATGGCATGTGCATCAATCAAATGTTGAACAGATCATCCAGGATCACACTTTTATATCTACGAGAAACTAAAAAATATGAAGGGTGTTCCAATATATGAATTTACTTGGTGAGCAAGGACCCTGAGAGCTCTCCAATCCAGCTGTAACTTGTTCTGTTATTTAACAACTCGCAGAGCTGTACGAAGATCGGCTAACCTTTTGAAGATGAAGATGGTAATGATTTAAGGTTAAGCTGGTTGATTAGCAATCACTCATTCTTCATTAGACAGTGTTAATGAGGCAGAGGAGTGGAGGGACCGGAGTGTTTCCAGCCACAGGTAGGTAAGGCAGCGCATCAAACAGTTGGTGATTTGTGACACAGTTAAACGATGCATAATTATTAATGATGATTGCTTTACAGGAAAGTGAATCATATGGGACGAGCCCAATTGGTGTAACTTTCTTTATCCATTGGCAAGAAGTGTTTTTTTTAATCAATAAGATTGCAAAATGTAATATATGTATGGTATACAAGGAAGAAAATAAAACAAGGGTTTTCTTGGAAATGATTTTCCGAATTAATTTTGCATTGGTGGGTTTACCAAAATAAAAAGCCTTATGGCATTGTTACCTTAGCTCATTGGGCCCATGAAGTCCACAATCTCCAATACTACCTTCCTTGGGAGGGAGGGAGTAGGAGGCGGCCCCCCCTGGTAGAGCAGAGACGGGCACTGAGACGCAGCGCCAACACAAGTGTAAACAACAAATGAAAAACAGACAAAAATTCGAAACTTGAAGAGAACCCATTAAAGAAGTTGTCGAAAAAAGGTACTGTAACTTATTTTACACTTCCGGGTTTTCTACTTTACTCCAGAATGTCTGCCGAAGCAAGTTTAAGGCACAAGCTTAGTAAAAAACTCAAACTTGATACTGGAAAATCGTAGAATTCCAAGGAAAGGAATAAATCTTACAAGGGAGGGAATTTTGGACTGAGGAATTTAAAGCCAGGAGCACACGGCAGAGAAGACCGCCGTGGTGGTCGAGAAGAGAGTGGTCATGAAGTTTATGGGAAGGGAAGGTTTGAACTTTCTAATTCTGATAGGAAAAGGAAAAGAGTTTTTGCGAACAAATATGGGGATTGGGAGGCAACAAACAACAGAAAGTTGCAAAATAGTAAAGCTTTAGCTAAGAAAGGGCATGGTAAGGTGAAAGATGTTCCTGTTAAAATCAAAAGTGCTGCTGTTGACCCTCTTCCTTCCATATGGATTTCTAATAGATTAGAGCCTGCTACTTCAGAAACAAAACGTTCTTCTAGTAAAGCCAAGCATAATAGTGCACAAGTATCCAGCAGTAAATGGAGTACCAAGGCAAACGAAGCAAATAAATTTGATGATGACGGAAATGGTTTGTTGAATAACGAAACTAAAGACAAATTTGACTCTAATAAACGAAGCACCAAAATGAAGCGAGTAGATAAATTGGATAATGAGAGAAATGATTTGTTGAAGAAATAAAAACAAAATCATGAATGACTCAAGAAAGTGGTTGGATCAAAGTCGAAGCAAACACTCTAATGTATCTCCTTGATTTTCTATCAAGAAAAGTGTTCTAGACAAAAAAAGCAACGCTGACAATGATTCAGAGACTCTGGATGACCAGCCAAAGCAGAGAAAGCGGATTAGATTAGATCCATAAGACACCTCGAATAAGCGATTTGATGATGGGATAATTTCTGATGGTATGAATATTATTGAGTTTCCCTTGCTTATGACATGTATTGCCTTTTCCCCCTGTCTATTACCGGGATTCTTCTACTAATAATATTTCAACTCTGATTTGGGAATATGTAAAAATGGGTTGGAAGCGCTAGTGCTTTGT
The DNA here is from genome assembly GCA_015708895.1 of Populus ilicifolia. Lineage (NCBI taxonomy): Eukaryota > Viridiplantae > Streptophyta > Magnoliopsida > Malpighiales > Salicaceae > Populus > Populus ilicifolia. The sequence continues at coordinate 25,210 of SRLM01000064.1, read as the reverse complement.
AAAAGAAGTTGCCATCTTCATCTATGATAACTAATGTTAACTATTAATTTGTGGATGTCATTAAAAAACTGGGCATCTAATTGGTGGGTTCAGCTTTTTCTCGAGAGGCTTCTTCTTCCATTTCAAGTGAAACTGTTCAAGAGTCCGTAGGGATTAATGAAATTACCATGTTAGCTATTTACATGTGTTATTCCATTCCCAGTCTCTGCTAGTCTGTCATTTCATTAGACAGTAGTTCAGAGAAGTGTAAAGCATAAGGTCAGGGCAACATATCGATCTTGCTGTTCAAAGAATGTGAGTTTCTTTTAATTCCTTTAATGAGGACATTGCTTTACTTCTTGAGGCTCTTACACCTTTGAGTATACTTGAGATTTGTATCCATGGTTCTAGTTGTTCATTTTCTCCAGCGTAGATAAAGGTTCTATTTTTCTTGCATTATGGAGTGTTTGATTTATAGCTGTCTTCTTTTCACCGTGTAGAAAAAGGGGCATGTGGAGAAGTTTGTCTTGTATGAACATCAGCCCCTGCATCACCCTCATGCCTGTCTTGCGTTCTTCATTTCCTACTCTGAAATTGTTTGGGAATGCCCTATGCTTAGCAACTGCACTGCTGCTCATTGAATGTGTTGGCTAATGTTTATATACACCACAACTTTTCTTTTTTGATTCTTCTTGTTTGAGTCGTGTATGTTTTCTTTCTAAGGCAGTTTTCATTTTCAATCACTTTCTTTTCTTTTCTTCCAACTTTCTTAGCAGTAAATTCTTCCTCCTTTTTGTTATGAGTTATGACTCATTCTTACTTGTTTTTCAGGAAGTACCATAGAGAGGAAAGCAGAATTGAAGGAAGTTATGACTCATTCTTACTTGTTTTTCAAGAAGTACCATAGAGAGGAAAGCAGAATTGAAGGAAGATGCTGGAATGTCAAAGAATGCAAAATTCCGTGCGATCCAACCTAGTCCTTCCATCCTTTCTCTGATCTATCTGCTCCATTAGATAACATCCCCTTCTGTACAAGTTCAGAGAGAATTGAAGAAAAAGTAAGTCTGTTATTTGCACTTTGAGACTGTTCTTGTTATCTATTGCTTAATCATTCCATTCATATGAATCTAGTCATAGAAAATGGTGGGCACATTTATGTGAACCATTGACTGTTCTTTCTTCCACTGTTGTGATTAAAATCAGGGCTATAACTAACTACTTTTAACAGATTTCTAGGAATAAATTAACATTTTTTGCTGCTGCAAAGGTTTCATCTTCATTCCCACCCCCTGGTCTTCCAGAGATGGCATTTGCAGGTAGAGATTGCATTTTATCACTCTTTCAAATGTTTATTACCTATATTTTCGTTTCCTTATTATTTTCAATGCACTTTTAAGTGTTGCTTGGTAAACGCAAATATTACATCAATTGAAAATATTTTTAATTCCATTTGATAATAATGGATTCATTTAATGCCTATAATATGGCTACTTTGCATTGCTAAAATCTTAACTCATGGTGTGTAGTATTGATTATGAATTTGGTTTTCTATTGTCAGAGCTATCTCTGAACGTTTGTAGTATAAATAATGACATATTCCTCTTTAAAAAAGGAGGTTTAAATTGTGATGAATTACCACCTCTGTAGAAACTGTGTCTTTTCTCGTACTTCAACTATCCATTCTACTTGGCCATTTGATTGATGATATCTTTGGTGCCATCTGCAGCAGGCTGGTTATTTATGATAATTTCAAATGGTGAACATGATTTTCTGGCCAGAGAATATAATATACTGTACTAGATATCCTTTTTGTGCTTGTTCATCCTTTTTGATACATTTAGTGAACATTATTACCATTGCTGGGACGGGTGTCGGGAAGTCATTACTACTTAATTCACTTACCCGACAATGGCTCGTTGCAAGGACATCAGTCATCACTACTTAATTCACTTTCCAATTGATGTGGCACGTCGTGCAATGCAAATTGAAGAGGTGAATTTTGCACACAAACACTGATGAAAATTCTGTTTAAAATCTCAAACTCTCTTCAGACTGATGGGTTTCTATCCATTTGATTTTGCAGAGCCTCAAGGTAAACAGGTCTCTTGTCCAGCTTGTGTTATGAATAAGTTTTTTATTTTGAAGGAATACAAAGGGTTTACTTGCCTTTAAATGCACGGTGATGTAATTAATTTAAATTCGGTTTTACAATAGATGATGGTGAGCTCAAGATCTGGAGCTGGTCTTCGAGGCTTAAGGGCAGTGCCGCAGTGCTTTCCAAGGTTGGTCGTTTCGCCAAACTATAATCCATAGTCAGGTATGCACTGCTTTCATTGGTCAAACATGTTTTGTACTTTCAGAATCTTGAGTTTGGCATGATCTGGCCAATCAATAATGTCACGTATACGGGCATGGTAAACTAATTTGGCAATTTCTTCTCTTCATTTTAGTTTGGTGGAGCAGATAGGTTGGTTGATTATATGGCAGCCCCACCTTCTGCCTTTTCCATCTCTAACTCATGGTTGAGTAGTTGAACAACTTATTTTATCTTTGCAGGACGTGCAATTTGCATATCTGCACACTGATGTGAATAGCCTGTCCATTTCAGCCAGAAGGATGGGGCTTTTAGAATTGAAAATTCGCAGCAGAAACTGCTTCTTTATATCACAGCTCGTATGAAAAACCTTGATCACTCACAGTTCCGTAGTTTGACACACCATGAGAAGAAAAACGTTTTGTGGTTCCAAAGGGTGTTCTCAAACTCCCTGGCTTGCTAGTTGAGGAAGAAGTCCCAAAACAATCAAGGATATACGAAAAAGAGAAACTGAACTGTATGGTAGTTGAGGGACCTATGGTGTTGCTCTAAAATGGTGCCTGTGCTCCTATGCAACTCATTGGACTGGCTCGTTTTTGAGAATTACAATCAGGCGGCAGCTAGTGCTGCAATTAAATTATGTATCTGATGATACTGATGTGAAGATTAAAATTGTTATGGTGCCACCATGAGATTGTGGTAGAATCCTATGTGGACCACTAGCTGCCTATATAGTTTATAAGTCGGGCACGATTACAGGGTGAATTAGTGAAGATAGCTGGTAAAGTCTTTCTCAGATTCTAGAATGAGAAGCACATGCTGGAGTGGATAGGTGAGTGAAATGTCATTGGGGTAGCGAGTTCTGGATGTAACATGAGCAAGATTCTCTTGATGAACTCGTCAAAGGGTGACAAAAGATGGCTACCAAACCAAAATGATTACATTGTACTCTGTCAATTTGGATGAACAATCCAATGCAGAATCTGGTGGCAGAGACAGATTCAAACTTGACCTTTATTATAACATACTCTGAAAGGTTTGGGAAAACTACTGCAGCTTTCCCCACACCTTTTCCTCCTTATTAATATATTATATTATTATAATTATTACATAATAATAATAATATTATTATTATATTGTATTATTCTATTATATTATAACATATTCTATAATAGTACTGTAGCATTTTCATTTTTTTTGCTTTTTTCCTTTTAATAATTTTTTTAATTTAGTTTTTTAATGTTTAATTTTTTTATTTAGTTATCAGATTTTCATAACACGAATCTCGGTTTAATAGATTAACTTAATTTGACGAGTTAACTCAGAATTTTTTTTCGTTTAGTTTAGTTTGTTATTGTTAATTTTTTCTATTTAATTATTAATTTTTCATAACAAGTATCCTGAACTTGATAAATTAACTTAATTTTATAAATAAAAAAATATAAGTAGCTTTCCTCGTGCCTTTTAGACTTTCCCTATTCTCAATTATTATTATTATTATTATTATTATTACATATCCTAAAAAGTACTATAGCTGTCTTTTTTTGTTTTTATTTTTCTTGAATATTTTTTTTTAAATTTAGCTTGTTAATGTTAATTTTTTTATTTAGTTATCAAACTTTTATGAAACATATCTTGGGTTTGACAAGTAAACTTTAAATTTTTTTTGTTTAGTTTAGTTTGTTTATGTTGAATTTCTATCTATTTAATTATCAGACTTTAATAACAGATATCTCGGGCTTGACGAGTTAAATTGGTTTGACGGGTTAACCTAATTAATTTTGGATAAACCCGTTATTTTTTTTCTTTCCCCATGCCTTTTAGATGTTAAAATTTAGATTTTTCTTCTTTTTTTAATTAGTTTTTTTCTTCTTATAAGTTTATTCTATTATTTTTTCTTTTGAATTAATATTTTTTTATTTAATTTAGTTTATTAGTATGAAATTTTTTTCTATTTAGTTATTGATTGATGTTTTTTTTTATTTATTTACTTTCTTAGGTTTGGCTAATTAGAGATTTTTTTTTGCTTTTTTTGTTGTTTTTATGCCTTTGATTGTAGATTATACAATGTAGTCTATAATAAAAAGGCTAATGCTTTTTGTTTGTTTTGGTTTTTTTAATTAATTTTTTTTGTTTAATTTAGTTTGTTAATGTTTATTTTTTATTTAGTTATCAAAATTTCATAACATAAATTCCGGGTTTGACAAGTTAGCCCAATTAATTATGTATAACCCGTCAATTTTTTATATTTAGTTATTAAACTATCACAACGCGGATCTCGAGTTTAACAGGCTAACCTGTTTTAAAAGATTAACCTAGTTCGTTTATACTTATGAATTACTACAATGCTTCCTTATATGTCTTTTTTTATGTTATTTTTTTTAAACTGGTCTTTATCGATTTTGCTTTATAGTTTTTTCTTTAAGACATTGTGAATTGTTATAATATTTTATCACATTATTTTTGTTTTGCTACAGTATTTTCTCACATGTTTTTTTTTTAAAATTAACTTTGTTGATTTTTTGTTTAATATTAAGTTGGTTGAGAATTTATCTTTAACTTTTCCCACATGTTTTTTTTCTATTTTTTCACCTTTTTTTTTCTAAAATTGTCTCACTTTTTTTAATTTTTGTTTCAAAAAAAATTATTTTTTTTTAATATTGTCTCTTTTTTATTTTTATGAGTAAAGTTTACCTTTGTAGTTTTTTTTTTAAATATAATGGATTGCTACAATGTTTCCCTATATGTGTTTTTTATGATTGTTTTTAATTTTTTTCAAGAATAGTCTTTGTCGATCCTACTTTTTTTATATTGAACTGATTGAGAATTTGGTTTCATGGTTTTTTATTAAAAATACAATGGATTGCTACAGTGTTCTCCCACCTAATTTTTTTTGTTATGATTTTTTTAAAATTATCTTTATCAATTTTATTATTTTTAATATTGAGCTGGTTGAGAATTGTAACTGTAGATTTTCTCATAAAGCATTATAGATTACTACAATGTTTCCTTGCATGTCTTTTTTTTTGTTTCGGTTTTTTTACCAAAATTTTATTTGTTCATTTAATTTTTTAAATATTAATTTGATTGAAAATTTAGCTTTATAATTTTTTTTTCATGAAAACATTATGAATTATAACAGTTATTTTATATATAATTTGTTTTCCACAAACCAACAACATGCAAGCCCTAGATATTGGACAGGCATGTCACCTATAAAAATAACAAATGAAAAAAAAAGAAAAAAACCTTGTAATTAGATTCATGTTTAAAGATATCGAGTTTGATATTACAATTAAACTAATTTAAATTTGGATCATGTAAGTTTGTTGTTATTATTAATATTATTTTTAGATTAAATATTTTAATTAAATTTAAAATTTTTGGATATAACTTTAAAAAAATAATATTTTTAAATCTTAATATTTTTATTAAAAAATTAACCTATCACATCACAAAAATCATCTAACTATTTCCTTCGATTTCTTGGCCCCTTGGTACTGTACGAGTCTTGTTGGGATACATCCACTTTAAATCCTCGTGGGAAATGTCTCAATCTCTAGCATTAACAGCGAGGGGTGGAAAAAATGGGATCCAACCCTAGGAGAACCATGTTTGACTTCCTTGTTTTTTGCTCCATTAAAACTCGTTTGAAGAAATCCAAGTATTGAATAGAACAACGTGCCTAAGCCACTCAAGGGATGGCCTCATCTCATCCAGTAACCTAATAACTTATATTAAAACTATCCCCTCGCAACCCACCACCGACTTTTTTGTCTTTTCCAATATTTCTGACAAAATCCCCTACTTTCTTCATCTGATATTTATTTAAAGTTTTCACTACTTATTTTCAATGGCTCTATGCGCTTAAAGACACCCAATCAACTCTGCGTTTAACCCTCTAGGCATCCAACATGATGGTTATAAAACCTGTGCTGGCTAGCCGGTCATCTTGGTGAAACTTGGCTCGACATGTTTTTTTAAGAAAATATTTGAAACGATATGGTTCACTGAGTAAACTCTCGGATTGTTAAAAAAAACAAACATATTTTTGCATTGAAATGGACTCTGTTTCCATCTGCATCGAAAACCTACACCTTCACAGGAATTTTAATTATTACAACCTCATAAATTCCAGTTAAAAACATGAAAAATGAATCAACTTATCCACTTGAACTAAAATGATTAATTAATTATAGCTTTGTAAGGAGATCACTATTGACTATTCAAATCTAGTCCAATAGATCAAGGATTAGGTAAAATGCGACAATCACATGCAGCAGCCCCATCACTACTCATGAGACCCCACCTCTCCCTTAATTATTCTTCTATCCATCCCCTCTTTTCCTTTCTATAAACCAAAATTTTGACAAAACTTAAATCACACCCCACCTTTCTTTTCTTCTTCTTCTTAATAACAATTATAGTAGAAACAACCAAAGATTATTGCTTTTCTTGTTAATATCTTGACATTTCTCAAATTTTACAAATAATACCAACAATGTGCCCATTGAGGCTGATTCTGATATTCCTCTCCGCCACTCTTGCTGGTTTTGTCGTCATCAGAAACCTCAAATCCAGCCCTTTCTCCGCCACCACCGACAGCGGCGATGACGACTGTTCCACCACCACCGAAAGCGACTGCAACTCTCCTCAACCATCTGATTATTCTTCTTCATCTCGATTCTCAAAGGTCTGAAGTGGTCACACATGCTGTCTCCTTTTTTTTTTTTGGTTTTTCTTGTTTTGGGTAAAGTTTTGATCTTTTCATTGAAAATATGCAGGTAAAGTCAGGGATAGAAATGGGGTTTTGGACATTGGTGGACATGGCGAGTGGAAAATACTTGTGGAGGCAATTGGGTTATTCTTCAAAACGTGAAAGCTGATTGCTTTTGGAGTTCTTGTGTGTCGTAGGTATTGGAATTTACAAATGGGCTGTAAGGTTTTCCTTTTAGTAATATTGATTGTGAATTACTGTAATACAATTGAAAAAACAAAACCCATCTGGAAATCATTGTTGTTGTAATGTTGCTGCTGCTGCTGTTGTATTGGTGGTGGAATTGTAACTTGTTAGCATTTAGTAAGAATGAAAGATCAAAACTTCGTGGCTCTTGGATGTTGTGTTGCTCTTTACTCTTTTCATTTATGCTGTACTGGTGGTGAGATTCTGCTCTTTAATTTGTAGTAATGTTGCTGCTGTTTTATAGGTGATGAAATTGTAATTACTAGCACTAGCATTTAGTAAGAATGAAGGATAAAAAATTTGTGGCTTTTAGACGTTGTGTTGCACTTTAGTCTTTTCTTTTGTGCTGTGTTGGTGTTGAAATGCTGCTCCTGTAGTTTGTGTTGCTATTAAAGGTGTGTCTCGGATCCAATCTGTCGAGAACTTAAAAAGTGTGAAACCTTGTTTAGGAGTTGAGAGTTTACCATGTTGGCTATAATTAGGAAGATGGAATGTATGTATGCTAGGTGTTACAAGAATTGGTGAAATTGAGATGATTTTGTGGTGGATTGTGATGATAATGGTTTGTGTATTGGATGATAATCTGCAATATGCAATGAGCCAAGAGTTCACATTTTAAGATCTTTACAGCTACTGTGGAATGTCGACATCATGAGGCTCCTTTAGAAATAGAACTGAATATCCTTGAACTTTGTTTATTGAAGTGCGTGAAGCTTTCAAGCACTTGTTAATACAGATGTTCTAGCATGTGCGTTTGTGCCATATGCCATCTCCCATGTTAATTATGTGTGTTATCTGCCAAATGCTATATTTATAAAATTGTTGACAATACCAGAGATGCATTAATTCAGATGGGAAGTTACTATAATTCTCTGGAAATATGGATTGGCTTCAAGCAGCCTGTCAAGTGGTGATAGTGATGCCTGTATGTCTCTTTGTGCCTGTAGAAACTCCCACATTGCGTTGTGTAATGTCAAGAACCCTAGGGCCATTGTTGTACAACCTTGTATAAACGAATACAATTAATGCATGCATTTATGTTCCATGATGATATTGGTCAAATCAGGTAAAGATTCAACCGATCCAGCTAGGTTTAGCATTGTGGTACGGTGCAGTTGCGGTTTCGGTTGAAGATGTTTTTAAGCGGATTAGAATTTACTTACAGATTTTTTTCACACAATACTGTAAAATAAAAGATGCATAGCTTACCATGGTATCTATTTAAAAGCTTTTTAACGTGAAAGGTAACATTTGAAGCAATCAATTGAGAAATGAGGTAATATATAATGAATGTATACATAAAAAAAATATCATTATCATTATTGTGGATTGAAAGTGAAGGCAGTTATGTCGGATACCGGATCTCTTTGGCATGCATAGAAAATTAAGAGTCACAACCTTGTATGAACGAACATCTTCGTGCTGTTAGAATCACCATTCTCTCAGATACTAGTAAAAGTGACGCTTCTTTCGAGGCAAGATATCTGCACGCAGCTGAGTAACCTCCACAAGTTTTGAATTCGCCGCTCCTGCAAGTCTCTCCTTTTCACTCTGCTGTTCTTTGTTTTTCTTTCTCATCTGAAACTCGGAAGATTTATGAATTCTTCTAAAAATTGGGATGTAGATGATATGATGTATTACAAAATGAATTCTTTCTTTCTTTAAATAAAAAAATAAAAAAAAATCAAAAGAACTTCCTTTCTTAAAATCTTAAAATTCTTCTTCTTCTTCTTTTTTTTTTAAAAAATAAACTTGACAAAAGTTTAATTTATAATTCCAAGCCGTCTATTCTAATATTCTCGGTGTGACATAATTTTTACAATAAAAATCAACATAAAATTACCCTATGAATTAATATTATAGTCTGATAAATCTCACATCATCGGGTGGCTGTGTTGATCTAGATTAAAGTAAAAATAATATCATTTAAATTATCTTAAAAATCAACTTGATTTGATTCGGTTTTTCTTGAGTTAACTATGGATCAATCTAAATTTTTGACTGATACTATATCAATTCTTTTCGGTCCTGACCCAATCTAAATTCTAGGTTATCAAGATCACGGTTCAACCGCCAAACCAAGTCTTGTTTTAAACCCGTGAATAGAAGCACTCAAAATTTGAAATATTTATAAAACCCACACACCAACGGTCGAATTGCATCTAACTCCACTCCCTCCCCATAGATAAAGAAAAGAGGAAGAACAACGTATCATTTTTTTTTTAATCAAAAAAAAGAAAAGAGGAAGAACAACGTATCCTTATCTTCCGTACCCGTAAATGACAAGAAAGAGAAAACCCCCAAAAAATCCTCAAGAACTAGGAGAAGCAGAGAAGGGAAAGAATGGGTTTTTCGCTTGCTATCTCTTGACTTCTCTCTGCCCCAGATTCAAAGGCCACACCTACATCGGGTTTGATTCCTTCTTTCACTTTTTTCTGCTTTCTCAATCTTAAGATTGGTGTCTTCATTGGTTTTATGTATTTTTTGTTGATCAATCTATAAAGTATTAGTCTTTGATTGATTTATAAATATTTTGGAGTCTTCAATTAAAAGAAAAATAAATTCATCAATCTATTAAGGGTTTGATTTATTAGTGATGTTGTGATAATTTGTTTTGTGGGCCCATGTCATCTCTGTTTCAGATTTTTGTATTGGCCCATTACTTGAAACCCAATTTTAATGGACAAGTTTGTTCCTTTTTTTAGTATTTAATTTGTGTTAACAAAAAAGATTTGATCTTTAGCTAGCCAGGACGAGATGTTTTCTCTTTTTTCTTTTTCTTGTTTTGATGTGTAAAAGGGCTGGAATTTTTGCAGATTTACAGTGAATCCGCGGCGGAGAATTAGGCAACACAATGGTGAGCTTAGAAGTGGAGCATGCAGGACTAAGAAAAGAAGGCCATGGGAAATGGTTTTCTGCATTTATGGTTTCCCAACTAACGTTGCTGCTTTGCAGGTTATTTCTTTTTCTTCTTTTAACTGTTTATTCACTCTCCGCTTTGGTTTCATATAGTATGTTGAAGCAGTTTTATCCTTTACCTTTGTCGATGTTAGAGTCTAGGAAGAAGAGCTTACCTTCAGCCAACCGCAAGACAATGGCCTTGGCAGTTTATTTACAAATCTAAACTGAAATTGAGGTGGTAAAAAAATATTGTTCGGATCTGCTCCTTGCTATCATGCTTTGGATTTTGGAAGTTCGCATTTGCTTGCTCTTGTTTCGGAGTTTCTTTATGATATTAACTTCCTGTTTTTATTTTCACCTCTTTTTCCCAGCAAGGGACTATAACCAGTATTTAAGCAGCATGTCTTAACATTCTGTGCAGTAGAATAGTTGGTTGCCGCCTGATGGGATGATGCGCTACTGATCATCTTATCCGAAGATAATAAAAAGAAGTGGTTTTTTTCTTCAATGAAGTTGTGCTTTGTAGGCCTGTGGAATGATAGCAAAGATTATTTTTTTGCATCAAAGAGATTAATTATTTTAATTATACATCTTCAAAACTGTCTTTAGGAATGGGACGAAAAAAAAAAAACTCTTCGGAAATGCTGTATGATCTCGAGCAAAGTTTTTATTCTGCCAAAACTAGTCCTTCACTTTACCTGTAAAACCAGAGTTTTAAGATCCTGTCATTAGTTGCAATACATAAGAATTTCACTCATATCGTAGTTGCTAACATATGAAATGTGTATGCAAACCTGCAGTTTGAATGGGCGTGGCAGCACCCAACAGAATCAGTGGCAGTGAGGCAGGCAGTTGCTGGTTTTAAATCCTTCTCGGGAGTTGCCAACAAGATTAAACTTGCTTACACAATGCTTAACCTCCCGTCGTGGCAGAGGTATGACTTATTCTTGTGGAAGTAAATAGACATTACTTGATCTCTAGGTTTGATAAATCAAATACTGAATGTGTCTCTGTACATGATTAGCTTGAACATCACCATAAACCATTTCTCAACGAACTACAAAGTACACTCTGTTGGTTGTCCAAGCTTGCCAACGAACATGAAGGTCCAAATTTGCCCCATGGATGAGCTGCCCTGCTATTGTGATTCGGGGGATATTTTATTTGAAGAGAGAAAAAATGAAGATGCCTGGGATGGTGAAGAGGAATATAAGAGAGCTAGTGATGGAAGTGGAGCTGTCGAGGCAAACTTGGTGGAACTTGAAGTTTCCTCCCTGGATGAGCTTCCATGCTATAATGGAAGGGAGGATAATATTTTTGAAGGTGGATATAGTGAAACGGCATCCAGGGAAGCTTGTAACAGAAGTGAGCCCGTACACGAAAAATATAATGAATCTGTTAGCACACGAGGAACTGTTAAAGAAGCACATGCAGATATTATAGTCCATATTACTGCAGATTTTGGACGTAGCATTGACAAGACTTCCAATGAGCATTTCAGATGGTTTGAAGAATATGACCAGCAAGACCGAAGGGAACCACCCTTTCCAGAACTGTACCATGCAAATCCATTTCCTTTCATGAATTTACTAGCAAGAAATGTTAGGTTGGTTGCCATTAATGTGCAACAACTATTTGGTATTGCACCAAACATGTACATTCATACAAGATGTCAAAGGTTGGCAGCCACCATTGTTGAAGAAGACTTGGAGTTGACAGCCACCTTTGTTGAAGAAAAGCCTCCATGAATGCCTATAAATAGAGGTATATGTTAGAGAGCAAAATGAGAGAAGAGAATTGTGAGAATGTGAAGAGAGTAGAGAGGAAGAGAGAGCTGCAATGGCAGCAAGGCTGCTGCCATTGCAGCAGCTGTAATGACAGCAAAGAGAGGGCTGGGAGTAGAGTAGAAAGAAGTTATGATTCTCCTCTATGTATTTGTTTTGTATTCTTTCTCTATCTCTAAATATATTGACTTCTCCCGTGGATGTAGGCGGTTTTGCCGAACCACGTTAAATATTGTGTCAGTGTGCTTGGCCTCCTATGAGCAAGTATCAGAACATCACCGGTCGGATTCCCCAACAATTGGTATCAGAGCACATGGTTTTAACGTGAAATTTGATTTTGCTCAAAAATGAAAGTTGTCAAAATTGTGTTTTGACCATACCATTGTGTAGAGGAGGAAGAGACGAAGCCACTGGTGAAAACCGCGTCGAAATCGGACGTCAGAAACCGTCGCACGCGCCGGCGGGGTGACTGCCCACGTCATCAGCCACGTCAGCAGTTCTGCACAGTCATCAGACACGTTACCTGACATATCAGCACTCTGACTAGTCAAACTGCCACGTCATTAAGCACGTCAGCAGTTCTGCACAATCATCAGACACGTCACCTGACACATCAGCACTCTGACCAGTCAAACTGCCACGTCAGATTTGGCTGACCTATATGTCCTACGTGGATGACACGTCATTACAGCCACGTCAGCTCCCTGGATTTTGATTCTGTGTGGCGGAGTCTACGTGCAACCGGTTCTGAGATTGAATCTGGGCCGTTAAACAGGCGAAAATTGTTTTGATCAAATCTTAGCCGTCTAAAGTGCGATTTGGATGATTTCAGACTTGTTTCCAGCTAATTTGATCGTTCCGGATGCAATGGTATGGTCCGATTGTTGAGATTGAGATCAGAAATGGTAGTGATGAATTATTAAAGAGAGATTGCCCGATCAGGAGGCATATGATGGTCATCATGGTGGTTGATAGAGCTGAAGAAGAAGAAATCACACATGTTTGCCTAATTACATGCGGTGAACTATTACGTAGGGAATTTTAATTGCCTCAAGGGAAGGTAAAATTGGGATACTCTAAACACCCGATTATGTGGACAATTTAAGGTGGAGAGTGAAATTTGAAGAAGACCAATCTTGACGAATCTAAGCACTGGTAGTCTCGCCAGATGTTGAGAAATCAGGTATAAAACAAGGATACCCCAGATCACTTGTAAAGAAATGCCGCGACAAGGCTAGCAAATGGTTGTATATACGGAAAGACAGTACGATGGATAGATATGGCCTAAGAAGTTCTGTCTAGGAGATTGGGTTTTAAGCGGGACCGTTGTGACCCCTCCAATCTTTCCTGGGAACTTGCTTAGTGGAAGGATTATCCATACGGTACTATTTTCGTATATGTGACAGTTTGTTATGAAACTGTTGAAGACTAGCAGGATGACGGCACAAAGGAACAGTTGGGTTCCGTATGATCAAGGATCTGATGGAGTGATGATTTCTCCAAGGAAGTTAGATTCGGTGACTGTAATTTCTCGAGGGGAGAATTGATGAAGACCCTGATAATGGAAGAGAAATACAGCAAAAGGATAAAGATTGGCACCCTATTTTGACTTGGATAGATGTTGTGACAGGATGAGCTGCTGTCAAACATAAGCAAGGAATAGGGAGAAATCTGGAGAACCAAAATTGCACGAGAGCACATGAAGATTGTGTAGGAGTACCCGGAGGATCCAACGAGGTACTGTAATGAGACAACAAGTGCAAGGAAAAGAATAGTTCCCAGATGAAGCTCAAAGCAGAGACTGTATGAAAAGGTTGTACAACAAGAAGTCTCTTGTGCTCTTGATAAAGGCAACAAACAAGGACCTTTCAATGCATGTAAAGATGGAAGGGTGAGCTGTTGTAGATGCACCTAATTGAGGGGGTGCAAACGCCTGTGATAAAAGGCGACCGCCTATGATGAAAGGCGAAGACACCAAAGAGAGTTGGTGTGGGTGGAGCTGTTAAGCAGAAAAGGCGTAGAAGCTCCAAACATAGAAATTGAGGTGGAGGATTGCGAGGAGTATACCGCAACTTTCTCTTTCTATGTAATTAGTGGCAGTGATCTCTCCCATAGTCCACATGGTGGTAGAGAATTTATGGAGCCACTTTGAAGCATCTCAGTTGAAGAAGGATGTGATCGCCTATGAAAGGCGAAGACACCTTAAAGAGAAGGTGTGAGGGCTATGAGAAAAGCCTATAATTAGACCGCCGCATGACGACGAGCGGAGACACCTCAGGAGAAGGTGTGAGGGCTATGAGATGAGCCCATGATTAGATCGTCGTATGATGACGAGCGGAGACACCTCAGGAGTAAGGTATGGAGGCTATGAGATGAGCCTATAATTAGACCGCCGCATGACAACGAGCGGAGACACCTCAGGAGAAGGTGTGAGGGCCGTGAAAGGAGCCCAGTTCAGAACGCCCCAGAGCCAATGTGATGGCTAGGTATGAGTGGACAGATGGATAGCCAATGAAAGGGCTATGATGAGTATGAAGATAAATGCAGGATTGACTTTCATGGATATTGCCCTCATGCTAAAGATCAATGAGCTAGAAGACATTTGCCTTGGACAATAAGTGGATGACTTGTGGAGCATTAAGACGCGGCTGCTATGAAGGTGCAGAAGGGCATGCGCAGGTTCCGGGAACAAGTTGACTCTTGTCAAGGTGGTGGGCTCGGTAATGGCATTGTAATACTCAGAGTATGAAGACAGATATGGATCAACCTTTTATGGGCTGCCCCCATGGTTAAAGGTGGAAAGCTACCTGGACTCTTGAGACTAAGAGTAGGAGACTCATGGAGAAGTAAGGCGTGGTTTCTAGGGTGAAACAGAGGGCAGGCGCAACTCCTGGATGAGTAAACTCTTGGAAGAGTGGTGAGCTTGTGATCATATTGAGATACTCAAATAATGACTGTCGCACTTGAAATATCCGTTTGAGGGGGTGTTGTAAGCCTTGATGAGAGGCTTGATGAATCATTCCGGACCGAGCACGCTCGAAGGGGAATGTTGTTCCAGAGACAAGCGTTAACACTATTCAGATGTGATGTGGCAGACCATCTGGTTATAGTGATCCTTTTGTGTGAGAAAAGGTGTGCTTAGGTTACTCTGATGATTGAAAGGTTTGGTGAGTACCTATAAACTTGGCCAAAGATGCTCTCAAAATGAAAAGCTTGGAAGAGCTGCAAGATGCAAGCTTGTGTTGAAGAAGAAAGAGGACAGTTGCCCTACATGAATGGCAAAGGGGGTGATTGTTAGGTTGGTTGCCATTAATGTGCAACAACCATTTGGTATTGCACCAAACATGTGCATTCATACAAGATGTCAAAGGTTGGCAGCCACCATTGTTGAAGAAGAGTTGGAGTTGGCAGCCACCTTTGTTGAAGAAAAGCCTCCATGAATGCCTATAAATAGAGGCATATGTTAGAGAGCAAAATGAGAGAAGAGAATTGTGAGAATGTGAAGAGAGTAGAGAGGAAGAGAGAGCTGCAATGGCAGCAAGGCTGCTGCCATTACAGCAGCTGTAATGACAGCAAAGAGAGGGCTGGGAGTAGAGTAGAAAGAAGTTATGATTCTCCTCTATGTATTTGTTTTGTATTCTTTCTCTATCTCTAAATATATTGACTTCTCCCGTGGATGTAGGCGGTTTTGCCGAACCACGTTAAATATTGTGTCAGTGTGCTTGGCCTCCTATGAGCAAGTATCAGAACATCACCGGTCGGATTCCCCAACAAGAAAAGCTTCTTCAATTGTTACTAGCTTTTCAAAGAGCGAGACTGGAGATTAGGGGCGTATTGACATTGATTGATGAGGAGGTTTCTGAATTGGATTGGCAGAGGGCTAAGAAATTAGTTATTGACAAAGATGATGAAGCTAGCAACACCTGTGAAAATGTGAACGTGGATAATCATTCGTCTGTAGATGCACATTGTATTAACAAGGCTTCTCGTGAACAATTTGGACTGTCTGAACCATATGTCAAGCAAGACCAAAGAGCGCCACCCTCTCCAGTACGAGATTATGCAGAACCATTCGGTTTCATGAATCAGCCATCAAGTAAAGCATCGTCTTCTATTGTCACAAACTTTTCTGCGAGGGAGGCTAGAGATGGGGGTGTATTGACATTAATCGGCGAGGATGCTTCTGAATTTGATTGGCCAAGATGGAAGAAGCTTTCTTGCAAAGTAATCAATGATAAAGATCAAGTCCTGATTCCAAGGTCATTCATTCCTCGGGAAATTGAGGTTATAGATTTGTTGTCCCCATCTCCAGAATGCAGAATTAGGTCAGCCAACAAGAAGAGAAGAGTTTCTCCTGTGTATCCGGTAATTATTGACTTGACTTAGCCCAGGCTTGTCCAATTTCCCAGTGTCGGACATAATAGCAAAAAGTAATTGGATAAGTACACAGTTTCAATTCGAAGAATCTGCTTTGGCTACATTGTTATCTTATTCCAACATGTTACTATTCTTACCGCTTGGATCATGGACTGATGATATAAACTTCATATCAAATATTTTCATGCTTGCTTTTTGCATAATGGAATTTATTCAGGCCGTGCAATCTGTTTAAAGCGGCAGCCCTTTCAACTGATCAAACTGCTCTTGGATTGGAAATGGTCAAATTATATTTATCATGTTATTTATTTATTTATTTTTTGCGTAGAGTTTTATTCATTATTCAAAAATAGTGAAACATCTGTCTGCCAAGGTTGAGTAGAGCTACTACTTATGTCAAGTATTCTAATAAGAATGACTCTAAAATTAAACTTCATCTTCCACTTCCTAAACCTGGAAATGACTGTGGAACCTGCACCATTTCAGAAAGTGGGGATAACTGTGGAGTTTGCTAGAGCACCTGCTCCATTATACCTTCATTTGAGGTTGATGTCTTTGACATGACAGTGAATTTTGTTATTTTTGTGTTTGTTTTGCATCTCAACTCACTTTTCAAAGTATTTTCACTCAAAAATATATTAAATTAATATTTTTTTATTTATTTTTATAATTTTAATTTACTAACATAAAAAATTTAATATATATATATATTATTTTAATATATTTTTAATAAAAATATTTTTATAGCATTATAGAGCATGGGGAATACTTTTTTGCTGACAATGATGGCTTATTTTTCTTTAAGACTAGAGCCCAGAGCATCATGTTTTATGTATTCAATAGTAAATACCGTAAATCTTTAGCATTCATAATTAACATGCGTTTGTGGCGATCGATTTCATTTTTAATGAAATTAATACCGTTGCTTGATTTGTACGTTCTAGACATCACAGGCGACAAGAAGTGATACATTTGGTAAATACACAGACATATCTAAAGCAATATCATGTCGAGCCATTTTCAGACAGACTTTCCAAGGAAATACTTGCCAAGCAATCTGTCCCAGTAGGCCCCTGCGAGAGAAAAGCAAAGGAACAATTTCAATGAGGGATTTTGTGGTTTGGTCCAGAGATAAGACTGGTGGATTTACTATTAATCACATTGAACTGGGGGCCTAAGTTACCAATCAAATGATTAACGCACCACTTTCTTGCTTAATCTAGACAATAAGAATCCATTGAGGTCATGAGGGTCCTGGTAATCAAACACCATCATCTTGTCTTTGCCAAAATAGGATCTCTACCAAGCCTGTAGGTATGAGTACGTGTGAACCCAAGACGCACAATCACCTGTACCAGACCACATAAAACAATGTGAAGCTGAATCATGTTGGGACAGCTTACACGCACATGTGCGGGCTAAATTAGGTTAGGGCTAACCACAAGTGTCCTATTTCGGCATGTAAAAAGGATCGTTTTTCATATATAGGACACAGAATTTTTTCTGGAAAGGAGTGCTCCACTGCAAGATGCTCTCCATGCGTTCAAGATAGCAAGTCATGAGAAACTTCACTACACACTTCCGCATGTGGATATTTCTGGTTGAAAAGCACAAATCAATTGTTTCCTGCCAACTACCGAAGAAAGTTCATGGACTTCAAGTGCAAAACCTTTGCTGCATGCAGGCTGTATCACTTGACAATAACATAGCACCAAAAATACATACTTGACTAGACCGTAGCGCATTAGGAAAGATTTATTTTTTTTCAATCAAGAACGGATCTTTTGACATTTTAAAGGATTTCAAAATCGACTAATGTTGTGCGTGCTTGCGCAGTCATTTGATCGGATACAAAAGCATTACTACACCTCTTCTTGCAATCTAAATAATGATAAATCTCAAACAAGAAGAAGCATTCCTTGCTCTTAACAATATATATTAGCAGGCTAGCAGCTGCTACAAGGTGATCCTGGAAACTATACATGTGGATCTAGGTCATAATATTAACTTTCAGTGCAAGCAAAACAGAAACTGCATGCGTGGATAGAGAATACCTGGAAAATGTTATTGGAAAACATAGGAAGACAGGACATGCAATTCAAGAACTTGCGAGTTACGAGCATTAAAAGTAATCATTAGCGATATGGCAAATACGAGCAAGTTTAAAGTTTATTGAGGGAGGCCTTAGGGAGGCCGGAGGCATCTCTAATACTTACAAGCATGGAAGTACAAAAATAGGAAGTTCAAGAAGTTGTACAAACATATGATATAGCGGAAAAATTAGCATTGAGAGAATATCTCGAGCAAACTGATGCTGCTAGTTCGGTCAATTTGATTGCTGCTGCTGCTGCTGCTGTTGCAGTTCTTGCTCACCCTGCCAGACACAAACAATATCGTTGAGAGCAGGCCTTATAGCTTCTTCCAATATCTTCTGATATTCTAGCGTATCTCCATTAGATTTCTTCACTTCCACAAAATGGATATTTGGAGTCACTTCAAAAATCTCAGCATCAACAGACAATGGCCCCTTTCTACCTTCTTTCATTCCTTCCAATTTCAGCAAACCTGTACCTTTCTTAATCACCTTCAGCTTTTGACGCGTAGCAATATCTTCCAGTTTAGAGATGATGACTGAAGCCGGTTGTATAGAAGTAAATCTTGCTTCTCTCTTCTGATAATTTTCCTCGAATAATCCAGATAGATCAAATCCAGCAGAAAGGGAAATGATGTCAAAAGCATTTAAGCTGGGAGGTTTGGCTGACTCTTGCTTTGCCTCAGAAGCCACACTGCTATTCTCAGAAGAACCAGAACCATTCCAATCCAAAGCAGCTACCTCCTTGCTTTTTGTTCCAGTTTTAATTTGTTTAGAGTTCAAACCTTTTCTAAACCAAGAACTTTCCTTAATCTCAGCCATGGAGATCCTTGTATTGGGGTTTGGATCCAGGATCTTGCGCAACAACCGTCGAGCATCAGTTGGAAACCAATTAGGGCATTTGAACTCTGCTCTGCCAATTTTCCTGTACATCTCGATCAAATTTGAATCATGAAATGGGAGATAACCAGACAATAACACAAATAAAACCACGCCACAGGACCAAATATCAGCTTTAGTGCCATCATAACCTTTCCTGTTGATCACTTCAGGAGCAACATATGCAGGTGTCCCGCAAGTCGTGTGTAGTAGTCCATCTTGTTGCTTGGATTCAGTGAGGGCACTCAATCCAAAATCAGATATCTTCAGATTCTCATTCTCATCCAACAACAGATTCTCTGGCTTTATATCACGATGATAAACACCCCTGCTATGGCAGAAATCAACTGCATTGATCAGCTGTTGAAAATATTTATGTGCAACATCCTCCTTTAACCTTCCTTTGGAAACCTTCTCAAAGAGTTCACCACCTTTAGCATATTCCATTACAAAGTAAATCTTACTTTTGGTAGCCAAGACCTCATATAGTTGCACGATATTAGGGTGTCTGACTAGTCTCATTACAGATATTTCTCTCTTGATCTGATTAACAAGCCCAACCTTCAAGACCTTCTCTTTGTCAATTACTTTAATGGCTACACTCAGGTTCGTTCTGATGCTCCTCGCAAAATAAACCTTGGCAAAGGTGCCTTGGCCAAGCAATCTCCCCACTTCATAGTTCTTTGTCAACACACTTGGTTTATTTTCCATCCCAAGCTAAAACTGCTAATACTCTATGATATACGACACTCCTCCTATATGTTTTATCAACCTAGAAAGTAGGATCTATAGATAAAGCATAAATGGCTCAACCGTCTTCACATAGATCATACAAACTGAAAGGTCCATGATGCTTTTGAGCATAAAAGCAAGAGGAAGAATAATTTACAAATCCAATCTCATCAAGAGCAACGAAGGGTGGATCCAACAAAGCCGGAACCTGACGGGCTTCAGAGACGGGCTGCCAAACGCTAAGGAACATCATGCAGCATTCCCTGGGTTTTTCGGTCAAAGATCACCTTAAGAATGCAGAGACACGGTGTAGAGGATACGCCTTCAGCAGGACACTTGTAAACTAACACAAACAGAGAGGATTTATAACCTGAGAAAAAAAAAAAACAAGAGCACACAGAAAATAAGCCAAAAAAAAAGAAGATTAAATCTACATGCTAAGAAATTTAACAAATTGTAGCCGAGGAATTTGCAAGGAAAATTTCACATTTGTTATATACTCGAGCCCCACAGCCCAAAACCCTTGTTTTTTCCATACCATGAATAAAGAAAAGAAAGCTCATGGTCTGAAAATTAATCTCAAACAAATCACAGTCTGCTTCTTTTGGAACTAAAAAGCTAACACAGGCTAATAAACACTTGTAGAGTCATCAAAAACTGCATAACCAGACGCTTTGAAATGCTCATTAAACAGTATAACAACGACAATAATTTTCAGATTTAATCATGAACAATCTCAAAGATTAAGCCTTTCAAAAAACTGAAACTTGCCCACAAAACTTCTAATTAAAAAGATGAAAACTTTCACTCACCATCTAAACCAACACAGCTACAAATTTCTACAAAAACCAGCACCAGAATTTAACCAACGAAAAAAAAAAGAACCCACAAAATATAGATAAAATGATGGCAAACTCAGCAGAGACTCATTCAGCTCACCTTGAGTTGTTAGAATCCAAAGCGGAGAAGGACGACTACAAATGGATAACTAGCCTGGTCTCTCTGTCTTTCTTTTCTTTTTTCGGTTGGTAACAATATAAGTTTTATAAGAAATCTTAAAGCCACTTTATAAGGCAACGGCAACGGCAATGGCAATGGCAATGGCAATGGTGGCATGTCTGCTTACCA
This sequence comes from Populus ilicifolia, assembly GCA_015708895.1. Lineage (NCBI taxonomy): Eukaryota > Viridiplantae > Streptophyta > Magnoliopsida > Malpighiales > Salicaceae > Populus > Populus ilicifolia. The sequence goes on along the minus strand of SRLM01000064.1, from coordinate 4,061 downwards.
GATAGATACTTGAATATGCCATGAGGTACGTGTACTGGTTTATTAATGGTACTATTTGGTCCCTTTCTTTCAATTTTATCTTACTTTAGTCCCATATATCCATATCAAGTTTGAGTCTAGTTCAGATTCATCTTATTTTATATAATGAATTATTTTTATTTTTTAATAATATTTTTAGAACATACAAGTATATTAAAATGATTATTTATTAAAAAAAAATACAGTAATCACATACACTCACTATATGGATATATATTATCACAAATGGAGAGTTTCCAATTGAATTAATTATAGTTGATGAAAATAATATTGTATGGAATGTAATAAAAAAATGAGGGATAACATTAAGATAAGAAAAACCATTGAAATATTTTTTTTATAAATAGTTTTGTTGACATAAATGATATGCAATGAATTATTCATAAGTGGACATATCCAATAAGTATTTCAAAAGTTAAATAAAATCATAATAACTGTTCTTGTGTCTCTTCATGAATTTTTCTTTTATCTTTAAATTTTTCAATACTCTTTTTTTTAAAAAAAAAATACAAATAATGGAATAGTCTAACAATATCTCTAACCATGTTTGATGAAGATTTACCCTATGCTAGTATAAAATAGGGAGGATAGGAGGATGATACTAATACAAAAAGACAGCAAAGGCACCTAAGTGATCAAGACTTAAGATTACAGGGACTAATTGCATAATTTACAGGGTCCAGCAGCATGGATGGAGATCTATGTGGACAAGACCATCACGAGAGTAATGAGTTTTTTTTTTTTTTTAATCANAGACCATCACGAGAGTAATGAGTTTTTTTTTTTTTTAATCAAGGATGTTAAAACTATCTTGCATACATTTTAATTATTTTTTTAATTTTTTAATTAATAATTGTATTATTCTTTAATTATTTTAAAATTTAGGGACTCAAACAAGTAATATTAAAAAAGAAACTTAGAATTTCACTAATTAAATTATACCTTTCTTTTCTTTGGGGCTTTCTTTCTGGATGAGACATGTGATTTTCTGATAATGCCAAGTGTCAAGAGAATTATCGGATGTCTGGGAAGCAGTGGAGATGTCCTCTGGGGTACTGATATCTTATTAGTTGACTAGTTGTTGAAACAAATGTTAGGTTAGAAATTGAACGAAGCAAAAGGACGTCAAGAGAATAAAACCCCACAATCTCTGTATATAAAATTAAGAAAAAAAGAAAACTGACCACAAGAAAAGATTATAAGATAATTTAGGGCGCAAAAAGTCAAGTTAAAGATCCCCATAAAAGAAGAAAATAAAAAAGGGCAGATTTTTCCATAAAAGCAACTCCAAGTAAAAACATAGTTGGACCCCAAAACATTTGAATTTCAACACACAAGAGCATGAATCTTCTGACACGCAACACAAGTTGCTCGAAATCTCGAGACATTTGCTTTTTTATCCTGTCTTGTCTGAAGGTTTTAGTTGATAAGATTAGAATTCAGATAGGCATGAGTGAAGTCGAGTCTGATATTTCTTGATGAGAGCAGAAAGGGTTAGGATTAATTAATTACACAAGAAAAGGTTCTTCATACAGTAAATTCTTGATTTGGGACTTGGCTAGGAGGAATATTGCTTCGACAAGCTCATAATGATGACCTGAGCTTCTATGTTATTTTGGATTCCCATGATTTGAAACTTTGAAAACAAATTGCTAGATAAATTTCTTTTATTGAGTGTTAATTTGATCGAATGGTGTCTCTATTTACTTGAATCAATGATTACATGCGTTAAATTTAAATATAAAACTTACTTATCCTTGAAGATTAATTAATTTTCATTGTAGCCCAAGGCACGAAGCATGGTAGATTATGACAATCCTTTCTTTATTTTTTCATCCCTAAAGTTTTTTTCTTTGTGATTTGATCCCTAAGTGATCAACTTAATGGCTTATTGCTTCTATTTTTAAAGGATAAGATTCAAAGACATGGGACCAAGATGAAAGTGGTGGAGAAAATAAATGGTGATTTTAAAGCAAGCATGTAAAGTTCATTTTGATCCTTCTACTTTCCAAATGGTTTATTGTCAATCTCTTTAGTTTTCATAAATTAAAATTTAGTCTAAAAATTTAATTTTTTTATTTTTAATTTATTAGTTTGAGATAGATGAAAGAAAATCATTAGGTTTTGATGATAGAAAAAGAAAATTATTGGTTAACATCAATTTCAGCCATGAAAAAAAAATCATTCTTGATATCAATAAATTTCATTTAATTAGAAAAGTTCTACTTGAATGTATTTTTTGTTTTATCTTGTCTGAGATAGTATATATTAGCTTAATTTTTTTTTCTAGATTCAGGTTTTTTTTTGAATTTTTACTTGATCATTGAATTATTTGAACTTATTTAGTTTATGTAGGCTTTTAGAATATGTTTAAGTGTTTTTGAATTAAAATAATGTTGAAAATGATTTTTTGGGTGTAAAATACTCCATATATCTAAAATTTTTTAGTAGAAAACACGTTAGCAATGCATGCATGTTCTTTTTTTTTTTTATAAATGTTAAAAATAAAAATAAAAAACTGATTTGACCAATTTTATAACGCGAGCTAATAATTTACTAAATACCATATATAAATCATTTCAAAAACATTAGATGTAAAAAATAAAAATAAAAACTATTTAAAACTCAATGATCATGTAAAAATAATTATTGAGTCTAAAAAATTATTAAATTTGATTTTTGAATCTTAAGAAAAAAATAAAAAAACTTAAGATGAACAAGCCATTTATAATCTAGAAAGTGAAAACTCTAAATAATAAAAAGAGATACAAAATTATGGTTGGATGAAAAATTAAAAACAAATAAATCTAATTAAAATATTATCACCACGTAATCTTCAAAACCTTAATTCCAACATTAAGTGTCCATTTGATATTTTAGTTGTGATAATAGTAGAAAGCAAACACTGAATTAAAGTGTTTGGTTAATACTAGCCATACTTTTTTCACATGGATTCCACTCAAATACTAAAGTAGAACCTTAGCTTATGAGAAATAATTTTTATCTGCTTCTTCCTTCTTTTTTTTTGTGTGGAGAGTGACTCCACTGTTCATTTAAAGAGTGGAGACTATCTCTTCTATTCCGATCGGATCGAGTTTAGTCCAAAGTTGAATATATTGAAGTAGGTGTGATCTAGTAAAATAAAATAAAAAATTAAATTAATTTTTTATTTTTAATTGTGTTTTGTTAAAGAAATTAGTGTTTCACATTATTCAATGACATTAAATAAATTAAAAGTAGATTGCTTGATAATGTAATATTTATAAAATTTGATCGCAATTCTAATTTTATTCCTAATAATATTTTACTTGATGTTGTTGTGCACTTACAATACCAATAAAACTATAATCCTTGTCGGATGTATTTCATATATGATAGAATTGTAAATGGTTCAATAGAATAATAAAAACTATTTTATATTAGGTATTATTTATTTCATGATGTAATAATAGTAGTTAAATTTATAATATTTAAATTAAAAATCATCAATATTAATATATTCTTTTAAAAATTATTCTATAATATTAATTTGAAAAGCATTCGTAACCAAACACATTAAACTATTTTTAGTTCAACCTCAGTTTCAACAACAATTTTAATCAATTATATATAAATACCAAACCAATCTTAACCAAAAATACCTTTTATAAAATAATTTTTTTAAAACCACAGTCACAACAATTATTATAGTACCAAACATACTGTTAAAACACATTAAATTATTTTTAATTTAATCTTAATTTCAACAACAGTTTTAATCAAATATATATAAATACTAAACCAATCTTAACCAAAAATATATTTTATAAAATAATTTTTTTTAAAACTACAATCACAATAATTATCATAATACTAAATATTTTTTTTTTAAAAAAAGTTATGTGTCACAAAGTGCAACACTGCAGTTGAATTGTTGGAACAATGATAACTAGCTTACCATTCTTTTGGGCTACCATCATCTTAAGTTGATTTTGTGTTTAAAAAATATTTTAAATTTTAAATTTTAAATTATTTTAATATAT